>CM021103.1:29639190-30208953 GCA_007115665.2 Sequoiadendron giganteum | reverse complement strand
TCCCACATTTCCAACAGATAATTCTATCGCAAAAGTAGTAGAACTATTGATAGAATATCAAGATATCATATTAGAGAACCAGATGGATTACCACCAGCCTAGAGCATTACTCATCATATAGATCTAATACCTAGAGAAATTTTTCCTAACAAAGCAACACACAGATTGACACCTACAGAAATATAGAATTGAACCGACAATATAAGAATTATTGAAGGGATTGATCAAAGAGAGCTTAATCCCATATGTGGTACCTGTTGTACTGGCACCAAAGAGAGATGGAGTGGAGGATATGTATAGACTCAATAGCAGTCAATAGTATCACAGTAAAGTATAGACTCCCATTTCCAAGGATGGATGGCATTATGGATTGTTTGAATGGAGCAAAGTATTTCACAAAGATTGACTTAAAGAGTGGATATCATCAAACCAAAATTAGAGCAGGAGATGAATGGAAGACTACAACTAAGATTAATGAAGGGTTGTATGAGTGGTTAGTGAATCATTTTGGATTGACCAATGCACCTACTACATTCATGAGGTTAATGAACGAGGTATTGAAGTGATTCTTTGGTAATTTTTTAATTGTTTACTTGGATGATATTCTAAATTTTAGTAAAGCTAGAGAAGAAAATTTGTGGCACATTAGACAAGTATTACAAAGACTAAGGTAGGAGAGTTTTTTTATAAACCTCAAGAAGTGTAGCTTTATGAAAATGGAGTTGGTTTATTTTGCGTTTGTAATTGTTGAGTGGCCTAGACCAATGAACATTGGAGAGGTAAGATCATTCCATGGGCTAGAAAGTTTCTATAGGAAATTCATTAGGAGATCTAGTAGCATTTGCACACCCATGGTAGAAACAATGATAGCATATAGGAAATACTTTAAGTGGATATCCAGAGCACAAACAATTTTTGAATTGATGAAGCAAAAGGTGGCAAAGCAGCTAGTGTTAGCATTACCTAATTTTGATAAATTATTTGAAGTTGATTGTGATGATAGTGGAAATGCAATAGGAGTAGTGTTGAGTCCAGAAGGGAGACCAATAGCTTATTTTAGTGAGAATTTGAATGATGATAGAAAGAGATATTTAGTTTATGATCAATATTTCTATGCCATAGTTTAAGCCTTGAAGAAGTGGAGACATTATTTGTTACCTAAGGATTTTGTGTTGTGCACTGACCATCAAGCCTTGCAATATTTGAACAATCAAGGTAAGTTGAACCAAAGACATATGAGATGGGTTGAATTCTTGTAGAGTTATTCATTTGTGTTGAAGCATAGGAGTGGTAAGTTAAATAAAGTTGTAGATGCATTAAGAAGGAGAAGGAATTTTTTGATAGAAATGAAGATAGAAGTATTGGGTTTTGAAGCATTGAGATGCATTTTTGAGGATGATCTAGATTTTGCTAAAGCATGGAAGGCATGGAAGGAACTAGCAATGACAAATAGAAGTCAATGGTTGGATTATTTGATTCAAGAAGATATGTTGTTTAAGGGAAATTAGTTGGGTATTCCAAGGAGTTCAATGATGGACAATTTGATTAAGGATAAACATAGTAGGACATTTTGGAGTAGATAATATAGTAGCTTTGGTGAGTGAACACTATTTTTGGCCGCAAATATATAAGGATGTTATGAAGTATGTTCAAAATTGTAGAGTTTGTCAATTAGCAAAGGGGAGTAGTCATAATACTGAATTGTATAAACCTTCGAAAATACCAGAGAGACATTGGGAAGATATAAGCATGGATTTCATATTAGGATTACTATGAAAACATAGATGATATGATTCTATAATGGTAGTAGTGGATAGGTTTTCTAAGATGACACATTTCATTCCTTGAAAGAAGATTAATGATGTTGTGCATATTATTGACTTATTTTTCAAGGAAATTTTGAGATTGCATGGACTACCAAAGAGTATAGTTTCGAATAAGGACACCAAGTTTATTAGATACTTTTGGAGGACATTACGAAAAAAGATGAAAACAAACCTAAAGTTTAGTTCAACATATCACCCACAAAATATGGAAAAACAAAGGTAGTAAATAGGAGTTTGGGTAACCTATTGAGATGTTTCGTTGGAGATACGGTAGGAAACTAGGACATAGTTCTACCTCAAGAAAAGTTTCTATACAATAATTTAGTAAATTGGAGCACAAGGAAAACACCATTTGATATCATGATAGGAATACATCCCAGAGGAGTTGCAGAGCTCAAAGACATCAGTATGGAGAATAAGAGAAGTGCAAAAGTAGAAAAACATGGAGACAGTGCATAGTCAAGTCCAGAAACACTTGGAGGACATGAACAATAAGTACAAGGAGTCAAAATGTGAAGAGGAGACATAAGGAATTTATTGTTGGAGATTAAGTTATGGTATATCTTACAAAGGAAAGATTTCTAGTAGGAACATACAATAAGCTAAAGATGAGGAATTTTGGGCCATGTAATATTCTCAAAAAGTTTTATTCAGGAAATGTGTATGAAGTGGAGTTACCAAAGGCACTTAGTATATCACCTATTTTCAATATTGCAGACATCTATAAGTATCGTGAAGGATAATCAAGTGGGAGTAACAAAGAAGTTGTCTTGGAGGAGCAGATACCACATTGACCACTGAAGCAGATTGAGAAGATCTTGGATACCAAAAATGGGAGGAGCACTAGGAACAAGTAGTAAAAGGAGTACTTGGTGAAGTGGAAAGGCAAAACAGTGGAGGATTCATCATGGATTTATCAAGCTGAGGTGGATGAATTTGGTTTTCCTCTAGCCCTAGGAAAGTGAGGGACTCACTTTTCTTTCTAACCCCAGGTTTTTGATGCAGAAGCATCTATCATTGTAAAGAAATCTTGTATCAACCAAAAATATATATTTTCTTACAGTTCAGTCTATAGTTTTTTCAGCAGTTTCTTCTACATTTTACTGCATTACCATTTCTTACCTCATGGAGCAAGATATAGATTCTACACGATACCATCTTCAACATATCCAAATTTTCGGTGATTGACATTCATTTACAAAAATTAATTATCCTCGGAAGTTCACTACCAATTCTTTGTTTGAGAATTCAGGGCCTATTTGGTTCAAGCTTGATGTGTGGACAATTAATGGAATGTTCATAACTTAATGAAACATCATACAAGGCATTTTAAGTCTAGGGGAAATTTCTTGGATTTCTGCAACACATTATGAGTTATCTTCTCATATTCTAAGTCGGCCCACATGTTTGATCTTACATTGGGGTTTGTAAGCCTTGAGGCTGATGTGGAGCATAATTGAAGCTAGAGGTTCATATTTAAGATAATTTTGTAATCCATTTAAGGGTAGTTTGGATAGTTCAATAGTTATGATAGTTACTTCAATTTTTCTAAGCTAGTTGTAATAAGGCAATGTGCCAATTTTAATGACTTGTAATGCCATGTGATAGGCCTATGAGCCCTTAGTCAATCCACACCTATGGCATATAATGCACGTAATACTATTGGTAATTGAATCAATGAAAATTCATGTTGTTGATCATTTATTGTGTTATTTTTGTTATGTTTAGCTCTAGGTTGCATGGTTGGACTGTCCTTTCTGCACCCTCCATCTATGACTACATGAGAACCCTAAGATCAAAAATCAAATCATCAAATTTGGAGCACTTTTACTTGGGCCCTAAAAATTATGTTAACCCTCCTTGTTGTATTATCATTCATACAATCATGCAATCGTCATTTATTAAGCATTTGCAACACTTTTTTAGGTATGGGTTGATAAAAAAATCTATTTTTTAATAATTTTCATTAAAAGTTAAAATTAAAATTAAAAATCCACAAACCGGTGGCTTGCACAATTAGTAAGTACCACAGGTACTGCAAAGTGCTTATGGGGGCCTCTATAAAAACCATGTGACATCGTAAAAGGATTTCCACATGGCACATCGTGTAGGTGTTGGTGTGATTGGGGTTATTTCCTGACTATTCATTAGTGAGGACCTATTCACATTATAAGTTTACTTAGGAGTTGAGTTATCCTAGTTTCCATTTCTAGAAGCTATTTATAATGGGACCATGTCTCATTATTTACTTTTAGTCATTTAGGCATTTAATATTTTTCCCATGCATTATCTCATGCATTTATTTTTTGCATTGAGCATTTAATGTTTGTATCAAGGGTAGTTATCATACCTCATCATACCTTGCCTATCTATACAAGGTGCTTGTAAATTATAAATTATCTCATGAATTCTAAATTATCATATCAATCATCAATCTTCATGCAAGCCCATGTTGCAACACTTTATTATGGATGGTTTCTTTCTTGGTTGATCCATTGAAGAGTGGGCAACTTCAATTGGGTTCATTGTTCATCAATATTTCCAATAATATGCCCTATCATCCTTGATTACCAGTAGTCAAGAAATGATTGTTCTAAAAAATAAGAATAGATTCAATGCCAAACCTCATTAACACTAGATAGTAGATTCTAAGGAATGTGCCCTTGAAATGTTTGGAGGAAAGAATATTCTAGAGAATATTCTTAAATTTTCTTATAGTTTTTTGGCCAAAAACCTAGTGATAGTTTCATAGACAAGGTATATTTTATCAAGATATAGGCATATTCCACCACTAGTGAATATTGATGTTAGCATTATGTCATCATCCCTTCATTCAATCAACCATCCACTCTCCAATATAATTATTCTTTTGGCTATCAATCTTCAAAAAAACATAACTCATTCATCTAATCTTTGATTTTTTTAATATTTTTTTTATTTGAGGAAGAATTTCATGCTCTTCATGATGGTGTAGTTGGTTTTTTTAATTTTGGTGCCATTTTTTTTAATAAATTGTAGATTCTCATAGGTGTTGCTCAACATTTCTCATTTTGGGAACTAGTGGTACATATTCCAATTTTAGCCTTCTGAGTTACCTTGGCCATTAAAATTCCTAAAAATCCTAGTCTTGCAAGGTTTTATTTTAAAAATTATAAATTAGGGATTTGAAAAACCCTAGCCCCGTCAAAACCTTAAGACATATCTAGATCCCTTGCACTTTTCTTATTTTTAATTGTTGGTCTTTAACCTAGGTTGCCTAGCCTTCAAGTTATGACTTTAAGGACTTTGTCCCATGTGTTTATCGGCCCCTTTTTGCTAGAGTACCGAAAAATTTGTTGCTTTAATATATTTTAATTTACTAATAAAATATTTACGCTCTACTGGATCCCACAAGACACACATCAACATTTTGTGTAGTCTCTTCAGTTCATTGAAGCTCTTTACGTTATTATTACTCTCCTTGAGAATATGCAAAATACCTTTTTACCTCTAGACAATATTGATGTGTATGGGTCTATGGCCGGTCAAATCATGAGCATTATTTTTGCACAAGTAACTTAAGTCTTCTAGCAAAGCCCCCTTCTATTGTTCATTATTGGACCCTCTTTTCCCTAGTAGCTTTAAGTTGTCTATTAAAGCACATGCATTTTATACCCTTTTAAGTCACACAAAGCATGTGCACCATGAGGCCATTATTATGAAAACATTTGCCTCCATGAATTAGAGAAAATCTTGTGTCTTGAGAAGTAAAAATGGGTCTTACCTTTTTCATGCTAGCTATAACCTTCATAGAGTGATATTGACCTGAGATTTTATTCCCCCGAACTCTTGAAATTGCACCACGTGTCTAATCTCATTCATTTTAAATATTTTGAACACTTGACATACTAAGAGGGGGGTGAATCAATATTCCTTTAAAAAAATTAAACATAACCCATCCAAGTATCAAAATAAATATAACTTTAATGATGAATTAAAGCATGACGACATCCACAAAATCACATGACAGATGAACACCAATATTTTTACATGGAAAACCTAAAAATGGAAAAACCACAGTGAGGGTTAGCTCACAATATATAATATTCGGACATAGTATATTATAGAAAGGCTCACTTTCAGGTGGCCTCATTGTCCAAGTGAACTCACTGCCCATAGAAAGTAAGAAATATAAAAAGAAGGGGTGGCTACACAGCCTATTTGAATTGATACAATAGCATCTATCATATGTTGGATTATATTTCCAATGAAGTATAAAATAATATTCACATAGATTTGAAACAATACTCTACTCTACTCACAATCTTCTCAACTCTAATTATATTCGCATCACACACATGTAGGTAAAGCACCATACATTTCATATATATCTCATTATCGGCATGTATTCTGCTCTATCTCTATCTCACCATCCTCTCAAAACTCCAAAGTTAATCTCTTATGTATACCCATATCAAATGTAACTTCAATTAGGTTGGCCTAATTAGAATTATCACACAAAATTTGAACATGTCATCCACAAAACATTTTATCTACATCTCGTGCCATAATTCAAAATTAAATTCACCTCAATATAGGTCAAGATGGACCTAATATAGATCCCACATACAATAAAATTAATTTCTTGTTCTCCACAAAATATCAAACATGTTAGGTCATTCCAAAATAAGACCTAAACACAAAACCTTCATATGTACATACAATTCACCATATGTGTGACTTCAAAACTCAATATTTCTTTTAATTCCCACTCAATCGACATCTAATAGCTTATCCTTATCATCATAGAACAAAATAATTATCTGCAAAGAAATGTAGAATCTCCCACACTAATACATTATATAAGGAATGACTGCAATATATAGGGATGAACTCTATCATTCATATCTTTCATAATACTTCATAGAATGTCACACAATATTGAATGTAGATGCACCTAATGATCTCAAAACTATAGTTAAAATCATAGAGTGATATCTCCACTTGCGGTGGAGTGTAGACACAAAATTTGATGCACTAAACCATATTACTGTCAAAAGGAATACTTAGCCAACTTCCTGTATAACCATATTTTTCGAATCAACTTGTTCTTTCCAAATGTCTTCAAGAATGCTTCCAAGTCATGCTAGAATGATCATAACAATGTTGACATCAATGAAAACAATAGATCATAAAATATATGCACCTCATGCTCATGTTTCCAAACAACATCAACAATGAAAAATTTCCAACAGTCTTCCCCTTTCTTCCAACAATCTCCCCCTTTGTCACTGATGGCAACATGCATATCAAAAAAAAAATTACAAAAACTTGTCTCTCCCCCTTACACATATTTCTCCCAAAAGTATTTCTCAATTTCTCCAAGTGATTATCCAAATGTTTTTCCCAATATCTCTCCAAGTGTATTGTTAGAGTAAAGGTTTAAACTTAATTATGTTTATTAAGTTACCTTTATTCCTCTCTTAAGATTTCACTTTAGTTTGCATATTGTGATATTTAATAATTATATTAATTATTAAATGTATACCTATTAGGGTTACTTTTAGGGTTGCACAATATCCTTTTATAAGAATTGATCATTGTATTTTATTTTCTCTCTCTAATTAATACATTTTCAGTTTTCACAACACCCTTGCTTTTTTGTCTCCATCTCTTCTTTATGTGACAAGTTATTTGCATGCAGGTGATCTTTGGGGTCTATGAAGCTGGATTTCACAAAATCTACATGGTATCAAAGCTTTAGACCTACAACTGCCTTTTCATCTTCTGATGATATGGCCTTTCAATAAGTTTCAAGTGCAAGGGTTTCCACAGGCATCATTTTTGCAAAATTTGGGGGTAGCCAATTTTTTGGGACACTTTGGGCTCAAATGGAGGTCACCATCGTGTTCACATCGGTCCAAAACCCTAGGAATTCCTATCAAATCATCAATTTTGGAGTAGATGGTTTTTGAGGAAAAAAAAATTGCCAGGGAGGTCGTATGGCCTCCCTAGCACGCACTTTGAGGTCAAAATTTTTTTAAAAAATCAAAAAAGCGGTTTAAAAAAACTATGGCTAGTATAAAAGGGTGCGCCACCCACACGCCACCTAGCAGCCTCCCCTCCACCACCAGACACTGACGGCTCCCCCTCTAACGTCGCTTCGCCCAATGATAGCCCCCACGAGCTTTTCTTAGCCAGGCCGAGGTCACGTGGTGACCGGGCGCTAAGTGCCCAACCCCTCAACGGCCGCTCCAACATCAGCCCGTGATCACATTGGTGACCAAGGGCTTTAGCCTCAACCCTTGGTCGCCAACCCCCTGGTCGTTGATAGGACCAGGGGCCGAAAAGGTTTTAGCCCCCAAGGCTTGAAGGAGGCCTATTGAGCAATTTTGAGCTATTTTCACATAATTGGGCATATGTTTTGCATACGGTCTCCATTTTTCAAAAATAAGATATCGTTGGAAAGTGGATTTGAAGACGGAGCCAATGATGTAGGTCTTTTTTCTGATTTTTCCATTTTGCAATCTTTTTTGCCAATCAAAGTCAGAACTTGTGTTTTTCACTCCGAGAGGCATATATTTTGTGTCTGGACTCTATTTTGTACAAACAAATAGGCATTGGAAAGGTGTTGTAGTGCTCTTTTCATATTTTCAATCTATTTCATCATATAATTTACTAGGTACATTTTATTCAGCTTTATGTTTTTTCACACTTTGCTTAATTACTTGGACGTTCTGGCACCTACATGGGTTTTGTTTGCATTGGATGGGTTATGTTGATATGATTTATCATGGCTGAGAGTTTCAATATCTTATTTTTTAATTTGAAGAGTTATCATGGGTTTTTCTACTCACCCTTTAGTTGTAATTTTGGAATGGGATAATTATGAGTCATGGGCAAAGGGAATACTTACACATTGTAGGTGGCTTAATATTTTGCCTTATTTGTATGATCTCATACCTAAACTATCCACTTTAGAGGGAAAATTATCTTGGGATATCATTATAGATCATATAGTAGGACTTATCTTGTCTAGTGTTGATAATGACACTATGTGGGCTATATCGGACATTTTTTGTCCCCACCCACTTTGACATGTCTTTGGGAGATCTATGGAGACCCCAATCTCTCTCCATTCCCAGAAGATCTTGCTTCATATTGTCTCTTACCCATTGCTTGGAGAGATAATAGACCCTTTGATCATGGTACTTTAGAGGAGCTTGAGTATTTAGACACCCTTACATGTTTTTATGGATCAGAGGCTTGTCTCACGGTTCCTACTCTTAAGATTGAGACTTCATCAGCATCACCTGTTATTCCTGGATTAGTGCAGCAAGGCATTGTTCATCTTCCAGCCATAGCTACTTTGGACTCTTATGTTGCAGACATATCTTTCTTGTTTGTGGAGTCCTATATTGCAGATTTGGAGGATTATTTTGAGGGCATTCATCTCCTCTATCTTGACAATCAAGTTATCACTGTACACCCACCATTATCAGTGCATTCAGTGGTTACATTTTAGGATTCTCCACATCTGTTTGGATCTGACATCATTTGTTTTAGTTCTGACAGAGAGATTCTTCAACCTCCTATCATGGCACACATCTTGAGACAAATTGGTTCATCACTCTTCATAGGGTTTCTTCGAAATCATCCTTTGGATTCGTTTCTTTCCAAGGGAAGGAATATCATTTTCCACTTTAGCATCTCTTTTTGGATTCTACATCAGGCATCTACCATTGTGACAGGAGTTTCTTCATTGTGGGGAGCCCTTCTTGTCTCTTTCTATCTCTCCTATGGAGACCACTGTATATGTACTTATATGATAGAAGTTTTCTATGGGGGGTATCATGTAATCCACCTCCTATCCTTCTTTCATTAGTTCATTGAATTCCTTTCTTTGTATTCTATTTTGGGGAGGAGTTTTGTTCCCACTAGGTTTTCTCCTTTACCCCATTTTCTTTAGTTTGCATTGCATTTCTAAATGGGTACCTGATCAGGCCTAGTTGCCAAGACCCATGTTTACTCTCATGCATTGTAGTTGCCTTTGCTTTCTTGCACATTTTTGTAGTTGCACTCTTGCTCATCTTAAGGGGCGGTGTTAGAGTAAAGGTTTTAACTATGTTAATTAAGTTACCTTTATTCCTCTCTTAAGATTTCACTTTAGTTTGCATATTGTGACATTTAATAATTATATTAATTATTAAATTTCTACCTATTAGGGTTACTTTTAGGGTTGCACAATCTCCTTTTATAAGGATTGATCATTGTATTTTATTTTCTCTCTCTGATTAATACATTTTCAGCTTTTAGAGCATCCTTGCTTTTTTGTCTCCATCTCTTCTTTCTGTGACAGGTTATTTGCATGCAGGTGATCTTTGGGGTCTGTGAAGTTGGATTTCACAAATTCTATATGTATCTCTCCCCAAATCTCCAATTTTTTTCAAATATCTCTCCCCCTTTGAGATCAATAGCAAAGGGTGTACCGATATAAAAAAAAAACTTTGTATACTCCCCCTTAGATATGTATGTGAGAAAAAATAACTAGAAGAGTGTGTTGACTCCCCTTGAAAGAGTTAACCAAAAGCTTTTATACCTTCCACATATATGCAAAAAGAATCTAAAATTTTGAAAAAAATGCATAAAAGTAGAAATTGTCAACTTGAAGATGTTGACCCTTGAAACTTCTATAGAATGACTTGCCAAGTGGATCTACCTTCTTCCCACTATTTCTTTGATGTTGCAAGTATTATGTATTGTGACTCAAGTTTTATTAGGATTTCCTTTCCTTCTTTCGAAGTGTAGCGAGTAAGATTTATCTCTGAAATCCTATATGTATTGGCAAGGGCACTTGAGATAGGTATATGCTTCATTTTCAGCAAGTCCCTTAGTTTCTCAAATTGTCTGATTATTTCTTCCTTTTGGCTCTACAGGGTAAAGAATTCTTCATGCAAGGTCACTAAAGTAGTCTAGGTTTGATCATCTTTATCTTGTACAGGGTCATAAGTATTTGATGCACAACTTATTTGTGTCTCAATTGTGTTCATAGAATATTTTATGCTTTTTGTAACATCAAGCCACTTCATTCAATGCAAAAATAGGCTCCTTGCTTCTTCTTCATAGGCATGAACATCCTTAAAACTCTCTTCCACTTTGTTGTGTGTAGATGAACATTTTTCTATAATTTTCAATAGCTTATTTTCTATAATCCACGCTTCAACCTTTGTTTCAACTTGTTTTCTTAGTCTGGAGACATATCCCTTGAAGTTATCCATTATCCCTTGTGTTTTCATTACAACTTTAATAATCTCATGCTCATGTTGAGCATCATCTATATGCATATATTCTTCAAAGGTCATAGTAGTACCAACTTCCTTTTTCCTCATGGATTTTTGCTTAACTATCCTTGTGGTTTTCTTTTCTTCTACCCTAATGGCATGGATTACCAAAGGGGATTTCTCCCTTACTAGAGGACTACCTCTGGATATCTTCTTCTTACTCGTTGTAGGTAGAGATGCAATAATTGATCTTCTAGAGCTATCGAAGGCTTCTTCTATACTCATGCCATCTCTAGCTCTCTCTATAGCTATTCGAACTTTGTCTTTTGACATGCCAAACTCTTTGGCATATGATTCTACCTTAGCATCAACCTATTTTGTGATTTCTTGATTTTATGATAAAATTCCATTATATTTTCTCTATAGTTTCCAAATCTTGATCTGGTAGGATCCTTAGGACTATTTAACAATACTTTAGCACAGCTAATAGCTTCATCTTCTATCACTTCATAGCCAAGCTCTAGGACCCAAATAGTTTTGGGTTCAACTACTCCCATCATGCAATAATCAGTAGAAACCAAAAAGGTAATGTCATTCATGTATTTTATTAGCACATCTCTCAGAATTTTTTGTCTCATATTCATTCTACTTTGAAAAATTGCAAAGAATGTTGTAAGGGAATCACACTGAGCATCCATATCTCCAAGATTTCTCATTTAGTCTCTTATTTGATGAGCAATAGGTTTTTCATTTGACCAATTAACCTTTCCAACTATCGGAACTTCCTTCATAAAGTATAAAACCAAACATATTATCAATATGCCATACCGGAATACATGCTTTTTCTTCTTAATTTCCTTTATGTTCTCTATTTGTTATTGTTGGAGAAACTTGCAAAGGTTGTAATCACCATTGTTCTCAATCATATCCATTGCCACATGGATTGCAGTGGCAGAGACTGAATTATCTCCATAAATCATGTCCAATAACCATAGCTACATATTGAATTGTTGGATTTCTAATAGGGCTTATTGTAGTACCCATTGTCAATATTATGTCTTTTTTCTTGGTAGATTTCCAGACTAGAATCAGTCTGGTGGACCATAAACTAGTGATTTCTCTAATCACTTCTCTAGAAATCATGTGAGCCCCATCAATCCAAATAAACTAATCATGAATTCTACTCAATGTCATTCTAATACATTTCTCTTCATTGCTAAAGTTTGGAAACTAGTGCCACACATCTAATTTCTTCTCAGTCAAGATATTGAATTCTGGTTTCAAGGTGTTATCTTACCCATAGATTGAACAATTTTCTATAGGAGTGCTCTTCCATATTCCATGAATATAAGCCCTAATATATTTAGTAGGCAGAACCCCAAGAGGTATATGTGAGAATGCACCTAGGGGATCAACTTCTAAAACTTTGGTGGAATATCTTTTAAATTTGGGTTGTGGTTTTTGAGAAATATCTACAATTTTCGATGTCTCCATTGCATTCAATTGTCTTCTATTGATAATTCTATAAAATTAGAATGTGTAGGAATTGTCAAATACCTTTTTCTCTTGCTCGATGAAGTAGGGTTTTGAGATGCTTCAAACCCTTCAAAATTGCTTATTTCTCCTCTAATCTTCTTCGAATAGATTCAATGAAATGAATTTGTCTTGTCAAGTACACTTTTAACTCTCTGACTTGACCCATTTCAACAATAAATGCTTCAAACAAAAATCTGATAACCCTAAAGCCTTGTATGCGTAGTCAATTTTCCAAGCTCCACAAATTGCCACATTAGTATATTTTCTTCCATAATTTTCTTCCTTAGATTAATAATTTCATTCTTTAACACATATCTTCGTGCTATATCTCAAGCACCTTTTTTCTAGTGGGGGTCATGAGATATTCATTAAATCCCCCCTAAGCCATAGCTTTGGGATTAGTTATCGGAGGAAACATTTGCACTGGAGAGTGGTATAGATTCTCCCTTATCCTCAGTCTCTTCTTTCTTTCTCCAAATATTTTCCATTTCACTTCATCCGGATCAATATTTCTGATTGGTTTATTCTTCTTTGTCGAATCATCCTTCCTTGTATTCCTACTTCTACAAAATTTAGCAATATGTCCAAGCCCTCTACAATTTTCGCATATGATATTCCTTTGAGCATTATTCCTTTCACTCATTCCAGATATACATTAGTTAGCCTTGTATCCAAATCCATAGCATGCATAGTAGTAAATTTTGAAAGATTGAATCATTCTACCATTCTATATGCATTCATCATTTGACTTATGCATTCACTTGCTCTATGTCCAAATTTCTTGCATGTAAAGCATTGATCAGTAAAGGATGAACATTATGATTCATTATGCTTCTACATTCCTTTGATTTATGTCCAAATTTCTTGAAAAAATAACAATTACCCTTGAAAGATGAGTACCTTTGAGAATTTGGTTGTCCGATAGGAGGTCTTCTATCATTGTTTCCTTGATTCAGAGATTATTAGGTGCATCTACATTCAAGATTATTAGGTGCATCTACAAAAGTTGTGAATCAGAGACATCATGTGGAGACATATCAAAAGGCTTCTACAGAAGTTGTAAATCAGAAACATCCTGTGGAAACATAGCAGAAATGGGTCATGAAGAAGGCTCCTACGTAAGTCATGAATTAGAAACATCATGTGAAAGCATACCAAGAATGAATCATGATGAATAATTTTACAAGGACAGTGAAGCATCAACACTTCTTGAAGAAGCATTAAAATATAATATCTCACAAGATCAAGACAAAGATATCAATCAGGAATTCATCCCACATGTGGAGGATCCTATCACTTATAAAATTGGATCACTTACTTTTCTTAGGGCAAGCTATCTCATCAATAAATAAGATGACACTTTTGAAGGTCCACGACAGAGTAGAGAAAGAGTAGCACCTTGTTTCCAAGGTACATCATATCCTATTGGACATAAGATTTTTGAGCAGATGAATTATCAAGGTAAGGGATTAGGTCTGCATGAACAAGGTATCCTAGAACCAGTGCAGATTGTTGGCAATCCTAAGTATCAAGGACTTGGTTATTTGGAAATCAAGGAGTATAAATATATCAATAATATTTCCACAAAACTAGGGGCAACTTCGGCTCGAGCAAACGTCAACATAGGGAGAACGAAGAATCCTTACAATGGAATCAATGCCAATACTACAACCCACCACGTTATGAATCTTCATCCACCCATCACCCCATCTACGAATTGGGACCAACATCAAAAGGAGGATGTGAATCGAAGCAAGAAGAACATTATCAAAGTAAAAGAAGCTAAGAAGCATATTGGACAAATCAAATACAAGTGGATACCAAAAAATACAAAGAAAGATTATCCCTATCAAACTCCATTAGTCGAAGAAATTATGGGGCAAAATAAAAAGGGGATAGGTATTCATCAAATATGTCCACAAAGGAAAAAGAAAGCTCCTCAAGCGACGTACAAAGTTTATTGAGCTGTTGGTCCTAACTCCACACACACTTTCGTATCCACCCATCATTGCTCATCTTCCCAAGTTTGGAGAGTCAAAGGCTCCAAACTATCAACCAATCCATCTTTTATTCCTAGACAAACTCCACCATCCATGCCTCCACGCATAATATCCAACTCTCACATTGACCATGTATTGGCGGCAACCCTTCATCATAAGGATTCAGAAGGCACTCTATTGCAATGTGCGCACAAAGACAGAGTTAACTCCAATATTAGCAAAGTAGATTAGGGATCTCAAAATTTGCATTCAAGTGCACGTGTCTTGGAAAAATAGCTTCTTCAAGCAGGCTACTAATGGCATATTATGACAGAAACATCAACATTAGCACCACCAGGTGGTTTAACATCAGCTTAAAATCTTTCAGCAAAAATACAAAAAAAATAGAAAATGTCCTGAAAAAATGGTTACCTTAATGAAAACCTGGCAAACAGGCATCTTGGTGACAACAAAAAAATCAAAATATACAAAAATCCAAAAAAAAGCAGAAAAAGGATTGAAAACAGTAAAGAAATAAGTCGTCCTCTAGCGAAAACCACTACGGTGGCGCTTTGGGCAGGTACCATGATGAAAACTTGGCAAACAGGTGTCATGTGTAGAATTGAGCATCTGCATGCCTCAATTCAGGAGAAAGCATCTCATCACATCCATAATAAAGCTCGTATTCCAACCATATCATTCATTCATCCATGAACTGTTTATCCAATCCATGTTCATTATATCTACATCTATACTCCAAGTTATCTTGATCTTGGAAAATTGCGGTGCAGACTTCACACGTGTTTACGGTAAACATCTTGACATGGGCCCTTTTCATTGATCCTATCCAATCCCAACATTACCTAAGCCTTGAAGTATTATCTGAATGAGCAATCATCTCTTTGAACACCCTTATCTTATTGCAAGATGATCCATATTCATTCATCCAAGAATCTACCCATGGCATTCCAAACATTGCTAGACACTGGGGGTAGATATTTGTATCTTGCTTCGAGAATAAATCTTGATCTATATCCTTCACACTTATGTGGTGATCCGAGCATTGGAAAACACAAAATCAAATTCTTCAAAGAACTTGTGATCCAAAATCTAAATCACTAGCCCATGGCATATTTGACAGCAAGACATTCCTTATCAAGCTTTATCTTTCATCGAACATTGATCCAACAATTCATATCAGTCACATCTAACTTGTACGTCATCATCACATCAAATCATCAAAGCTATTTTGTTCCAAATCAAGCTTCATCAATCTTGATCAATCGAATCCAATCAATCATCACTTTGTTTGAATTAACACAGTTAGTCATACTATCATCTTTTTGCATGAGTTTACTCTAGGATAACACAACTTCCTTGGGTTTACAAGTCCATTATCATCTTTTTTGGCTTAACACACTTAGCCAAATTATCAAATCCATTATCACCTCGTTTGACTTAACACACTTAGTCAAACTACCCTCTTGTATGAGTTTACTCTAGGATAACACAACTTCCTAGATTTTACAAGTGCATTATCACTTTTATTTGACTTAGCACACTTAGTCAAACTATCAATCCATCAATCCGATCGATCAACATTAAGCTTGGTTTTCAAAAAAATCCCAAAACAAAGCACTGATATCATTGCATATCATATTCTAATTGTCAAAATCATGCGAAAAATCCAAAAACATTCAAAAACTCATCAAAATTTCAAAAACATTCAAAAAATCTAAATCATCAAAAATCCAAAAACATGTCAAAATATCAGAAAATCTTCAAAAAATTCATCATTGAGTCTTGTCAATCTTCCACCTTGTCGAACTATGTCATCTCTGAGCTTGAACATAGGCAAGGTTGATCTTTGATCATCCCCCGAGACAGTTAGGGTCAGTCCTTAGGAGTTCATCGCATTGGCAATTTATTTGTCCATATTTTTTACATTTTAGGATTTTAGGCATCCGTCGTAATGACATCCGTCTACCCATCTAGTTAGGTGTCCATCGTAGGGGCATTCGTTTGTCCATCTTTTTCACATTTTAGGATTTTAGGCATCCGTCACAATGGCAATCTGTTTGCCCATCTATCTCATCATGCAGTCAAGTCAATTGGAGTCTGAACTACGTCATCTCTGAGCTTAAACATAGGCAAGGCCATCCTTGATCGGCCCTTGAGACACAAAATCCAAAAACATTCGTAAATCTTAAAAATACCAAAAAATTCAAAAAAGCTGAAAATCAAAACAACCTCAAAACATTTCAAAATATCAAAAACATCCAAATATCTAAAAAAACCAAAATTTTGCATCCATTCCATCTCTCTTTCACCCGTGATTGTCATCACTCATAATAAATCAATCGTCACTTTCACCCTTTGGTGAGTCATTCAGAAACAAGTTTAGCAAGTTCTAAAGTGAAAACTCTAATCGTTAGAGTCTTGAAAGCCTAGATCAGTCAGTCAACAAGTTTATCAACTCGGAGTATCAATAGCTTATCACCCAAATCAGTCCCATCAAAACCCTAATCACTACATGTCCTAGGATGAAGCTTTCCCACGATGGACATAAGCATCAAGTACCCCACAGTAGTTTAGCCTTGGCTAGCGGTACGAAGAACATTAGCTTGTTCATTTACTTTATCTTGGTCTTTTTGACTTATCTTATTTTGCACTCATTCCAAGGACCTCTCGATGATGCCTAAACAAAAACAGGTTTAGAGAGAAGGGAATGGGGCAATGATCATTATCTTTTTATCTATTGTGCTTGTTGGATATTCTTGTAAAATAACTTTGTCAGGCATACTTTGTTTGTTTGTAGGAAAGATGTTTTAGGTGTCTTGTTGACCACATAATAAGGCTTGCCTTTTTATGTTTCGGCCCGAGATGTCTGGAATATCTGAACTACATTCTGAATAAGGTCATGTTTGTCAAGTGTGAAGAAGAGTACTCCTATCTGTTTGATGAGTCAAATTCCATCACACTAGGTGTCGCGCCATCCTGATTCTTAATACCTTGATGCATCGCACCTACATGTATTATCAAACATAAAGAAAGGTATGCTCTTTTCCCATCCTTGATAAGCAATACATCATCATCATTCATCATTATATCCAACAAAGTCTCGATGACTAGTGAACTTGTTGGACTTCTACATATTCTTGGATTCAAGGGTTGATCCCTCTCATTCTTCTATCCTCTTTCGTGCTAACAATGCATCAATCTTGCATTCATCCTGCATCCTACATAATCACATCATGTCATCATAGCACAACATCATCCACCCTGCATCCATCACATCTCATTTTCGTAATCATTTAAGTTATTTAGGATAATATAAATTTGTTATTCTAAGAATCTTTCAAACATCTCATTTACATCATCATTATCATATAGATCATCATATAGTCATAACCATCCAAACATCATTTTGAACCTCTTTGTCACGAGATCGACCTCAAATCGAATCTTTTCACTCGATCTCTCGAGGGGGCAGTGTACTAACGTACTTATTTCCACTGGGGCATCCGAAAAAATCAAAGAATTTTTTAATTTCGATGTCAACGGCATCATTCTTTAAACCAATGCAACGAGTACGTTGCTTCAAAGAGGGGAAAAATGTAGACATCCAAAACTAACATCATGCATCAAATTCTACTATTAATCAATTAAAGCAATTTAAATTGATTAATTCCCTAGCTTCATCAGACTTAATTAAATAAATCAAATTATTTCATTAAGTTCTTAAGTCCTTATTTGATAAATCAAACTAATTTAAATAAAATGTCAAGATCCTAAAATCCTCTAAGTTAATTAATTTGGATTAATTAACTTCTAATCATGATCGCCCATTCTCCAGCTTTTGACTCAACTTGAGTCAAATCTAAACTCTCAACTAACCCACCCACTTGCACCAATAAATCATTTCTTTGATTTATTAATTTTTCTAATTTCTTTTAAAAAGGCATCAAGATGGACTATTCTACAAATTTGAATCTTCCCTCCACTTGACTTGTCCCTTCCAACAAAGCATTAAATGCTCTTACATGTCTCTTGCATAAGTCAACTTGACATTTAATGCACCTTTCATCCCCCCTAAACATGTCATTTCATCCATAATTCAAATTCAAATTGGCACATTTACCAAAACTTGCACATTCCTCACCCTCTCACACCTTGACAAGTGGCATCTTGTCATTAGCTCATGAATGATCCCACATTCATCCAAATCTATCACTCTTCCTAACCTTGAATCTATAAAATGCAAAGCATTTCAACACAAATGGACACAACACAATTTGAGGACACATTTTGATGCAAGGTTACTCTCTACATGTGATAAATAATCTTGCTCTTCATCATGACATCACTATCATCATCTTTCATTTTGGCAATTTTGCTTATCAAGGGGGTGGGAAAAACTTTCTTTCCACATTTCAAGAGGCACCACTCCCACTATGGAATAAATTTTGATTTTGCTTATGCTTTTACTTAGTTGTTTTTGTTCTAATCATCTTGTTATCTTAGGCATGATCAAATATTTCATAGAGATGCTCTATTTGGTTTGTTTGATTTAACTAACAATACTAATGTTTGTTGTTGTTTTTGAGCAAATGCAGATTTTGCCTCTCACAATCTCAAAACTACAATTAGAATTGCAGAGTGATATCTCCACTTGTGGTGGAGTGTAGACCCAAAAGATGATGCACTGAAACATAATACTATCAGAAGGAATACATAGCGAACTTCTTGTATAACCATAATTTATGGATCAACTTATTTTGTCCAAATATCTTCAAGAATGCTTCAAAGTCATGCTTGAATGATCATAACAATGTTGACATAAATGACAATGTTGGATCATACAATATATGCACCTCATGCTCATGTTGCCAAACAACATCAACAATTACAAACTTCCAATAGTCTTCCCCTTTCTTCCAAAAAATGTTTCATGGAAAAAGCACTATTAAGGAAGCCTCAAAGATTTTTATTTTGTTCTTGAGTTCCCAAAATGATGACTTATGTCTCGGTGTTGTGCGAAAGACAATTTAATGCTTTCTCTTCACGAAAAAGATTTAAAATCCCCATGATCATCATCGATCTTTGGGTATCAATGATCCACATTAAAAAATGAAGAACAACTACCACTGGTCATGCATTTGATCATGCAAAAACACTAATGGCCAATTTGATTTGTATCTATCAAATTCTTGAGGATATTGGCTTAATTGCATCAATTATCACCATTCAAAGAACAAAGATAATATACTAGAGAAAAACTGCTACATAATTCAAAGTGAACAAGGATTTTCATGGAAAAATTAGGGCTTTCAATTGGTTATAAACAAGTAACTAAATTTGACCATCTCTATGAATTTTGGGCATAAGGAAGGTGTTGTTATCTATTTTCATGGATTCAAAAGGCATTTTAGTGCTCTGGGAGGGTGGCATTGTAAAAAAATTTACATAAGTCTTCTTCAAAGTGTAAAATTTTGAAACCCTAGTTTTACAATTATTAAAACCCTAAGAGAAAAATCACGGTTGGATCATTAGGGGGTATTAAGAGGGAGGTTAGATGATGATATAATGGCTTAGTTTCTAGGATCAACTAAAAGACCAAGAATGGTGCATGAGTCTAGAATTTTAGCAGATGGGGTTTTTGAAAAAAATGAGAATTATAGAGACCCTATAATTTCGATCTAGGGATATGCCCTATTTAGACACTCTTTCATAAAAGCCCTAGAAGATAGACCTATTTGCAATATATGGAGATTAGGGTTTGAAAGGTTGGTGATCCCTATTTTTTCTGTAAATTTTGACCTAATTAGGGAAATTGCATAGGCTTATAACCCTGAAAAGAGGGGATTGTTCACAACAGGTGGAAATTCTTAATAGACCTGAACAAAGCTTATATTTGTAAGGTTTTTAATTTAAACGCTAATACCCAATTACCTATTGAATTGGGAGCCCTAACTAGAGAATATCAAAAGCACAAGGAAATTTATAGGGTAAAGTGGTTGTCATATTTTAGGACTAGAGAGCCTAATAGAGAATTTCAAAGGTTTGCTAGTGGAGATCTAGAACCTTTTAGTTACAACATTTTTGAGGACTACTTTGTGAAGACATATTTCTCACTATGTCAAGTTTTGGGATTGGACAACAAGATTCAAAATCCAGTGAATCTAATTGTATTAGTTGTGGATGTTCAGAGTATATATGTAAATAATCCCTATGACTATGTTGGCTACATTACAAAAGAAATCCACAAGGCCTTGAGCTCAATCAAGAAAGATGGAAGCACAGTGTATTTTAAATGGTATTCTCTCATATGTCACATGATTTTGTTTAGTGGGGTAGATATTTTTTCCCCACACATGAAAATTATGGCTTTGTATGAGAAGGAAAGAGTTCTAACAATCCAAGAATGGACTTATGGGATAAGGACTGTGAGAAGTTTAACTATTCAATTTTTGAAGATTTTTTTGTCAGAATAGTGCTTAGTAACTTTGGTTAGCTTATGGATTAGAGATTGACAAAAGAGGTAAGGATTTTTTTAAGACCAGGGGACCTTTTCCCAAAAAGGGGATCAATCACAATTAGGGTGATTATTTTTTCTACACTGATGCTACTGTAATCAAAGTATATGGGTCCTTGGTTACACCTCATGTGTTTCCTAAGAATATACTAGACTGAATTACCTTTTTGTAAATCATATGGAAATTAAATGAGTTTGATAAGACTCATTTTAGGAACAATAAGAAGCATTCCATCCTCCCTTCTACAATTGTATTTTCAAATTTTCAAGTTACATCAAGGGAGAGTTTGAAGTTGTTAAAAAAAGGTGGTGCCTTATAGGATGAGGGTGGACAAGATTAGGAGGTATGATCTATAGTATTTCATACATGATTAGAGATTTATCTTCAAACTGGCACCATTCTTGCATGAATATGATAGTATTGAATAATTGATAAGGAAGTGCTCCATAGAAAAGGAGGCTGCAAAAAGAAGATCACTATGAGTTAGAATCCAAGTTGCTGAGAAATAAAGGAAGTAATTTGATCCATCATTTGAAGGATTAGACTCACGTATCATGGACCCCATAGTTAGAATAATGAAAATGATGGATAATGTTAGCAGTCTACTTTCAAATATGCCTGCTCCAACATCAAGCACCCTTGGTCCTTCCACTTCTCAGGGTTGTACCAAACATTCCACAACAAATAACCCCCTTATAGAAAATAGCACCAATTATAGGACCTTTGGTGGGTTGACCTACTAGCCCTAATGGATTTTTTTATGATGAATACATAGCACATGTAATACATCCTCCATATAGGTTATAATTGAGAGACCCACTGATGGATAGGTTACTTATAAAATTTGAGATAGGTGGCCAGGTTGTGGATGATATCAAGGCTCAAGCTTGCACTAAATTCATACAATATAACCAATTCATAACCATAACTTAATTTAAGGACTTTGTACTTAAAATAAAGGAGAGGAATTACAAAAAAGGTACAAGATAAAAGCCACGCAGAGGAAAAGAAACAAAAAAATAATTATAGAGTTTTGGAAAAAGGTAACTAAAGAAATAAACTATGTGACTCCTTAGAGGGGCAGAGAGCTAGTGAGAAGTGTAGGATTCCTTCTCTTTCCAATATGGGACATGGTATATGCCATTACATTTGACACCATTAGAAGGAAAGGAAGAGGTGACCTAGTTTTTAATTCAGAGGAGTAAGTTGATGCCCTCTTTTTTGGGTTAGGATTCAATCCAAGGCATGAGAACTTGGCTATATGGTCCATCTTCCCAGAGACCAAAAAACCCTAGGTGATAAATTATCCTAGTGATCTCACTATAAATTTAATAGTCAGAATACTAGGGGACACAAGTGTCATCCAAGCAGCCTCCCTCCCAATAAACTCAATCATATTCACTTAAGTAATAGTGAATAAGTTACAAGGAGACTTGGATAAGGGAAATGCAATAAATTTGAAATTTCAAGAATAGTTGAATATGGCTACAAGATTATTTCCTCCTCCACAATCATTCATTGAGGCCCAAGGATCACATGAAAAGGAAAGCTTAACCCTTGAGGTAAAAATCTTAAAGGAGAAGCTCAAGCAGAGTGTTGGGTGAACATTTTGTAATCAACAAATTGATTACAAAATGGTGATTTCAACCACAGTTATAATGATATTGAATCTCTCCTCTCAACAAGTGGAGTCTCCCTTCTTGTTGCTTGTTGAAAACAACTAATAACTAAATACAATTATATACCCTATAATTACCATTGGTATTTTTATCATCCTATTCTCTTGTTTTAGAATATTTGTTTTCCTATTCCATAAATTACAATTATATCTCATGATGATTACAACACATAATTCACTTCAAAGTACTATTTTAAGAAATAATAACCAATATCTAGTTTTATTAAGTGAAAGAATAATCAAAGTAATACTAGTGAGTGTCCATAGCGAGAAAACCCATAAAAGCACAAAGTCTTTTGTTGCTTTCTATGATGATTTTAAAAGAACAATAATGACATATATTGCAGCCCAAAGTCTCTGATATATGCCACCAAAAGATCAATAAAATTCTAATAATAACTTGCAGCCAAAATTCTTCGAATAATTACTAAAGTGCACACATAAACATAATCTTTAAATGTAATAATGTAGCCCAAAGTCTACAAAATAAGATTTAAATCCCCTTCTAAATAATACGATATCATGCCACTAATTCAATCAAGTACAAGATAATGTAATGATAAGGACATAAGAACAATATCAACACATAACAAAGTAGATAAAGATTGGATTCAAATTTGCCTCTTTTATTGATTGAAATCAGATTTATAACTCAAAATCAAAGTTTCAAAATTTCTCTTCAATTGGGCAGCACTTCGCTTCATTAGCTAAAATGTCCTATTTAAAATGGATCTCCCTCATATATATAGAGGAGAGCCAAGAGCTAAACTAGGAAATTTACAACTAACTTGACTTATTCAACAACAAAGCCTGATTTGATTTAGGACAGAGCTTTTTTTACATGTAATTGTTTATGTACAAAATACATGTAATATGTCATCAACTATTTACATAAAGGGAAAAATCTTAAAATCATCTAATTCTGTAAAATACATGTTCTTTCATTCTTCACCATATTTCTCCAAGAATTCTTCATATTTCTTCAATATCACTTGAACTTCTAAATTATCCACCCTATGGTATGATTGGAGATTGTGAGTACTTGTGTGATTGAGTCCTCGATGCTGATACATGATATCCAAAGTGACTTGAAATTCCACCAATCTATCAATATAATCTAAAAAAGCTTCATCTTCAAAACTTTTTGGATCAACGATGTGAACTCTTGGACAACTGTGTCAACGAGAAGGAATTTTTGATTGTCATCAAACACTTGACAAGGTAGCTCCTTAATTTTGGAAATGAGGTTTGAACCTCTATTTTCACCTACCTTTTGAGCTTCTTGTAAATCTCTAATCAGGTCATTGATGACATCCATCTTATGCTTCATTATTTCTCATATTCCAACAAAAATTTTCCTATTGGGAATTGTCCCAATTTCCTCTAACACATCAATCTTGAGATCCTTCATCTTTATCCAAGATTCAAGACTTTTCTCTATCTCTTGTTGATTCTAGGAAAGTGTTTCAATTGTTTGACTCAATTCTGCCTTTACATTTTCCATATTTCCAATCCTTTCCAAAAAATATTTCAGTAGTTATGTTCCTTTATCCAATATTCTATCAATTCATTCTATAACTACTCTACCTCATGTATGTGTCCTTTTAGCTTTTTGAATAACGGGATCTTTTATACTTGTAGCAACAGGCTTGATTGACTCAAAAGATTGGGTTATCTTCTGGAGCATGAAGGTGAGATAATCAACCCTAACCTTCAACTGATATTTGGCAATCTTTTCTTGATCATACTTCTCAATTAGAGAAGCCAATGATGCTTGTTCATATTCCTTTGCACTCTCATGCGTCCTCTTACCTAGCTCTATCCTGGTGATAAAATATTTTGAAAGACCAACCTCTTTTATAGTTTTAGTAGGAGGAAGTTGTGCTACCTCTATAGATTTGTAACTTGATTTGTCAACTAACACCCTAGAAAGAGTTTTGGGCTTCTTTATTGATTTGCTCTTCATGGGCACCAATTGACCAAAATTGAAGTCATCAAGAGAGATGACTTACTTCATTCTCTTCGGTTTTTGAGAGGCCAACCAAGGGGGAAGAGGAGAATAACCTTCTCGAAGACCTGTTACCATAGTTTGAGTTGATGGTGTGACACTCATAATAGTAGAAGTCACAAGCAGTGGAGTGTTGGTCTTAACTGTAGATGGAATTTCCACATTAGAAACATTTTGTGAGGTTTCAACCATAAATTTATCCAACTCGGATTGAGTAAACATATAAAAAGTAGGAGAAGATAGACTTGGAAAAGAAGGTGAGGAGCTAAAAAAAAATTCAAATTTATTCCTAGGACTCTCAAAAATAGACCCTGAAGTTAGGATGAATGAATAAATTGAATAGATACAGTAAAAGCAATAGAAAAAATGGTAGTAAAAATAATAGTAGCAAAAGGTAAAGGTTATTCAATTGAAACAATAGGAGGAGTGGGACTAGGCAATGTAGTAGTGATTGGAGTAGAAGAAATAGGAGAGTCTTTTGGAGCAGACTCATGTGGAGATTTTTGTGCTTCTTCGTTTGAACCCTCCTCTCCTTGTTCTCCACCTTGATTTTATGCTTCTTCTATTAGAGTAGATTTCCCTTTTGCCCCCTTACTCTTATCCCCTTTTACTGTAAAAATGAACTTGGGCTTAGGGGTTTTACTGGTACTTGGTGTGTCACCCTTATTCTTTGTTCTAATCTATACCTTTTTCCCAGTATTCCCTTCAGGTTCCTCTTCTTCAAATCCAATATTAAAATACTTCAATTTAATTCCCCTCTCATGTAACCAAACATTTGTGTTAGAAATAATTAGTTGGAACCTTTTCATGATGGAGATCAATTCCTTTTGGGACCACTAGATGGGAGGAAGAGGGGTCTCAACAATGTGATTTCCTTCATAAGCGATATCAAGGATATCCTCTTCATCCTCCACATCTTTTGGAATATCAACTAGATTCAAGTTCACAATTTGATCCAAGGTAATATGACAATAGCCAAGCTTCCTTATGTCTTCATCCATCCTGCAATCTACCCATATATCCTCCACTCTATGCACATGTGTATATCTCTTCTTGAGATTTTCCTTCATTCCTCTATAATAAAATTCAAGCCTCCTTTTGTATGTCTTCATTATGACCCATTGCATTTCAGTTTACATAGCCTTGGCTTTGGGAGATGTCATGATAGATTACCTATCAATTGTAAGAGGGAACTTAAATTCTAGATTGTGAGATTATTCTTGCCTACTATGAACTACCATGATTTTCCTACATAGCTCCATGACTATGATCTTGTCACTTGGATACCTTAGAAGCATGCATGGGTATCCGAAAAAACACCCAACTCAAATATATGTGAAGGTGGAAATTTTAGGAACATACAACCAAACTTATTAACAAAAGCCCATGCCTCATCTGATACTCTTCTATTCCAAATATCTTTGTCAAACATACACAGGTATGGAGGGAAGAAGGCATAATTGACCCTCCTGAAGTGTTGAATAATTTTATTTAGGTTCAGTTGTGAGTAATACTGATAAACTAGAACGTGCCTTTTGTCACCTTCTAATGTCAACCCTAGAAAATTTTGCATTGATGCAACATCATAGACTAAGTATGAAGTCATATAAAACTTCAATGAGGTGGAAAACTTCATGAGATTATCATGGATGGCATCACTAATTTGCTTTCCCCGGAATATTTGTTATTGTCTCTACCTTATGATACGAATATACAAGTACATCCACTCCCAAAAAGTGGAAGAACTGGGAAATCCCTTAATCCTGTTGAGAAGTGTGATCAAGTCATTTACCTCCTCGATGAAATCACTTTGATGAATGCTCTTGGGCCATCTTGAGATATTTGGCCTCGGTTTCTTGAGCCACCTTGTATTGTTTTACCTCTTGCACTTTTCTAGATTATCATTATAATGAGTTTGTACATTCTAAATGAGAGGTCAGTGTAGGTATCAATTCTTGGAGATATGAATATCTTATCAAAGAACTCTTTGTCCAATCTTATGACTATATTCCCATCAGCATCCTTGACACTTTTGGTTTCTTTATCATAATGAGTTGCTACTGCAAATACAAACTCATGAGTATGTGTCACTACTGGGAATGTAGCCACCAATTGAATATTTCTTTCCACAATGCATAGCATGTCTACATCCAATGGCTACTTCTTCATCCTTTCTAGAAATAAACATATCAACATGTCTAATTTTTGTGTCTTTGATCTCATCAATATTTGAAGCAACAAAGGTCGTTGGAAAAACCCCTTGTTATTTAAACTTCATGTTTCTCTTGCTCATTGATGGATCAAACATTGACGGAGTAGCTGCAAGAAGAAATTTCATGTTTTTCTAGTGTTAGAGAAAAATCAAGATTTCATGCACTGGCAGGAAAACTGAGACTTTGCATATGTGAGACATTTTGGATGCAAGGATGCTGAATTTTTTTTCCCTTGCATGGGGGATTTTGGTTTGGATGCAAAGGCACAAAAATTATGTGCTCCTACATGGGGGTAATATAAGTTGATGTAATGGCAAAGAAAAACTCTGCCCCTACATGGGGTAGGTAAAAATTGGTGCTAATGTAAAGAAAAATGTCGCCTTTACACATGTTTCGTAAGATGCAATGTAAGAGTGTTGGTCGGGGTTTAAACCTCGACCTACACCTTGGGTGGAATGGGTAATGAAAATATATTGACCATGCAAGTCAAGGTTTAAAACTCGACATGCATGTTTGTGGTAGTGTGATATGCGATGTAGGGTTTAAACCTCATACTACATATGAGTGTTACGATTTTGATGTAAGTTGGGGTTTAAACCTAACTTACATCTAAGAAAATGTTTGAGATGTATCATAGGTTTTAAATCTCATGATGCATATTCATTCCAAAGCACATCAAAGTTCAAGTAATGTGGTGCAGGTTTTAAAACCCACAATGCATATGAGTTTCAAGCTTACGGTATTCTTGACTTGCATTCTAATACTATGAAATGCAACAAAAATAACCCAAACTACATGCTACAAGGTAATAACTTAGGGTTCATGTTGTGGAATGATTGTGTAATGTAGGAGACAAACCACACATTATGCGAGATGGATGTGTATGGAAAAACATGGGGAATCAATTTTAAACCCACGTTATGAAGATGTGAATGAGGGTTGCCATAATAATGTTCAGGGTATTAACCATCACTCATGGTTTTTTACCTGACTGATAATAGGTTATAATGAGAATAAAACACCCACAAAGAAGACAATCCCAAAAATTCAAACCAAATTATTTACAATAATGAAAACAAAGACATAAACTGTAAAACCCTAAACATATCCAAAAGAGAAATGAAATAAAATGAGAAAGCATGGAAAACATTGTGCATACCTATAAATTAAAGAATAATGGTGAAAACCCTAGATGAAAATGATGAATAATTTGCTTGAAAACTTGTAGAAAAATCCAAATCGAGCACTCAAAGGAAGCAAACAAGCACGATGGAGACTCAGATGAAGGCAAAATGAGGTTAAATACCATTAAAAAAACAAAATAAAATGCACTCAAAAATTTATTAAAATTGCAATAAATGTTGAATGTGTGATGACTGGAGTGTAGTCACGCTGAAAATTAGCATGACTAAATCCTTAAAATGCAGTTTGCCAAAAGATGCAAGGGCGTTGAATTTCAACGCTCTTGTATAAGCAAGTAAAAAACACTCAAAAACCAATTTTTTTCAATTTTTAAGAAGAAAAAGCTTTAATTACTCGAAATGACTTTTCGAGGGATTAGACCACGCATGAGGGAAAGTAGGATTTTCCTTTTTTTACATGCTTAGAGGACATGGGTTATGAAACATACAAGTTTTGTAGGGATTATCCCATGAATTGAGTGTATTGAATTTGAGGATAACATAGAGCAAGGAAGAATCTAGAGTGGAAAAAGGAAGGAACAACAAAAAAGATGTTTGATCTAGTTGACAACATTTTAGGTTACAAGTTGTCAAGAATTTTGAGCCAGGTAGAGAAATTTTGGGACAACTACAAAATTTTGAGATGCATTTAATAGCCATACTCAAGCAAGATTTAGTTTAAAATGCTTTCATATTAGTTGGGCCCTTGGAGTTGTAGTGTTGAAAATAATTGCAAGGAGCTCCAATTTTGATTATAGTTTAATAACTGATATTATTTGTATATCTGATTCTTTGGATGACATGATAAGTCATCATATTAGGTATAAGACCCTTATAAGAAGGGATTTGGATAATTTTGAAGGTTTTGAGGAGTTACATATGAATTCTATATTAGGTGAGGATGGAGAAGTCATGTAAGGAGTGGAGAACAAGTTTTTTTGATATTCTTACTCCTATGTATAGTAAGATAAATAAAAATGGTGAAATTGAAGTAGAGCAACTTAATCTTAATATGGATTTACTCTCCAAGATGGAGTATAACATGATGGGCTTCTCTAACATGGTCCAAGTTTTGATAGGTGATGACTACAAGGCTCATATGGCTAGGGTTAATCTATTTCTCCCACCCAAAGGTGACATGTCATCAAGTAAATATGAAGATAAAGAGAAGGATGGTGCATAAATTTGAGTTGTGTTTCAATTTTTCATCACCAACCAACATGAATGAAAAATCAATTAATCAAAAGGAATGTCAAAGATATTTAATCATCCTCAAGAAGCAATTTTGGGAAGATCACATCCATCTGCTAATATAAATGTTGCAAAAGATCTTCAAATACCTTTTCTATGGTTACTCCTTTTGTATGAATATATTTTGTCCTTTTGTAAAGGTGTCACCACTTGAATTTTTTCTTTAGTGAATTAAGCAGTGGAATAAGGCCTTTTTCTTGTTGCTCCCTTACTCTTATAAAAGGTATTTCTAAGCCTTATTTTGTATTCTAGTCATTAGTTTTTGAAAAAGGGTCTATATAGAATTAAGCTTTGTATAGTGAAGTATTCTGAAGTTCATAAAGATAATATTGTAATTTTTCTTTGTAATAGCAATAAACAACTCAATTGAATTGTTCATATGAATACAAGTGTTAGAAGATTAATCTTTACTTGGTAAAGGTTATTCTTTAAATGTATTTTTTTATTAACTTGTAGGAATATTCCAAAGGAATCCCTAAGTCTTTTGTCTTTTTTGTCATCTCACACATGTGTGAGGATGACTTATTTTTAATTCCTTTATTAAGGAATATTTGTAACCACCTCCTTAAGAGGTGACACTTTGCACACACATAGATGAATGGTGGCATCCATTGAGTTGGGAGTTACATTCTAATTCCCCCTTCTCACCTCTACTTATTGAGGTGCCTCTCATCTCATTCTTCAAGACTCAATCAAGCAAGCCTAAGGCTGAAATTCTCTCTCTCTTTGTATTATTTTTTAGGCATTTTGCCTCCATTCATAATATTGGGGTTTTTTCTTGTTTTTCCCCTTAACAAATTCTTGTGTCTCGCTTGCTTTGGTGGTGCTTGGTTTGGCTACTTCAATCTATTTGGTAATCTCTTTCCTTCAAACAATTTCTCATTCATTGGTACTTTCCATTTCTCTTTTGTATTTCCTTTCAACAAGTCTTTTTGTTAATCTGTCCATACTCTAATACAACACCTCTTGAATCTTAATAATCAAAGATATTTTGAGATTCTCATTGTACATTTGGTGTGATGAATGTTTAACTATTGGCTTATGTTCAAGTAATGGATTAAAATTACTTTCAATTGGATGCTTGGAGATTTTGTGATTGCAGTAGGAATCTTAAATAAGATTAATAGTATTTTCTATTTGTTGTTTTCAAGTGAATAAAACCATTGAGTTAGTTATTTAGTTTGTTATTTAGAGGAATTATCTCATTTCTTTACTTTTTAATAGATAAGGCACTGGTCAAATTAATTCATGGAACTCAAGCCTAGGCATAATCATTTTTAAACCTAAAATTTACATTTACTATTATTTATGTTTTGTTTATGCTCATTTAACACTATTATAACATAGATCCATGGAGGGCTTTGAAGATGATTTAGCCAATCAGGCTCATCCTTTAAAAAAATGGTAGTATGAAGATTGTAATATGTTTTGACATCATTATAAACATTCTTATAATTCAAGATGATGTTATGATAAGGGAAACCCACCTTGGTTTTCCAGAGCCTAAAGTACAAAGGAGAAAAAACTATTAAATTTATCTCTTGTTTGTTGGCCACTGACCTAGGGTTCTCAATTATAGGATCTATCTAATCCTTAGAGAAACCGAGACAATTAGTTGGGAACACCAATAGGAAATTTTGGGTCTTCATTCTCACTACTATGGTAACTTTTTTTGGGTGTAATTTTTAAAAAAGTTTATAATTTTGCCTGTACATTATAACGGTGTGATCAAATAAGTCTAATTTTTTCTACGAATTATACTTTATTTTTGTGAACAATTTTTTCATATGCATGCACTAATATCAATTCCACTTCACTATTTTTGACAAGTGGCTCTTGTGATCACACTAAGAATAAAGTGCCAAGATCATATATTTTTGGGGAGAATTCTTGATTGAGTAATTTGGGGTGGGGTAATCTTGTGGTTGATTTATTTATTTTCTATTTTATGTGTTATTGCAATGAGGAAATCTCAAAGTGGACTCCTAACTCCATATAATTATGATTCATGGAGAAAATCATTATGGAATTATCTCCTAGGAAAGGGTTATCTAAGATAGCTAAGAGAATCTATTCCTGAATCTAGTGATGCTAGTGAAAAGACAATGTGGGAGATCACTAGTGAGGAAAAAATTGAATGCATATGTTCATTAGTCTCTTTTTATTTACAATTTATATTGAATCATGCAAAACACCTAAAGAGTCTTGGGAGAATTTTGAGAAATTGTATAGTAAAATTTATAAGATTAAGGGATGTCAAATTGATAATAATTTTATGAATCTTGATCCTAAATGTTTTGACCACATCCAAGACTAAATATCTAATATTAAGCTACTAAGAACACAATTACAAGATTGAAATATCATTAAGTAGGATTTAAAATTGATTCTAAATATGTTATAAAAGCTCGGTCTTGAGTATTTAGTATTTGTTTCTAGTTTTCATATCAATTATATTTCTATGGAAGATAAATATGTTGATCCTATTTTTGATAAATTTTCAAATCCTATAATCCGATAGGAAGAAAAATTAATTCAAATGGATCTTATAAAATCTTATAAGTCACAAGAATTGATGGTTAGTGAGCCTAAGGTATAGAAATACTAAAGGAATATTGAAAAGAAATAAAAGAAGAAGAAAACAAGATACAAAAAGATTATAAATCATATCCCTCTTAAGGGGAATCATCTAAGAAGGAGAATGATAAGTGTGCATATAAAAATAAATCGAGCCATGATGAACATAAATTTTATTCGAAATAACTTCATGAGTTGAAGAACATTTTTAATAAGAATCAAATTAATTGGTTTCATCTTCTTATTCTTCATCAAATTCAAAGAGAAAAAGGTGCAAGAACTTGTTGCAATTACAGATTCTAAATTAGAGAGGTGGATGCTTGATTCTAGAGCTTCTCATCATATGGCTTCATCACAAACTATGTTCTTTTCATTTGAGTCTTTTTCATCAGCACATATCCTAATGGCTAAAAACACATATATGCATGTTTGTGGGAAGGGTTCTATTGACATGGATGACACATAATTTAATAGTGGTATTTGTGTGCCTTCATTTTCAACTAATATCCTTTTTATCTATCAAATCACACATGGTGGAGAAGGAAAGAGCGTTGAGTTCACACTAGATCTTGTCATAATTCAAGATTTATGTAGAAGAGATATAGTTGTAGTTGAAAAGGTTGGTCAACCAATATCAAGTCTACACCTTCTCACATTTTTCTCTTATTTTTTGTTTGGTTGATGTACACTCTAAGGAATCTAGTGTGATTTTTTTGAGAATATTCAATTTGGTTATTTAAATATTGGTGTTCTTCCATCTATTGAGGTTCCATAGACATGTGTTGATATTTCATCTCCTTCATCTATTATTCAGTATGATGACACTAGTGTTTCTACATCCATATATTGAAGGTGTGAACCCCTAAATCTGCAAATGCACAAAGATGACAAACATGGTTAAATGTTAGATCAAAATGCATGCAAATATGAGAGATTCCCCATAAAATCCATCTATTCAAGCTAAAATTAGGAAATAAATAACAAAACTCAAATAACAATGAAAGCAATCCTAATTAAGCTAATAGCATGATGATCTTATGGGGGAATTGGAGCCAATGAAGTGTTGCAATTGGCCCTTTCCCAATTCTTATGTTGCAATGAATATGATCTAGAAATGGTCAAATCTCCAAAGAGATTTGAGCATAACCTTGGTGCAAATGTGAAAATGTGATGAATGTATGGATGAAATGAGAAAAATTAGTTGTCAATTGAAGAGAGTAACTTTGCATGAAGATTGTGGATTTGAGTATAATAAGTTTACTCAAATTGTGGATGCTTGAATGAGAGGAAGAGTCTCTCATTTATAGATTCCCAAGTTGGAAGAATGAGGGATTTGGATGAATGTGGGATAAAATACCAACCAATGAGAAGAGGCCACTTGTCCACATGTGATTGGAGGAGGAATGAACACATTTTGGTCAATGTGCATGATAAATGCCATTGGATTCAAATTTGAATTTTGAATGTGACATGTCAAAGGGAAAGAAAAATGGAGTTAATGTCACTTGGCTCAAGGCCAAGGACATGTAAGAGGCATTGAATGCCTTGTTGGAAGGACCAAGCCCATTTGAAATTTGAATTCAAATTGAGGGAAAATTCCCTTTTGATGTCATGTTGAGAGAAAATAGGCAATTAATAAATCAAATTAATTTATTTATTGTGCAAGTTGCATTCTCTAGAGGATTTTAGTGATAGGGATTAACTTAATCAAGGATTTGATTAATTAAATGAGGAATTAGGAGATGTGACAATTTAGACTTGAATTTATGAACTGATTTAAGTCAAGAATTAAGAGGAACGGTTTAGTTAAATAAATGATTTTGGTTTATTTAACTAAAGGGGATAATGTTGGATTAAATTAAATAATGTTTAATTTATTCAATTTAATAAGAAGACTTTAAAGATTTTAATTTAAATAAAATGAATTATTTAAATGAACGGAGAAAGATGATTAATTTAATCACTAGAGGAGAAAGAGCTAATTAAATAAATAATGATTTATTTAATTAAGGGATGAAAGCTTTTGATAAGATGAGAGTATGATTCAAGACGAAATTATGTTAGTAGGATCAGAATCAGGTGCATGTATATTTTACGTGTCTACAGAAGGAGATGAAATATCCTCATCTCCAACCTTGATCAATAATCAATCTTAAGAATTATAGGGGGAAAATGTGTTGAGAGTTATAGAAGAAAAGATGAAGTAATGGATGGGAAAGTGCTAAATAAACCCATAAAAGACCTACACACATGCAAGAATAAATGCATAAAAAGGGTGAGGATCATAATTTTCGAGGAAGTTAGAACTTGCAACCTTAGGTTTCAAGTTCATTTCAAGGTTCAAATTATAAAGGGAAATAATTAAAGAAAATAAGAGATAGGAAGAAAATTCTCCATAGGTTATGAAGGTATCAAGACATTGGTGGGTTTTGGGGTTCTAATGAACTTTGAGACCAAAAATGTTTTGGGGTTCCTAGGAATTCTAGGACCTCTCACTAAAAAGCCAAAAAAATCCTAAAAGGGAGAAACAAAAGAGATTTAATCTAACAACAATTAAAAGTATTAATAAATGAAAAATTATCAAAAATAAAAAAGGGGGGTCCCCAATTTTTTTGATGACATCCACCCTTGTTGCAAGAACCAAAACCTAAGAAAATCTAAGCTAAAAGGTGAAGAAGGGAAGTTGCATTGTTGAAAGAAACCCACACAATCTCTATAAAGGTATGAAAATGCTCACTTTTTTTGCATTAGATATAGTAAATAAAAAAGAGTTTTACATCACTCTACATAGAATTTTTTTAGATTAGTACATTATATAAGCAATTCCATATACAAGCCTTATCAAGGAGTTATGATTGAAGTGACAGTAGCATGTGAATTTTTAGCATAACAAAGTATTGTAAATCATATCAGATGTAACATAAATACATATTATATGTACTATCATTTAAACTTTTAGCCAATGCAGCTTTCGTTGAATTCTTCCATCTCTTCCCCACCATCCTCCCTAGCAGATGGTTGCTCATTAGAAATAACCTCCTCCATGGCTAGGTTGTTACCTCCATCCACCCAGATCCTAACACTTTGGACTCCCCTTGACACATTTTCCCTTGGTTCATTAGCCTTGCCACTTGCCACTTCGTTGAATACCCTTTTGAACTCCCTTAAATCTTTGAGAAAGGTAAGTGGATCTTCATGGTTATGGTGCCATGTATTCCTACACTTCACCTCTTCTTTGTTGACCATGACTACACCATCTCCAACCAGTCTCATGAATTTGGCCATTGAGATTTCCATTGTCACAGTCACTCAAAAAATAATGTTGAAAAAAGTGAGTCTTTTAGAAGACTCAGTAAGTGCCCTCTTAGAACCCTTGAACTTAGCCCCATTCCTTGCCTTCCAGATGTTCCACACAATCTCAATAGTTAAATAATCTATTAATCATTTTTAATTTTATTATTGGTAATCAAAATATCATTCCAAATGATTCTATCATCATTATCCCAAATCAAAAAATAATTGCAGAAAAATTTCCATGTCTTTTGCATAGAAACAATCAAATAAAATATGTTTTATAATTTCAGGAGTTCTACAAATACTACAGATATCCACCTCATTAAGATTAGATTTGAATGGAACCTTTTTCATAATAATAAGCCACCTAAATCAGGCCTTCTTAGGCTCCTTTATATTATGCCAAACAGAGTTAAAAACATTTATGCCAAATCTTATCAGACAGTGAAACATTCCAATAGTTATTAAGATATTTAGTAACAAAAGAATTACTAATTAAGGTCTTATAATTTTTTTTAGATTTTATTTCAGAGAGGGCAGACCCATCCATCCATCTAATATCACTAGATATCTCTAAACTATCATCAATGTCTTTGGGGAAGTTTGCATTCTTGCAAGCTTCCTGGAGGGTAGTGAATGTTCTACGATTTGAATCAAGGATATTAAACTCAGCTGCCAAATTGTTCCAAATTTTTAGTTGACCATTATTAATTATATTTGAAGGTGTGAATACCTTTTAGGACCATTTTCTCATAGAGAATCCTTGCAAAAGGGCAAGGGGTTTGGAATTGTGCTCCAAATTCCACCATATGGAGCTAAAGACTTGACATTTGGTATTAGTTATAGATTGTTTTTCAAAAATTAAACTCCACATTATTCTCAATTAATTCCCAAGCCTTCCATAGTCTTTTAAAGACTAAGGAACCGACTAGGGACAAAGAATGCTTACTAATGAGAATATATCACTTATTGGCAATTTCTTTCATGTTTTAGCCTTCTTGGGGGTGACAAGCTATATGTTGTTTCTGACTAATACCTTCCAAGGTTCATTATCCATCTAGGCTTTGGTTACCCATTTTCAACAAGGGAAATTCTATGGATCCTTAAATATTTTAGTCCAACCCCCCTGTGATTTTTCAAGGCAACAACATTCCCACTTTACAACGTGCTTTTTCTTTTTACCTTTTTCATCAGACCACAAGAAGTTCCTGATCTTTTTCTGAATAACATTGACCTGATAACTACTAAAGAACCAAATAGAACCAAATTAGATGTTGTAGGAAGCGAGTATCTTTTGAAAAACTTGGATCCTACTAGCCAAGGACAAATATTGTCTATTCCACTTATCAAATTTTCCTTCATCTTTTGATTGGATTCAAAACCACATTTCCTTGAGGTTTAGGCTGACTGCAAAAGAAATCCCCAAATATCTCACTTTCTTAGAGTCCCCCCTCCATTGGAACTCATACTTCTTGACCCGATCAATTGGGGATTCTCGTCACCCCAAAAGGATGGATTTAGCCATTGATATTTTATCCCTAGATGCTTTACATAATAGATTGGTCTTTTCAGCATTGAGTCCATATTGCTTTCCTCTAGGACCAAAAATACGGTAGTATCATCTACAAATTGAATATTTATTACATCATTCTGATCTAGGAGCTTTATCCCCCTTGATCCTAGGTGACATGGTGTTCTCCCTTAGTAGATAATATAGAACGCCAGACACAATTAAAAATAGGGTTGGAGCCAACAAGGCAACCTTGTCTGATGAATCTTTCTAGCTTAAACTCCTCTAAGAGCTCTCCATTCACATCAACCTAACATATTTTAGCAGTGTATCCAACATTTTGAAAAACATGCTTGGAATTCCAAAAGCCTTCAGGGTTGTCCTTAAAAAGCCCTATTTTACCTTGTCATAAGATTTTTCAAAGTCTAATCGGAGCATAACATCTTTCTTTGAATATCTTGCCCACTCCATGGCCTCCCAGCTTGTAATCAGGTTTTTCCAAGATTTATCTTCCCTTAATGAATTTGGTTTGGATACTATTAATGAATTTGGGTAGCACATTAACCAGCCTTAAGGTAATTACCTTAGCCAAAATCTTATAAGAAACATTCAATAATGTAAATGGTCTCTACTTCCTTATTAGTGTTTTATCACCCCCTTTTGGTAGTAGCTTTATTACTCCTTTAGTAATACTTCTCCCCTGTGATCCTCTTTCCAAGGCTTCTTCATATACGAGTAGCAGGTCATCACAGATCTAGTTTGTGAATGTTTTATATAATTCCACAGGCAACCCATCCCATCCAAGTAATTTATCATTATTCGTGGATTTGATAGCACTTCTAATTTCTTCTTTGGTTATATTTTCCTTAAGCTTTGTGGTGTCATCAGAAGAAATATTCCTAGGAATGATGCCTTTAACAAATTCCTTGGCTTCTTGGTTCCCTTCACCCCCAATTTTTGAGGTGAAAAGCTTTTGGAAGTAACATTAGAATTTCTTTAATTTTTTTTCTTTCAGAGGTAAATACCATGCCCTCATTGCAAATCTAGTCTATCTATTCTTTGAAGCTTTTTTTCCTTAATGAAATTGAAGAAGAATTTAGATCCCTTATCCCCATAGTTTAGCCAATTTATCTTAGTGCTTAATTTTTCCCCTTCAATATTATGGGCCTAGATTCTTCTCAACTTGTCTTTTTCTAGGAATTTTTTTTAACATAACCTTTCATTTTTGGGGTCCAATTGTACTGTAGATTCTACATCAAATAGCTTATCATGAAGCTCTTTCTCCTCCCTCCTATTGTCCATTGCTTTTTTCTTCCCTATAGTTTTGAAGATCTTCCTCTAGCTTAATACATTATACTCCCACCTTTCAATTGCCATCCTATCCTTCAACATCCACTTGTTGATTTCCTTGAGAGAAAATATAACTTCTTGTTATCCTCGAATCTAGCAACGCTCGATTCACGAGATAACCGCCTCTAAAACTTGTCTATTTCATAGTTTTGTGTACTTCGAGCATGAAAAATGAGGCAAATTTTGATAGCCCTCGATGCGTAGTCCTACAACTCGAATCGTTCGTTTGAGTGTCTCTTATTGTTCATCTTTCGAAAATCTTCGAAATGGATATTTTTCTCAATTCCCACTCTTTGGGAGTTAGTCAAATTTTCACTCATGTCAGAGCGTTGATTTTCAATGCTCCTACACCTCACATGCACAAGCGGTGAAAATCACCACTACAACATGCTTCTTCTCATCATGTCCCTCACATGCACGAGCGATGATTTTCACTGCTAGTGCATGTTCCCTCCCTTAACATACACCATGATTAATGAACTTCGAGTTTACTAAGTGATTGGTTAAAAAGCTTATTAAAGTCATTTTAAAGTTATTTTCTTTACATTTCAATTCATCTTGTCAAGCTTCCTCCTCGAGTTGATCACTCTCCAAGCTCCAAATGAGATTGCGTTTGTGGTTTTCATGAGCATCTAAGTTAGGTTTTTTACCAGGTGCATTTTCATAGTTTTGCTCTTCTTTCCATTTTCCTTGTTTTTCTTGCTTTCTTTCATATGGATTTTACCCTTCCTTCTTAGATTTAATTTCTCCTTAGAGTCTTCCATATTCTTTCCATCACCCTGTTATGTTTAGGGGTTCATTTGCCCTAGTTTTTCTTGCTAGGGTATGTGCGTCATTTTGTGATGTTGTGCCCTAACTTTTCACCGTTTGTCTTACCCTTTTTGTGTAGTGGGTGTTTCCTTCCTTCCCTTGAAGTTTTCTTCCCATGCTCAAGCGATGAAAGTTTTTGCTTCACCAAACCCTTCTAGGTTATGTTTGTAATAGCTAGAGTTTTCACCGCTCGCACATGTTTGAACTTCACTCCATGTGCAAGAGTGGTGATTTTTACCGCTCCCGCATTAATGATTTTCCACCAACTCCTTCATGTTGGAGCAGTGAAAATAATTGCTCCTACACAGAGTGCCCTTCCCCCAACATTTATATGTCCAAGCAGTAAAAATACACACCCTCGCATCTATAGTTAAGATTTTTTACCAAACTTCAAATGCTCGAGCGGTGATTTTTAGCGCTTGAGCATGAATTTGATCTTTCTCCAAAATGCACAAGTGCCAATTTTTAGAGCTCCAACACAAGTTATAAAATTATTAAGGCATGTAGGAGCACTAATTTTTAGTGATACTACATGCGAATTAACTTCATCAGATGTAGGAGTGCTAATTTTTCAGCGCTCCTACACAAAAAATAGTTTTCCACTATAACACTCGAAAATCATTCCATTTGCACTTTGAACCTCATTCTATTGCTAATGCTCCAATTTTAGAGCCCCATATCTCATTTGCACTTGCCCCAAATTTCCCGGTTGCTTCATGCATTTCAACTCGTTCACACAATGCTTTTGCTCCTAACATCTGCCTAATCAATTGTTCTTGCAACTCTTTTCAAGTTCTTATCAAGTGATCTTTGAAGGTGACATTCCTTGATATTTGGCACTCTTAGATGACATCAAAAGAGCCACCATCATCTTCTAAAAAGGAAGGCAAGATGAAGTAAAAATACCAAGGTGTCTTTTCGCCTACTATTGTGCTCTCAAAAGTGGATGAAATCAAAGATACAAAAATTGGCCATCAAGATATAGTAGATTTTGTAAAAAGAACTAAGAAGAAGCCATTAGAGGAAAATTCAAGATCTATTGTTCATAGAAACTTGCACTTAGTATCTACATTTCCAACTGTTGCTCATAACACAGAGTTTTTTCTCCAAGTTGCATCGCATTACATCAGAGATGACAAAAGTGTAAGAGACTTCGCTGGACAAGTCATGATGAGGTTGGATCCGAAATTCTTTGATATTGTTTTCAAGGTTCTACATATGGAAAAATATACTAAAATCTCCATTCAGCAAGCATGGGAGGTCTATGACAAGGATCCAAATAAAACTCAAACATTGATTAATACTCAGTGGCTGAAGACTCCAAGGCCCACGATCTCTAGATGGCCCAAGGGAATTCCCTAAAGTGATTTCAAGGAGGGTGTTAGAGATATGATTACTCTTTTGAGTAGAGTATAAGGCTTGCATGTATGAATACATCCATATCATTAGGAGGAAAGTACACATTGATTGGGGAACTCAAATAAGTGATGAGATTCATGAACAATTGATCAATGTGCCAGCTACCTTAAAATTCTATATGAGTTCCTACTTGGTATATGCTACTACAATCATGAGGCAATATCCAAGATTGCCAACAAAATGAAATAGAAATGTTGTGCCTGTGTACAAGTTTTATTCTTAGCTAAATTTGAGAAATAGTCTTAAACATTTCATAAGAGTCGCAGATGCTTTCTTTGCACCTCTATTGTTCACTTTTGATCCAACCCTTGAAAAGAAAAGAATATCAGATGAAGCCCACAGGGTTGTAAGTAAATTTGGATGTGTCTTCCTATAGTTTCCTACCTTTACATATTTGAGAGTAGGTTGCTATATTGGGTGTCCATATATTTTGCCTAGATATCCTTTAGACAAGTGGGTACTAATGGAATTGTGTAGACAACTTATCTCAGTTCACAAAGAACCTATGAAAATTCACAAGCCAGGTTCAAAGTTTACACTCACTATTAGGAGATACATTATTCACAGTGTTCAAAAGGAAAAGTCAGTAGCTGCAAAAATGCAAATTATGACTATAAGAACATATAAATACAGGTTTGACTTTCATTATAGAAAAATGAATAGAAAGCTTAAAAAGGATCATCAACATGTCTACCGCTTTGAAGATATATGGGCAGACTGCAAATATGAAGAAGACATCCAGCGAATGGATTTTTGCAGATTGACAGTAGAGCAAATTAGAGATCTTGGTGTAGCTGATACTCAAGAGGACTTCAAAGATCTTGATGACATCATTGATTTTTCTTATGAAGAGAAAGAAATTCCTCGAAAGCCTTTACCTCTTGTGCAATGGTCTAAGAAATAAATTTTTTCTATTAGAGAAAGACTTGCTCCTATTTTGCATAACACAGTTGAATGGTTGCAAAGGCATGGATTCCAAATCAAATCAGAAGGAGAAACTAGCCAACATTAAGAGCTCCGCACTAAATAGAAGCATGCAGTTACTCCCTCTTCTTCTCAAAGAGGCCCTAAGATCAAATTTACTTTTCATACAAGTGCTACACAAAAAATTGAAGAAGAGGAATCTATTGAATCAGAACAACCATTTGTAGAAGGAAAAGAGCTTGCATCTGAAGAGAAATCATTTGATGAAGAGGAAGAGAATGAAATCAAAGAAGAAAAAGAGTCCTCCAGAGATGAAGATTATGCAGATGAAGAGTTTGTTGAAGAAGGAGAAGAAGAAGATAAAGAGAAGGAACAAAGGCATGATGATGAACAACAACTGTCTCCTCACGAGAACATGGTTGACAATCATCCCCAAATATCATCACCCATTAATTCCAATGTTCCTTGCACTCCCAATTCTTCCACCTCCTCTTCCTACCTCACCTCCTCCTACATCAGCTTTGCATGCAATGAAGATTTTCGTTCCTCGTTCAACATCATCAATTCTTTCTACCCCTCCTATAAGTTGCACCTTGCAAAATGTTGATGTTTCTTCAGGTTCTCCGTCATCCATTCCGAGCCTATCGTCTCCCTCATATGAAATTTCTTCTTAGAGAGATTTTAATAGATTCATGACTGAGTCTTTGCAAGATCCACTTTGTTTGTAGTCTACTGCGGCTATCATGACTGATACTACCCCAATTGTTACAATATCATCCATTTCTACAGAAGCACCTGCTACATAGGGTTTGATAATAATTCAAGAATAAAATACCTCATTCCTCCCCCCTTGGCTAATCTCACAAGTGTCAGAGTGCAAGAAACAAATGATTTCCCTAGATGAGCTTGACCTTGAAGAAAGTTCCTCCAAAAGCCAAGGGGAAGAAAAAGGCTAAAATTCATTCAAGACTTCATATAGATAAATTAGGTCACAAGTATGTAGATATTGGTTTACCCCCATAGGAACAAGGTGATGTGAACATGGAATACTATACTCTAACAAGATTTAAGCTTGGTAAGCTAACAAATGCAAGTGGAAAGGAAGATGCAAAAGTAGTATTGAATGCATTATTAGGTAGACTCGATAAAATGGAGCAGGCCATAAATATGTATAAGGATAAAGCTAAGAGATACGCATCAATTTTGAGGAAGATTGTTGGCTCCTCAAAGAATGTACAACCGATGGCCATGGTCAACTACAAGGAACCAGTAGTAGAAAAATTAGAGAAGTTTGTCTCCAAGGGTAAGGTGTTTTATGATTTCATTGATGAAATAATAGAGCAAGGTTCACAACTCATAGTTGTTGTAGATGAAAAGACTTCTCAAGTAGCCAAGTTGAAATTGGAGCATGAGAAAGAAGAAAAAACACTTTCCAAAGAGAAGAAAGAAATGGAAAGATGTCTCTCATTTTGGTCACAAATGAGAGAGACAAAGTTGAGTAAATTAGTGGAAGTTGGGGTAATTCCTGACAAATAAAAGTATGTGGAAATAGGAGAATCTCTCAAAAACCGCATACAAGTGATCAAATCTCTCAGCAAAGACATCCAGCAGGTACAAGAAGATGTCGAAGGACATCGTGTCGTCATGATGAACAAAATTGAGGAGTTATTGGGTAAACTCCTTAATGATGATAATAATTTCCTCCTAGTTAGTGAGATTGCTCAAATGTTCAAAGAAGCTAGCATGGATCAGCTGGAAGATGAAAGCTTTTCAAAGGCTTCAATGAACGCTATATGTGATATAAGGCTTGCTCTCAAAAATCTGAAGACAATTATAGATAGATGCAAGAAAATTTGCTCATCTACCAGAAGATCAATCACAAGAGTTCATACCATTGTTGATTATACAGCTGGTCCAGATGAGAAATTCATGCAAGAGACAATGAAGAAATATGAAGACTTTTGCACCCAATGCAAGGAACCATAAAGACTTCTTATGTCTCCATGTTAGATAGTTTTAGCATTTTTTATGCTTTATGTAAATAGTCTTCAACATTTTACATGTCATTTCGACAAAATTTAATCACATGTTGTGAGCCCCATCCTAGACCTGCACAAATATAGCAAACAAACACACTATTAGATCCAAACGCAAGTTAGAACTAAGATTCCCCATGAAATTCATCTACAATGCTCAAAATAGGAAAAAATGAAGAACAAAACATGAAAAGTAATGAAATCCTATTTCAACATGCAAAATCTCAATCCCATGGGGGAATTGGTGTCAATTTTATGTGAACCAAGACCCCTTTCACCTTATTTTTGTGAACCAGGAATTCAAGGTGGAGTGCACGGTTATGAGATGGTTGGGCGGGGAATTCCTAATCAAAAAATGTGAGGAGATTTGGAGTGGTGATGTTACTGACCATGTCTTGGAATTGTTTCATATCAAGGTTGGTAGAGATGGTAGATGAATTTGATGCTTCCTCAAGGATTTCTCTGTGGGCAGCTGAAATCTACAGTAACTCCATGATGGAGATCTGATCAGGGATTCTTTTTAATTGGTCTAAGACGTTGTAGCCATTAGGAATGGATTTCTAATTTGAGGTGGATGTCTTAGGTGGCTACGATGCCCCAACAATGGTGACCTTTTTTCCATGTGTGGTGACTCCATCATCAGCTTTGACTCCCTTAATGCTAACAATAGTGACCATTTCGTCAAGGCATGTGACAACGCCTTCGTACACATGGCTCACATTGCCATATTTTTGCTTTCCTTTGTTGTTTCCTTGGTTGTGATCAGGCATCGGATTCGTGTAGATTTTCAAATCTTGATTGGCATCTAGTTGTTCAACATTTATGATATTTTCATCGATGCGGTCTTGGATGACATTTTTCAATTTCATGCAGTTGGCAGTTGTATGCCCCTTGAGCGTATGATAATCGCAAACAAAATTTTCATTGTACAAGGGTAGTTTCACCTGGGGCTCTTGGTAATTATCATAAGTGGGGATTTTGATGAGGTTCTCATTGACCAACTTCTTCATGATGCATTCGATTGATTCCCCAAGGGCTCTAAATTTCCTCTTGGGGGAATATCTGTTTCACGGAGGTGGTCCTTCGTGATTATTGAGGTTGTTGACTTGATTGTGGGGTGGTTGTTAGGTTACCGCATTGGCTTGCATGTTATTGCAGTTGTTGTTCTACGATTGATGATGTGTTTGACTATTCTACTTTGGAGCATTGATGATGACTTTGGCATCGACCACTCCATCGTTGGTGACAGTCCTATTTTTTGCCCATGTGCAAGGTTTCTCATTATAGTTGGTGGATGGGCGACTATCTTGATGTTTAGGATATGTAGGTGTGCCCCTTGTGTATAAGGGCCCTTTCAATGTTGAGTGCCTTGGGGATCAATTGGCCATATGTGGTGATGCACTGCATCTTTAGATAAAATGCTAAGTTTTTGTCCAGATTCGCAATGATAGTGCAAATTTTTTGCTCTTTTAGCATGGCCTGCTTTCTTCAATTGGCCTTGGATCACCATTGTTGTAGGAAGGAGGTGAATGATTCCCCCTTTCCCTATTTGAGCGTTGATAATTCCTCTAGACTAAAATTTGTGTCGATGTTGAATGCATAATTTTTGAGGAATGCGTCTACGATTTCTTGGAATGTTCTGATGCTCGTAGGTAGACAAGAGAACCATTCCATGGTAGGACCAGCCAAGCTTTGAGGAAACAGTCACATCATATATGTATCGTTGTAAGTGACCTCCATGTAATGTACCTGGAATTCCCTAATGTGATCTTTAGGGTTTCTCAACCCACAATATTTGACAAATTTGGGGATTTTGAATCCCTTTGGGAATGATACCATTGCAAGGCTCCTATCAAAAGGATAGGGACATAGATTGTTGGGTGTCCTTATTATTTTTCCTAATTGAAGATCAAACACTTGCTACAAGAGCAGTTTGATTTGTGTCGTCACATCGTCTTGTGGATCAGGAGGTGGAGTGAACATGTTTTAAGGGGGTTAGGGTGTTTGATTGACGGGTGGGGCATTGGTGGGAATTTGTTGCAAGATTTTCTATGTGATTAATGCTTGCATTTGTTGTTGAGCCAACAAAACTTGTTGTTGATTATGTTGTTGTTGTGCCAACAAATCTTGTTGTTGGGCTTGTTGTTGAGCCACTAGCTATTGTGCTTGATACTCTTGCAGGGCTTGTTGTTGAGCCACTAGTTGTTGTGCTTGATACTCTTGCAGGGCTTGTTGATAAGCTTGTTGCTATACTGCTTCCAACTATGCCTAGTATTGAGCTTTTGCTTGTGCTTTCTAAGCTTGATATTGGACTTGAGCTTGTGATTGTGCTTGTTGGGTTTCTTGTGCAACCTGAGCAACCTATGTGGCTTGTGCAACTTGAGCTGCTTGTGCAGCTTGAGCTGCTTGTGCATCTTGGGTGGCTTGTTGTCATTGTAGTAAAGCTTGGGCTTGGGCAGCCTACTATGCTTATTGTACTTGTTGCAATGCTAATTGCACTTGTGCTTGTTGGGTAGCTAGTTGTGCAACTTGTTGATTTTGGATTTGTTGGAGTGCCTTTTGGTAGGCAGCTTGTTGAGCTGCTTGCAACCTGATGTTGAATGAATTTTCCATGTTGGGTTTTGGTGGTATTGGCAGTGGATTAGGAATAGCATTGACCATTGTGATGAGAGGAATGATCGTATTGATGATTGGAGTTTGAGTGGTGGATGGCATGATTGTGATGCTTAACCCTTGGGAAACCATGCTTTGAGAGATTTTAGGAATGGTGGATGTATTGATTGTTAGGGTTGCTTGCATGGTTTCCATCTATTATTGTGATATCAATGGCAAGACAAGAGGATTTGGTATGATGCTTTGATTTACAATGGGGGGGTTTCTTTGATTTGTTTGATTCATGATCGATAAAGGTGGAAGGCCCAACTCAAGGGGTGATGTGGATGTCAATGGTAATGGTAGGAATGGTGGTGTATTCTCTTGTAAAAGTGATGATGAGGAGGGATCGAGGATTCCCCCTACTCCAAACAAATCACCTTCCCCTTGTGAGGTCATAGGGAGAGAGGTTTGCATGTCAAGAGGATAAATCGATGTTGCATGAAAAGAAGATGAATGGGTAGAATCATGAAATGAAAGCGGAACATATGGGTGTAATGGATTTACTAGGACAGATTGGCCCAATATGGTGTTTGCATCCAACTCTTGGTTATTCATAAGAGGATGTGCTTGAAGGGCATGAAGCAATGAGTTTCCCTTGTTATCGATTAGAGGAGTTGGAGCAATGGATGATGTGATTTGTGGGATGCTTTGAGTGATGCTTTGAAATGGAGGTATGGGTGGGATTGGAGGCATGATCCCAAGAGGTCTCTTCACAAGGGTACTTACATCATAGTCGAAAGGGAGTTTAGCCCCTTCTTTTTCCAATTCCAGCATGTATTGGGAGGGGTATAACCTCATCATGGCATTAAAAATTCGATGATTTTCAAAATTGTGCACCATCTCAAGGATTTCATCTTGTGTCATCCCTAAGGAATTTTCGGTAATATCCTCTACTTGACCCTCCTCTTAAGGATTTTTGATGACAAAGGGAGATTGCTTGGGGGATGCTCGATCCCACAGGATTCATTTCAAGAGCAGTTTGACTTAGGTTACTTGAAGTTGATGTTTCTTTGTTGATTTCCATATTCTTCTTGTGTTGTGATCTAGTTTGTACCATTAAATAGGGATCAATTTTCAAGAATGTGTAGTCCTTTAGATTGATCTAACTTTAGGCACAAAAAAGAGAAGAACTAGGATAATTAAGGATCAAAAGATGGGGATGAGATAAATGAAATATGGATGATTGAACTCTTGAGAAACCTTGAAGAAGATACTAGACTTTCGGACTTGATTTGGATTAATTCAGATAGTGAACTTGTAAACTCTAAGAGGTTGGTTGTTGTCTTAGAGTAGACTTGTACATAAGATGATAATTTGACTAAAGGTGTAAAGAAGGATTCATCAAGACACCCCTAGTCAAACAAGATGATTTTGGATAATGAACTCCTAGACCTCAAGATGTTGGATTTTATCAAGAGGTAAATTTGTTCACAAGGATTTGATAATTTTATCAAATATGTGGAGAAGGATTCATCCACACATATCTAACCAAACAAAATGATTTTGACTTTCCAAAAGTCTAGCATGGATGATGTTTTCAAGATTTTCAAGAGTTGTTGATGAGGTGATTTTTGATTTTGATGGGTGGGTGAGAGTGATGATTTCGATCCTAGATGAGACCTAGATAAAACTCCTCTCTACAAGATCTCGGTATTGAAGAACATTCTTGATACTTCCTATGTGAGAAAAGGAAACCTTTGAAAGAGATTGGGATTTTGCTAACAATAAAATTCATGCAAGTTAGGATTGTTCTTTGAAGCTCTCTTGTAAAAAATTTAAACCAACCTTTCTCTTACCTTGTGAAGCCTTGAAAGACTTTCTTCACGAGCTTTTGGACTAAGACTTTTGAACTTGGGTTTTCAAATTTTTATTTTATGGGAAATCATTTGGAAGAACACATGTGTGGGGTTCAATTGTTTCTTATTTTTTCTTAACGACTTCTTTTTTCCACAAATAATTCTTGATTATATTTCAAACTAAATGTCTAATGTCCTAACTTCTTTTCATCCCACAAAGTCCATTATGTGGAAAATCGAGGAAATTAAGGAAAAATTCTCCTAATGTTGACTTTAGTGAAAACAAATGATGATTAAATGCAAATACTTAGAAACCTCTAAGGATGAAATCCCTAGGGCAAGCAAGAGCACTTGGATTTTTCAAAGGTATTTTTTCTCTCCAAAGGGTTCGAAATTTTTGAGAATTTTGTGAATGTTTGTTTTCAAGTGTTTTAGATCCAAGCAAAGTATTTTGATCTCAAGAATATGCACAATCCTAGGATGAAAAGACAATATTTGTTGGGTTCCCACTTGGATAAATCTAGCTATGCTTACTCTTAGCAGATGATTAGATGCTTGACCACATAGGCTCCCCCTTATAGTGCACTCACTTCTTGGGTCAGCCAAGCATCACTATCCATGAATCTCCCATGGCATACTTCTCATCTCTACTAAAAGTTGTAAGAATGTGGGGTGGCTTCAGAACGACCTTTCTTGCACCAACAAATAGTTTAGGATTTTGGCCTTTCTAAACAAGGGGTTTTAATGTGAGAATTTAGTTCATAGGGGACCATCCATGCGAAAAGAGACCATTGTTTCCCTTCTTGTCAGAATGATCCTCGTTATAATCAAACTTTCCTCGAGTACCCACACTTATATATCAGCTAGAAGTCATTTGGATTTAGCGTGTTACTAGTTGGGTCGTTCCCTTGGGGTGAGTGCTTTTTCCCACCAAGGTAGACCCTCTAAGATAAACAAAAGCAAGCAAACATATATGTAGTTCAATCAATCTTTGTTGAAAAACAAAGAGAGCACACACACACTATGTTCCATGTAGAAGTTATCAAAACCAACTTCAGAGTCCAAGAATACCTGCATGCAAATGGATACCTGTCACAAGGAAGATAATGGATGGAAAAAACAAACAAGGGTTTGAAGCTCTGAAAAATGGGGAGATTATCTTATCAGAACAAAAAAAATAATGAATATACAATGGATCAATCCTTACGAAGGAGATCATGCAAAACCTAAAACAAATCCTAATAGGAAAATATTTAATAATGACACTTAATGAAAACTAAAGTGAAATATTAAGAGAGGAATAAAGGAAACTTAATTAACACAATTAAGTTAAAACTTTTACTCTAACACCCCCCCTTAAGATGAGCAAGAGTGCAACTACAAACATGTGCAAGAAAGCAAAGGTAACTACAATGCATGAAAGTAAACATGGGTCCTAACAACTAGGCCTGATCAGGTACCGAAATATAACCAAATCTTTGTAAAGTGGAGAAATATAGAAAACCTCATGAGAAAAACTCTACTCCAAAAAGAGATGTTGAAAGTCATGAAGAACATCACCGAAGCAGAAGAAGCTGCAAACAACTGTCAAAAGATGACTGCTATGGTGCTAAAGAACCTCCTCTAAAGATAGGATGATCAGGATCAAGAAGACAACAATCTGCATGAGTACCCCAAATGACAATACTCGAATCAAATGGCAAACAAAGGCAAACACCTGGAACGAAGATGCAAATGGCACAAGTACCAATAGTCTGAAAAACATTGATCAACTAAGAATGAAAGATTTCTTCCAAGGCGAAACCAAGGAAGCATTAGCACGAACAATATAATACTCCCCCATAATGTTGATTCGAAGAGTCTGACAGATCCATTGAAATATTGTGTAACACCCTGTAGTGCATGAAGGAGAAGAAACAATATCTGAAAGTGCACAAAAAAATACTTGCAACTGAAAAAGTGGTGTGCATAACAAAGCACACATGCATGAGGCTAGAATCATATGGATCCACTGTTGTCATGGAGGAACACTCACCGGACAAAGGTGTGATGGCAAAAATAAAGGCACTACAAACCCCCCCCATGGCACTTTATAAAACAGTGTGAGTACAAAATATGGCACAACCTTATGTGCAAAATCCCCAAAATACATGTACAATAGTGTGACACTTTATCGCAGTGCGTTTACATAGAAGATTTCTTACAAATGATGCTCAAAATGCCCACAAAGGACAAAAAACTGGAAATACATGAAGAACAACCAAAAAATGAAGCAACCCATGCAAACGAGAAGTTCCCAAGAGCTAATATGTCCAGGTAATTCACCAGAGTGTGAAAACACAAAAAATTGAATAAAATATACCTGGAGTAAAATCTGAAAAAATTGCATGGATGGAACTGAAGAGCTCTGAAATATGGTTCCAATGCCACTGAGATCACGAAAAACAAAGAAATTGGTCAAAAGTTATGAGCTCAAGACTGAAAACAACTCCTTTGACTTCAAATAGCTGTAGAATTCACTAATAGATAAATGAAGCAATGAGACCCACACCACTGGAAAGTTTATAGAACTAGCTTTCCGATGATATCTCGTTTGTTGAAAACCGATATTGTATGCCCAAGTTATAACCTCTGGACGAAAACAGCTCCAAAGGGGAAAAAAATCAGTGCTGGATTAAATTTGACAGTCATACGACTGTCGCAACAAAATTTTGGGCCTAAATTTGACGGCTAAATGGTCGTCACCGCACATGCACAAGTGGGCTTATTACAAAAAAAAATGGGCCTAGGTCGGTGACTTGTGTACTGCCATCGGCGGTACTATCAAACCGTCGGTCGGTAGTAAAGCTGGCAACGACTGGCAGTATGCCACACGACGTACTTAAGGGGCCTGCAGGCCTACGTATGTAGGTGTTGTGGGTACCCGGTACGAGGCCTGAACAAGCCTTTAAAAAGTTTTTTTTTTTTAACTTTTACAAAAAAAAAATTCTGACAAAATAAATTCAAAAATTAATTTTTTTACCAGGGCTAATTTTTTTCCGATCCGCGTGCAGATGATCGTACAAGTAAAAAAAATGCCTCTCAAATCAACTTTGTCCAAACTAGATGAATGAACAGTTGATTTAGGGGTTTTGGACCACTTCGGACTCAATGGCGAGGTTCGTTTGGACTCAAAATGTTTTAAAATTGCAGGTGATTCCCTAGATCAAAAAAGCAAACCCCAAAATTATGAATGCTCGATCCAACCCTTATAGCTCCAAATTCTTCAAACAAGAATAGGCATGCAGCAGGGAAGCTCTGATACCATGTAGAAGTTGTCAAAACCAACTTCAGAGTCCAAGAATACCTACATACAAATGGATACCTATCACAAGGAAGATAATGGATGGAAAAAACAAACAAGGGTTTGAAACTCTGAAAAATAGAAAGATTATCTTATTAGAACAAAAAAGAATAATGAATATACAATGGATCAATCCTTAAGAAGGAGATCATGCAAAACCTAAAAGAAACCCTAATAGGAAAACATTTAATAATTAATATAATTATTAAATGTCACTTAATGCAAACTAAAGTGAAATCTTAAGAGAGGAATAAAGGCAACTTAATTAACACAATTAAGTTAAAACCTTTACTCTAACATTCCATTCACACGCAAGATTTGTTCAATTTTTAATCCCAAATGAAATGTGGAGGCAATCACTTTCACAACTTAAGATCATCAAAAGCCTTTTGATTCTCAAGATCGTCGTGAGGCGCAAGAGAAACGCATATGTCTTTTAGATGATATTATTTTGGGTAAGTGATTAAAAAACAAAGATGCAAATATTCATTCTAAATCCTCCAAGCAATGATTAGGTTCTTTTTAAAGCACCAAAAGGAAAGATGAAAGTTGTTTTGTTCAATTGTTAACCTTAAACAAAATCTAGTAAGTTTTTCTAAAGTTCTTTTTAACCTTTTGTAGCAAAAGTGAAAGCTTTTGTGGTGTTCTTTTTAGAGCCCAAAATAAATTTAGTGTGTCCTAAAATCATAAAGGTAATCAAATCTTTAGAAATGGATTATAAGTTCTCCCAAAGTATTTAAAAACACTTAATAGAATAAGATGGTGATATCATAATGAAATACTCCTCTTTGTTTTCTTCTTGTCTCAACCTGTAAGTTGATTAAAACCAAGAAATATAGGGATAAAAAATAGGTTAGGAGTTCAAAATGTCCAAAATAAAAAAGAACATGTCAAAATTAACTGAATTTGAACTTTTTACTCCACCCCAACGGCACAATTCACAGGTGCAGCGGAGTTTTAAAAGGTCAGTAGTGTTATATAGCACCACAAATTACTGAGAGAGGTGCTTTGCAGTAAAACAGAGACTGCGATTGCAGCTCTATTATGCTAGTGATGTTGTTTGTGTCAGTGGTTCACTTAAAAATTCAAATTTCATTAGCGGGAAGACACCAATGGTGTACTTTGGAATTTGGAGCGGTGCAATATAGCATCGCTTAACTGTCAGCGGCTGAGTTTCCAGTAAGCTACAAAAAAACATAATGAAATCCTTCAAATCAGCCCTCCTTCTAGCGCCAAAATGTGAACCCCAATCCTAGACCTGCACAAACATAGCAAACAAACACACTATTAGATCCAAATACAAGTTAGAACTAATATTCCCCATGAAATTAATCTACAATACTCAAAATAAGAAAAAATGAAGAACAAAACATGAAAAACAATGAAATCCTATTGAAACATGCAAACTCTCAATCCCATATGGGAATTGGTGCCAATTTGATGTGTAAATTGGCCCTTTTCCCAACTCCTTTGTGTGGTTTGATGATTCTGATGAAGATTGATCCACTTGGTGAGAAAGAAAAATGTGATTCCTTGATAAAATCTGCAATAACCTAGCTATGATAATGGAAAATGCTTATGGAAATGGATGAAATTGTTCTAAGTTGTGGATGCCAAATGAGAACAAGAGCTTTCTATTTATAGAAAGACAAGATGGAGGAATGAAAAAAATGAAGCAATGTGGGATCATTCAACATCCAATGGCCAAGTGCCACTTGTCAAGATGTGAATGGAGGAAGCTTGAGCACATTTTGATGAATGAGCCAAATAAATGATAATAGGTGGATTTTGAAAATCATGAAATGACTTGTTGGAGAGGGAAAGAAAAATACTTAAATGCCACTTGGCTCCATGCACAAGGACATGTAAGAGGAGATAAATGCTTTGTTGGAAGGACAAATCCACTTGGAGGGATTTTCAAGCTTGGAGGAATATTCCCCCAAAGATGCCATGTTGAGAGAAAATATGGATTTAATAAATCAACTAAATGTATTTTCATGTGCAAGTGGAAAAATCTAGAGAAATTAGGATATTAGGAATAAATTAATCAAAATTTAATTAATTTAATAGGAGATTAGTTGATTTGACCAATTTGACTTAGATTTGAGGATTAATTTAAGTCAAAATGTGAGGAAGATGGCTTAGACTTAATTAAATAAAGATTTTGATTTATTTAATTAAAAGGAGATGATGTTAGATTAAATTAAATAAGGTTTAATTTATTCAATTTAATAGGATGACTTTAGAGATTTAATTAATTAAAATCAATTATTTAATTAAATAGAGACCTAGGATTAATTAAATTAGATTGATTAATTAACAGGAGAGAATGACTTAATCAGATAAATAATGATTTATTCAATTAAGGGATGAAAGGTGATGACAAGCTAAGAAGATGATTTAGGACGAAACGACATTAGTAATTAGGATCAAGTGTGTCGGTATATTTTCCATGTCTACACATGTAAACAAATATGTTCTCCTATAATTGTGGACAACATTTTTGAGCAAGTCAACTAGTTAGGTATGATTTTCCTAGTTTTTCTCTTCTGATTTTCCTAAATTTTCTCTCCTCTCCCATCTATAAATAAGAGAGGATTCTATTGTAATTGGGATCTTTTATCTTTTGCAACGAAGTGTTGCCCACTTATGAAGCGAACATTGAAACTTTGAGTTCAATTTTGTGAATCTAATTTTGATCAATAAAGAAGTGAAGTTGCATACCAAACTTTGTGTTGGGAACAATCATCTTATGGTTTGATCGAATTGGTAGTGATTAGTAATTGAGATTGAAAGGGCTTTGAGTGAATTTGTGTAAAATTTTGGTTACACTCTTTACTTGAATTTATGATATTGTTAAATACTATTGGTGAATTTTGTATAGGACTTTGTGCTTATTCATTCATGTTGTTTGTGGAATTGTTGTGGAGTATATAGAAGACTTTGTGCTTCTCATACAACGCTAGTTACATATCTCAAAGGATTCGTTGTTGGAAGCTACGGAATGACTTTGTGCCTTTGTGAGATTTTATTATTTATCATTTATCATTATCGTGTTGGTATTCCTAGTCTTTGCTTTGACAAGATAGGAATATTGGAATTACTACTTAGTTTTGGTTTGAAATTGTATTGCATCAAGAACTTAAAACTATGAAACATTGTAAAACATATTCTCTAAAAAAAGATAATTATGAATGTGACACAAACCCATATCATTAGTGTAGTGTACATTGTTGTAAATACTTGATTAATTTTTCTTAGTTTCAATAAGCGATAAGAAGGGTGCCTCCCCTTTCCAAGAGGAGAGATTGTATCTCACACAACTGTGGTTGAAATCAAGGTTTTGTGAACTGTTAAAAGGAATTACATAATTTTCACCCAAAAAAAATTTGGCGACTCCACTAAGGAACAACACACACAATCGAAGCCTCACGCTTTTGTTGAAGTAAATACGTACCCATTTTTCTTATTGTTATCTTGTGTATTGTTATTATTAATATATTTCTTGTTTCAATTCTATATCTTGGTTGATAGAAGCTATACACGAGGTTTGAGGGCACAAGGAGCGGTGGATCTATTTTTCCAATCGTTGCAGTGACATAACATTCCTCCTCCTCTGCGAGCAAGGTCTCCATTGTAGTGAACTGCAAGTTATCCTCCATGAAGACTAATATCTCCTCTTTCGAGTGAATCTTTTATTCTCCATAGAGTTCCAGTCCAAGTACCTATTGTGCAATGTGTAATGGTTGCACCACCTCAAGACCTTGGGGAAATGCATTTGGTCCCCTTAGTTTGGCCACACCTCTGCATGAACTTCCACATGTCTCAAGAAAGCATATTTTGAGGTTTCAAGGTGATGAAAAACATCCCGATGAGAACATTATTGCCTTTTACATCGTTCGTGGTGTTCTTAGTGTGGAACATGAAGATGTTGATGTGAGACTGTTCATTGAATCTCTACAAGGAGTTGCTGCTGAATGGTTTTATACTCTTCTAGCTACCTCAGTCACTTATTGGAACACTCTTCACACAAAGTTTGAAGAAAGGTTCAAACTTCCTGAAGATGCACACACCTTGTTGGCACAGCTTACAACCATGTGAAAAGAGGCCCATGAACCCATGTGTGAGTTCATGTCTAAGTTTAATAATCTGGTGACAAGGATCCCAATGGTGGCAAGACAAATAGATTATAACTTGAAGTGTTTCTTCATCAATATGCAACTGTCCAAAGTAATTTTTTTCTTGTGTAGGGAAGTTCTCACCAATGTTGAAGAAACTCAACAATTGGCTACAAGTCTCGAAGATGACATGATCCTTGTTGGAGAAATAAGAATGAATACTAACAACAAGAAAGTGCAAGTGTCAAGATCTTCAGCTTCTAATTCTAATTCTAATTTTGTTGATCCTATGGTCCAAAGTTTGGCAAATGAAATCCTAGCTTTGAAAAAAAAAGTTTCCAACAATAATACTTACAAGGATGTTCCAAGAAGGACTTTCCCTAACTATCCTAGAAATAGAAATCAAAATCGTCTTCGAGCACCACAAGGAAGACTTGCACTTGAAGCCCCACATACTAATATTGTCATGGGATACTATGAAGTTGAACAAGATGAATATGCACAACCAGATTACCCCATAGAAGAAAGTGTCGATCTTTTTCAAGATGAAGAAATAGAATCAGCTAGAAACTCCAATATTGGTTATTTACAAATAGAAAATGAATCTGATGATGAGGACTTAGTGACAGATGCATATGTTGTTTTTACACGGCAACAAAAAAATTAGCTTGATTAAGCTCAAGTTGCTACTCCACCAACAAAGGATAAGCCACCAGTTACCATTGCAAAAAGAGGGTCTCCTTTGCCTTGGCAACCAAAAAATATAATAAATAAACAAGTATCCCCCATCCTCCTCCATCAGTTCCTATTGTTCCAAAAGCCAATCTCCAGGTTCCTAAGACTAGTGTACCTTTTGTTAAGCCTATTGGTGAATTTACCACATCCGCTTTGCAAAGTTCCTTTCAAGATTTTGACATCATTGATCATGCTAAGATAATGAAAGTCCAAATGTCTAAAGTTGAATACCTTAAAGAAAATCCTGACCAATTTGACAGGCTTGTCAAGTTCGTAATGGATAAAGGAATTACTCCAAGCAAGGATTCACCTCCTGATATTCTTGCGGCCCCAAAGCCTAAGACGCCATAGAATAACCTTGTTTCTACTCCTCTAGCTATATCTAGACATATTGATCTGTTCTTTATTGCTTTACTTGTTAATGGATTTAAGTTAAGTAATTGTGACATAGATTCTGGTGCATCAAACAATGTGATGCTAACCAAGGTAGCTACTGCCTTGGGTTTGAATCTAACAAAAAAAATTAGTCATTTTTTTCCATGGAGAACAAGCAAGTACCTCTAATTGGATAGATCAAAGACGCACAATATTCATTTGCTACATATCCTAAAAAGAAGATCAAGATGACAGTTCTAGTAGCTGATGTGCCAGCATCCTATGAAATTCTCCTTGGATGTAATTTTTGTAAAGATATTAGAGGTGATTTGAACATGGACATGTCTAAAGCCAAGATACCTATGAAAGGCGTAATGCAGAAATTGATTCTTCAAAGGGAGTCAAAATTCTCAGTAACACAGTCTGATGATCCAAGAGCTCAAATTTTGTTTGAGTTTGCAGGTGTTGGAACGTATTATTTGCAAATAGAAGAAGTTGTTGAATCTTCAACAAGACATGAGTTGGAGAGTGTTGATTCTTTTTCAACAACAAATGAGTCATCATCAAATAATTTATCTATCTCAGATCATGAAGCTTCATCAAATGATGAAGATATAAATTTTGATACTATCGATCTTGGTGATCCAAATAGAATTTGGCTACTTGAGTTTGATGGTAGTTGTTCTTTCACTGGTTCTGGAGCTAGAATTATCTTTATATCTCCCAAAGGAAAAGTTTTTCCTTTTTCTTTCAAATTACAGTTTGGTAATACTAATAACACTGTTGAATATGAAGCTTTGTTATTAGGGATGCAAGTTGCGCTTAAGAAAGGTATCAAGAATCTTCATGCACAAGGTGATGTCGAGTTTATAGTTTCTCAAGTAATGAATTTATATCAAACAAAGAATGACAAGCTAAGACATTATTACAATATTGTTTGTGATTGCATTGAAGAATTCAATGCTTTTGATATTTTTGTAGTTCCAAGGGAATACAATGACAAAGTTGATTCTCTAGCAGTTTCAACCACGCTCCTAATACCACACAAATATTTTCATGGTTCTACCTATACCATTGAATTGGTCTTCCGCCCAAGTGTTCCTAATAATTCAGATAACTGACAATTTTTTAACGATGATAATCAAATTGTTGCTTTTTTGGAAAAGACAATTTTTTTGATGAAGTGATTCTCCACATTGAGAATTTGTTTTTGATCTTGATCCAGTTACAGGCAAAGATTTCCTACAACTCAAATAGAATACAATTCCTAAGGGATTGGTATCCCTTGAGAAACTCTTCGATAAGCATGATCGTTATGTTAGGAAACAACTCTCAGATTCTGATTCCTCCAAAGAGGTTGAATAGATCAACTTAGGAACTAAAGTAGATCCTAAGATGGTAAACATTGGTAAGTGTTGCACAATTGAAGAGAGAAAGCAATTTGCTAAATTGTTATGAGAATATATGGATGTCTTGGCATATTCATATGAAGATCTAAAATATTTCTGACCAAAGGAGGTGCAACATGAAATTCCACTTAAGATTGGAGAATTTCCTTATAAACAAAATCAAAGGCAATATAATCCAAATATTTTAGGAACGATCCTTGCAGAGGTTCAAAAAATGTTGAATGCCCGAATTATATTCCCTATCCATCATTCAACATGGATAGAAAATATTTTTCCCATTCGTAAAAAGAATGGTGAGATTCACATTTGCATAGATTTTTGAAATCTAAATTAGCTCTCACTCAAGGATAACTATCCTCTTCCAGTAATGTATCAAGTTCTTCAAACCGTGATCGGATCTAAAATGCTTTCTATGCTGGATGGTTTCTTTGGCTACAACCAGATAGAGGTTAGTCCAAATGATTAGCACAAGACAACTTTTACAACACCATGGGGTACCTTTGCATATTGCGGGATGCCTTTTGGTCTCATAAATGTTGGCGCCATGTTCCAACGTGCTATGGACTTGGATTTTTGTGATGTGCTAGGTAAGTTCATTGTAGTATATCTTGATGATATTACATTTTTTTCTAAGAAACTTCATGAACATTTTTATCATCTAAGGCAAATATTGGAGAGATGTCGACAACATGGTATTTCCTTGAATCCCAAGAAGTCAACTTTTGGGGTTATGAAAGGTAAGATTCTTGGTCACATGGTTTCCACAGAAGGTATCAAGATTAAATCAGAAAGAGTCAAAAGTATTAAATCACTTACTTTTCCATCAAGTAAGAAAGTTGTTCATTCTTTCTTTGGAAAGGTGAATTTTTTGTGAAGATTCCTTTTGGATTTTGCATAAAAGACTCGTCATATTGTTAATATGATGAAAGATACTACCAATTTTCATTAGATGACAGAAGGAAAAATTGTGTTTGATGATATCCAAGAGGCTATTTCTCATGCGCCAGTGTTAGTCTATTCAAACTACACAAAGGAATTCATCATGTATAGTTATGCTTCCAAGCATACACTTTCAACAATTTTGGTACAAGAGAATAGTGAGGGTTTTGAATCCCCAATTGCATTCATGAGTTGTCCTCTAAAAAATTATGAACTAAAATATTCCCAAATGGAAAAGCATGCTTTTTTTTTGTAGTTAAAGTTGTAAAACATTTATAGTTTTACATCCTTAACAACCATGTTAAATTCTTGGTTCCAGATTCAACCGTTAAGTCTATCTTAACACAGTAAGAGTTTGGGATAAAAAGAGGCAATTGGATTGCCAAGATTCAAGAATATGACATGGACATCAAGCCTACCAAGCTGATACGTGGGTGAGGTTTGTGTCAGCTTATTGCAAAAAATAATTTGCATGAAGAAATTTTAGAGATTGAAGAGGTAAATCCAAATGAACTACCAATGGTGTTATTCATCAATACTACTGATGAATGGTATTCAAACATTGCCCATTTTCTCATTTATGGTGACCCGATCACCTGAATTTAAAGGAGAAAAGAACCATCAAATTGAAGTCATAAAAATTTGTCTTATGGGATAATGGTTTGTACAAGCGTGCTTTGGATGGAACTTTCTTGTGTTGTGGTGATGAAGAACAACATGAAAATTTGTTGAAGTCATATCATGACTTAGCATGTGGAGGACACTTTTTAGTGCCAATTATTGCTCATAAGATTTTGAGAAAAAATTATTACTGGCCTACACTCTTTCAGGATGCATACTCTTGGGTGCGTAAATGCGAGCTATGTTAGCAGTTTGTAGGTAAACCAAAGTTGATAGCTTTGCCTTTAAAACCGGTTGTCATTGAAGAACCTTTAAGTAGTTAGGAATTGATTTCATTAGCGCGGTAAATTCACCTTCAAATGCGGGACACACCTATTTCCTAACTGTAACTGACTACTTCACCAAGTGGGTGGAGGCAATTTTGCTTAAGCATGCTACTTCTGAAGTTGTGTGTAGTTTCTTGAAGGAAAATATATTTCCAAGTTTGGGGTGCCGAAAAAAATTATTGCTGACAATGCTTTTTCCTTCTCGTCAAGTGAGATAACTGAGTTTTGTTTCGAGCATGGCATAACATTGTCTCATTCATCTGACTATTACCCACAAGGTAATGGTCAAACGAAATCTAGCAATAAAACTTGGTGACTATCATCCACAAGCTTGTAGATGAGAATCAGCGTTTGTGACACAAAGCTTTGTATGATGCTTTATGGGCAGATAGGATAACTCCAAAGCATGCAATTGGCATGTCTCCTTTTCAACTCTTGTATGGGTTGAATGCTAAAATTCTAATTACGTTAGAACTTCCCGCTATCAAATTGGCTAAGCTCATTGAAGATGAGAATTTTGATAGTTTGGTTCATAAGCAGATAATGTATCTCTCCGAACTGGAGGAAAAGTGAGTTCAAGTGGCCAACTGTATTACAAAGCATCAAGGACAAGTCAAAAATCTTTTTGACAAGAAAGAAATGTCTCATGAATTTTAATTTGGTGATCTCGTTCTCTTGTGGGACAAGCGAAGAGAGCCAAAAGGTATGCATGGAAAATTTAATTCACTATGGATGGCGCCATTCAAGATTCATTAGTTACATGGTGAAAGTAGTTTTCTCTTAGCATATGAAGATGGAACACCATTTTTTTCTACCTCATAGTGGGAAACATCTAAAGCTCTTTACACAGCAAAGTGATGGGTGCTCAATGTAAATATTTTTATGGCTCTTGCATCTTTTTGTTTTAAAATCTTTTTGAGTCTTTTTTTTTTTTGCCCGACTCTATGCCCAACAGATGGATAAAGGCACTTAGAATCTGGCGTTCTTCTCCCTTCAATTGTTTCTAAGAATGATTGAAGGAATCTCCCCAGCTGGAGCCAATTGTTATCCTCGAATCTAGCAGCGCTTGATTCACAAGATAAACCCCTACAAAACTTGTTTGTTTTGTAGTTTTGTGTACTCCAAACATGTAAAACGATGAAATTTTTTATTTCCCTCGATGCGTAGTCCTACAACTCAAATCGTTCATTTGAGTGTCTCTTATTGTTCATCTTTCAAAAATCTTCGAAACGGATATTTTTGTCAATTCCCACTCTTTGGGAGTTAGTCAATTTTTCACTCATGTCGGAGCACTGATTTTTAGTGCTCCTACATGAGCCTTGAGTTGGAAAAACTAACTCCAAGTGTTGGAGCAGTGATTTTCACCGCTCCTACACCTCACATGCACAAGCGATGAAAATCACTGCTACAACATGTTTCTTCTCATCATGTCCCTCACATGCACGAGCAGTGATTTTCACCGCTAGTGCATGTTTCCTCCCTTAACATACGTTGTCATTAATGAACTTAGAGTTCACTAAATGATCGGTTAAAAAGCTTATTAAAGTTATTTTTAAGTTATTTTCTTTTCATTTCAATTCATCCTGTCAAGCTTCCTCCTCGTGTTGATCACTCTCCAAGCTCCAAACGAGATTACGTTTGTGGTTTTCACAGGCATCTAAGTTAGGTTTTCATCGCTTTTACCAGGTGCATTTTTGTAGTTATGCTCTTCTTTCCATTTTCCGCGTTCTTCTTGCTTTCTTTCATATGGTTTTTACCCTTCCTTCTTAGATTTTGTTTCTCCTTGGAGTCTTCCATATTCTTTCCATCACCTTGTTATGTTTAGGGGTTTGTTTGCCTTGGTTTATCTTGCTAGGATATGCACGTCGTTTTGTGATTCTATGCCCTTACTTTTCACCATTTGTCTTACCCTTTTTGTGTAGTGGGTGTTTCCTTCCTTCCCCTAAATTTTTCTTCCCATGCTCAAGCGGTGAAATTTTTCGCTTCACCAAACCCTTCTAAGCTACGTGTGTAATAGCGGGAGTTTTCACCACTTGCACATGTTTGAACTTCACTCCATGTGTAAGAGCGGTGATTTTCACCGCTCCCGCAATAATGATTTTCCACCAACTCCTTCGTGTTGGAGCGGTGAAAATCACCGCTCCTACACAGAGTGCCCTTCCCCCAACATTTATATGTCGAAGCGGTAAAAATGCCCAACCCCGCATTTACAATTAAGATATTTTACCAAACTTCAAATGATCGAGCAATGATTTTTAGTGCTTGAGCATGAGTTTGATCTTTCTCCAAAATGCACAAGCACTAATTTTTAGCACTCCAACACAAGTTATCAAATGCTTAAGGCATGTAGGATTGTTGATTTTCAGCGCTACTACATGAGAATGAACTTCATCAGATGTAGGAGTGTTTATTTTCAACGCTCCTACACAAAAGAATAGTTTTCCACTATAACACTCAGAAATCATTCCATTTATGCTCTAAACCTCATTCTATTGCTAATGCTCTAATTTTCGTGCCTCATAGCTCATTTGAATTTGCTCCAAATTTCCTGCTTGCTTCATGCATTCCAACTCATTCACACAATGATTTTTCTCCTAACATCTACCTAATCTATTATTCTTGCAACTCTTTTCAAGTTCTTATCAAGTGATGTTCCTTGATCTTTGCACTCTCAAATGACATCAGAAGAGCCACCATCATCTTCTAAAAAGGAAGGAAAGATAGAGTACAAATACCAAGGTGTCTTTCTGCCTATTGTTGTGCTCTCAAAAGTGGATGAAATCAAAGATACAAAAATTGGCCATCAAGATATAGAAGATTTTGTAAAAGGAACTAAGAAGAAGCCATTAGAGGAAAATTTGAGATCTATTGTTCATAGCAACTTACACTTAGTATCTACATTTCCAACCATTGCTCATAACATAGAGTTTGTTCTCCAAGTTACATCACATTACATAAAAGATGACAAAAGTGTAAGAGACTCCATTGGACAAGTCATGATGAGGTTGGATATGAAATTATTTGATATTGTTTTCAAGGTTCCACATATGGAGAAATATATGGAAATCTCCATTCATCAAGCACAAGAGGTTTATGACAAGGATCCAAATAAAGCTAAAACATTGATTAATACTCAGTGGTTGAAGACTCCAAGGCCCATTATCTCTAGATGGCTAAAGGGAATTCCCCAAAGTGATTTCAAGGAGGATGTTAGAGATATGATTACTCTTTTGAGTATAGTGAAAGGCTTGATCGCATCCTTCCATTTTCAAGATTGGATATATGAATACATTCACATCATTAGAAGGAGGAAAGTACACATTGATTGGGGAACTTAGATAATTCATGAGATTCATGAATAATTGATCAATGTGCAAACTACCTTAAAATTCTATATGACTTCCTTGGTATATGTTGTTGCAATCATGAGGCAATGTCTAGGGTTGTCAATAGAAGGTAATAGAAATGTTGTGCCTATGTACAAATTTTATCCTCAACTAAATTTGAGAAATAGTCTTAAACATTTCAAGAGAGTCACAGATGCTTTCTTTGCACCTCTATTGTTCACTTTTGATCCAACCCTTGAAAAGAAAAGAGTATCAAATGAAGCCCACAAGGTTGTAAGTAAATTTGGATGTGTCTTCCTACAATTTCCTACCTTTACATATTTGAGAGTAGGTTGCTATATTGGGTGTCCATATATGTTGCCTAGATATCCTTCAGACAAGTGGGTACTAATGGAATTGTGCAGACAACTGATCTCAGTTCACAAAGAACATATGAAAATTCACAAGCCATGTTTCAATTTTCCACTTACTATTGGGAGATACACTATTCATTGTGTTCAGAAGATAAAGTCAGTAGTTGCAGAAATGCAAATTATGACTATAAGAACATATAAATACGGGTTTAACTTTGATTATAGAAATGTGAATATGAAGCTTAAAAAGGATCATCAACATGTCTATCACTTTGAAGATATATGGGCAGACTGCAAAGATGAAGAAGACATTCGGTGAATGGATTTTTATAGATTGACAATATTCTAAATCGGAGATCTTAGTGTAGCTGATATTCCAGAGGACTTCAAAGATCCTGGTGACATCATTGATTCTGCTTATGAAGAGAAATAAATTTCTCGAAAGCCTTTGCCTCTTGTGCAATGGTCTAAGAAAGAAAGTGTTTCTATTAGAGAAAGATTTGCTCCTATTTTGCATAACACAGTTGAATGGTTGCAAAGGCATGGCTTCCAAATGAAATCTTTCAGGACAAAATCAGAAGGAGAAACACTAGAAGGAGAAACTGGCCAACGTCAAGAGCTTCGCACTAAATAAAAGCATGAAGTTACTCCCTCTTCTTCTCAAAGAGGCCCTAAGATCAAATTTACTTTTGGTAAAAGTGCTACATAAACATTAGAAGAAGAGGAAGCTACTGAATCATAACAACCATCTATAGAAGGAAAAGAGCTTGCATCTAAAGAGAAATCATTCGATGAAGAGGAAGAGAATGAAAGCAAATAAGTAGAAGAGTCCTCTAGAGATGAAGATTTTATAGATGAAGATTTTGTTGAAGAAGAAGGAGAAGAAGAAGATAAAGAGAGGAATAGAGGCATGATGATGAACAACAATTGTCTCCTCACGAGAACATGGTTGACAATATTCCCCAAACATCATCGCCCATTACTTCCAATGTTCCTTGCACTCCTCCCAATCCTACTACTCCTCCACATCCTCTTCCTGCCTCACCTCCTCCTACATCAACTTTGCATATAGTGAAGGTTTTTGTTCCTTCTTCAACATCATCAGTTCTTTCTACCCCTCCTATAAGTTCCACCTTGCAAACTGTTGATGTTTCTTCAGGTTCTTCATCATCCATCCTGAGCCTATCTTCTTTGCCATATGAAATTTCTTCTTAAGGAGATTTTAATAAATTCATGAATGAGTGTTTGCAGGATCCACTTGGTTTGCAGTCTACTGGCGCTATCATGACTGATACTACCCCAATTGTTACAATATCATCCATTTCTACGAAAGAACCTGCTACACAAGATTTGATAGTAAGTCAAGAAGAAAATACCTCATTCCTCCCCCCTTGGCTAATCTCACAAGTGTCAAAGCGCAAGAAACAAATGATTTCCCATATGAGCTTGACCTTGAAGAGATAGTTCCTCCAAAAGCTAAGGGGAAGAAAAAGGCTAAAATTCATTTAAGACTTCATATAGACAAATCAGGTCACAAGTATGTAGATATTGGTTTACCCCCACAAGAACAAGGTGATGTGAACATGGAATACTATACTCTAACAAGAGTTAAGCTTGGTAAGGTAACAAATGCAAATGCAAAGGAAGATGCACAAGTAATCATGAACGCATTATCAGGTAGACTCGATAAAATAGAGTAGGCCAGAAATATGTATAAGGATAAAGCTAAGAGATGTGCATCAGTTTTGAGGAAGATTATTGGATCCTCAGAGAATGTAAAACCAATGGCCATGGAAACTTCGAGGAACCAATAGTACAAAAATTAGAGAAGTTTCTCTCCAAGGATAAGGTGTTTTATGATTTCATTGATGAAATAATAGAGCAAGGTTCACAACTCATAACTGTTACAGATGAAAAGACTTCTCAAGTAGCCAAGTTGAAATTAGAGCTTGAGAAAGAATAAAACACACTTTCCAAAGAGTAGAAATAAATGGAAAGATGTCTCTCATTTTGGTCACAAATGAGAGAGACAAAGTTGAGTAAATTAGTGGAAGTTGGGGTAATTCCTGACAAAGAAAAGTAGGTGGAAATAGGAGAATCTCTCAAAAACCACATACAAGTGATCAAATCTATCATCGAAGACATCCAATAGGTACAAGAAGATGTCAAAGGAAATCGTGTCATCATGATGAATGGAATTGAGGAGTTACCGGGTAAACTCCTTAATGATGATAATAATTTCCTCCTAGTTAGTGAGATTGCTTAAATGTTCAAAGAAGATATCATGCGAAAGATGAAAGCTTTTCAAAGGCTTCAATGAATACCATATGTGATGTAAGGATTGCTCTCAACAATATCATGATAAATTTGGATAGATGCAAGAAAATTTGCTCATCCATGAGAAGATCAATCACAAGAGTTCATACCATTGTTTATTATACAGTTGGTTTGGATGAGAAATTCATGCAAGATATAATGAAGAAATATGAAGACTTTCGTGCCCGATGCAAGGAAACATAAATACTTCTTATGTCTCCAGTGTTAGATATTTTTAGCATTTTTCATGCTTTATGTAAATAGTCTTCGACGTTTTACATGACAACATTTTTGAATAAGTCAACTAGTTAGGTATGATTTTCCTAGATTTACTCCTAGTTTCGCTCTTCTAATTTTCCTAAATTTTCTCTCCTCTCCCATCTATAAATAAGAGAGGATTCTATTGTAATTGGGATCTTTTATCTTTTGCAACGAAGTGTTTCCCACTTGTGAAACGAACATTGAAACTTTGAGTTCAATTTTGTGAATCTGATTTTGATCAATAAAGAAGTGAAGTTGCATTCCAAAATTTGTGTTGGGAACAATCATCTTATGGTTTGATTGAATTGGTAGTGATTAGTAGTTGAGATTGAAAGGGATTTGAGTAAATCTGTGTAAACTTTGGGTTACACTCTTTACTTGAATTTGTGATATTGTTAAATATTGTTGGTGAATTTTATATGACTTTGTGCTTATATTCATTCATGTTGTTCGTGGAATTATTGTGGAGTATATAGAAGACTTTGTGCTTCTCATACAACGTTGGTTACATATATCTCAAACGATTCATTGTTGGAAGCTACATAGCGACTTTGTGCCTTCGTGAGCTTTTCTTATTTATCATTTGTCATTATCATGTTGGTATTCCTAGTCTTTTCATTAACAAGATAGAAATGTTGGAATTACTGCTTAGTTTTAGTTTGAAAATGTATTGCATCAAGAACTTAAAACTGTGAAACATTGTAAAACATATTCTCTGAAAAAAGAGGGAATTATAAATGTGACATACCCCCATATCATAAGTGTAGTGTACATTGATGTAAATACTTGATTATTTTTCCTTAGTTTCAATAAGAGGTAAGAAGGGAACCTCCCCTTCTGAGAGGAGAGATTGTATCTCACACAACTTTTGTTGAAATCAAGGTTTTGTGATCTGTTAAAAGGGATTACTTAATTTTCACCCAACACAACTTTACAGTCATTATATTTCAGAAGATGGGCATTGTGCATCAAACTATCTCTCTTTTGACTTTCCTTGGGCCTAATTTTGTTGATGACAATATTTTTTCTGATGGGGTGATGGTCTGAGAGAGTGTATGGGTATACACTCACCTTCACACCCCCACTATTTATACCCCTTTCCATGGGATCAATTAAGCCCAAATTTTCTTTCATCCTTTTCCACTAAAACTTCTCACTTCCCACCCAATGTCCAAACCAGCCCATTTATCTTCAAGTTGCTCTACCATATTTAAATCACCACCCAAAATCTAGGGGATGTATGGCAAGCTAGATACCTATGGCCAAAGCTTTATTCTATCTTTGTGATCATTGGGGGCATATATAAAGTATATGCCAACTTTATCAGTGCCTTTTTCTAAGATGATCCACACCGCCCTGTTACAGGGCGAGTTGACCTAGCTAGTTACACAATGATTCCATTTATTAGAGATTAAAATGATAGCTCCTCTCCTCCCCATATCGTGTAGAGTGGTATAGTATGAGGAGTTACTCCAAATGAACCTCAAATTTGTGTCCAAAGTGAAACCAATGGCCTTGGTTTCTTGTAGGAGGACAATGTCCTTTTATTTCTCAATGTCAAGGAACCTTCTTACAATATATTTCTTGTCTGAGAATTCAAGACCATGGATATTCCAAGAGATGTAGTTAAGATTCATTTTAAACATTCATAAGAGTTACCTTGGTTCATTCTTGAAATGCTGAAAGAATTTTGGTAACTTATCCTTTACATCTAGCCTCTTGGAACTAGGCATTTGAATTACTATACTTTTTTTTTCCTTTTTTTTTGGCAAGTTGAAACCCCACCACCAACAGATAAGGGTTTACCATATTTCCTAGGTCTTCTTGTGCCTACTCAAGCCTTTTACACTTGGTTTGATTGCACAAAAGTGATATTCTCATTATTCTAGCATCCTACGTTCCCAAATGATTCCACACCATCTTTAAATTTGGTTTTAGATTTTTTGTTTTCTTTAGTTTCTTTTATTTCAATGCTCTTTTATTTTCCTCCTAATTAACAACACTCTCTCGAGTTCTAGAGTAGGGGTCAAGGTCTTACTTATGGTCGAGTCTTTCTCTACAAACTCAGACTCAAGTTCCTGAGGGGAGCTAGAGATTTGGCAGGGATCTCTAGGGGGCCATCATCTGATGGGGGAGTTAAAACAACTTTTGAGCCTTCAAGTCTAGGGGATCCCAAAAAATCATCAATAATCACATCCTTCTTATGAACAAGAGAGGGGGAATCCCTAAGGCTACCTGTATTATTAGCATTACCCAAACTTACTTTTGGGCTTGGAGGAAGGGGGGAGTCTGGGAGCTTCTCCCCTAATTCAGACACAAGCTCCTCTAATAGGAATGACACTCTATTATCCCCATCTAAATCACTATCTCCCAATCTATCCAGAGCCAGGTTAGGACCATCTGAATTAGGCTTGTATGAGCCAAACCTCAAGTTATAGTCACAAATTTTAGTGATATTTTTTTCTTGTCAACCATTTTCTTTAAATAATTTTCCTCAATACTTTTTTGGATTTTCTTCATAATAATGTTTTGAGAATTAATATTGTTAAGTAAGACCTCGGTCCTAGTGGGAGGCAAGGGAGGAGGTTTTGGAGGCCCCATGAGTGTGTCCAGACCCTTTTGAGGCCTAGGCGTAACCTCCTTCAAATTTAGTGTAGGATCAACATTTCCTTCTGAAAGCACATCAAAATAATTCTTTAAATTTAAGGCATTTGAACCAGAGAGTGGGGTTTTAGAAGGGCTAGGGTCCTCTAGTTTTTCCCTAGATTTTTTAACACCGTACACACCTGACGATGAAGAGCCCACACAACCAAATCTAGGGTTACCAATATGGGTCCACCCCGATTCAGTTTCTTGAATCCCCTCACTATGTGTTGGCGAGAGATGCCCATTTGTCCCATAATCATAACCACTTCCAGGTTGAGGGGTCAAATTTCTCAAATTAGGATTAGTCCTAGAATTTTAAACCAAGTTCGACTTCTAGTTCCCTTTGTTCATTTTCTTTTGGATTATAGGATTTTTTTTCCAAATATGTCCCTCTTTCCTACAAAGAAAGCATGTATTTATGTCACCCAATACTTCCAAAGGGTACACAATTTTCTTTCCTTCATCTTCAATTATAATCTTGCGAGGGATTTCTATCCAGAGGTTAAGGGAGATGAGAGCACAAGTGTCCAAATGAGGAAGTGCCTCCTTGGCTTCGTCAATCCTCACCACATTGCCAAAAGGGGCAAGTAGGAGAGGGATAATTTTCTAGAACTTGGGGGGGCGAAGATTCTTCACCACCACCCACCTAGGGAAATAAAGCACAAGAATTTCCTTAGAAATGGCGTCTGGAGACCACGCAAGGGCTTTGAAGGTGCAACCCTATGTTCCGATAGGGTTCACAAGAACTCTTTCTTGCATTGAATGATTTTTTTAAAAATATCACAAACAAATTGCATTGCAAAAGTCTAAAAAAAAATTTATTCCCAAATTTATTTTCCCAAATGCTAGAAAACCAATTATCTAAAAAAAATTGTGTGGGTATTTTGTTAATGTCTATGGCTGCCAAGAAAATAGTGACATCTCTTAGCCTAGTTATTTCAGTAGTTATAACTTATTTTAACTCTGGTTTTGGAATAAGTTTTACACTACTATGGTTTTTAGGAGAGAACTTACCTTCCTTGCATCCATCATCACCAAGATTGCACACCTCTTCTGCAGGTTGAATATCAATTTTTTCCTCGATAGAAATTGTAGAGCCTTTATCTTGTACTATTTATTTAAACGATTTAACAAGACTATGTGGGGAACTAGCACATTTTCATTTTCGTTAGCACAAGGGTCGGGGGGATCCATTCCCTCGCCCATCAAAGCCATTAAGGGGTAGAGTGCAAAATGGATTATAGAATAAAAAATGAATTTAAACCCTCACTGACAAAGAGAATGTGAAATATACAATCACACCAAGATAACACCACCAAAATTTGAAGCACACAAAAGGCAATTAATGTAGAAAGATAAAAGTGTACCAAGGCATTTACACATGTAAAAACCTCTATGGGGGAGGGCACAACCTCTCCCACTCATCCACATGCCAACTGCCACACCCTAAGTATGAAATCCTACACAAGATCTCCAAAGCCCTCCTATTTCTAGATCCCAAAAATATATAAGGGTTTGGAAACACAACACCATTCACAAGGTAACCTAAATACTCACACACAGAAAACTATCAATTTCTAGAGTAGAAAATCTCACAAGAAATTTACCATTCATAGGAAGAGAGCACATTCCCAAGAAAAAATAGTTTTAAAAAGATAATATTTCATTCCATTTATATTATAATAATAGCCATTTACATACATTTACTCCCATTTAGGCCGAAATTGAGACTCCTCTAATATCCTTTCTTTCTATTTGTTTACCACGTACAATTCCATACCTCATTTACCTTTCCTCCTCTCCATTTTATTTTTTCCTTCTATATTATTTCCCTCTTCTTCTTCTCCATTCCTTTCCTCTCCCTTTTATTTATTTTCCTTCCAAAATCCCTCTAAAATCTAGAAGTTTCTACAAAGTATCACTTAAAAATGGGCACAAGACACAATTCTATCAAAAATGCTTAATAACTTCTTTGGGTTCAAATTCCTACTCAAATTTATTTTTTCTCTATTTTTTCCATGCTATTATTCATTAATGCGCTAGAGAGTAGGTGGTTTTCCCCCAATTGGTCAAAATAAATTCAATTTAAATTGCAACAAATTTATACGTGATGATAAAGATAGAATAAAAGAATAAAAACTGGCCAAAAATATATGATGCCCTTACATCAAACTATCGGGATACAAAATTTGTGAACAATTTTTCACTAACTAAAAATATGTGATGTTGTAGGTCAAAATTTTGTTGCTACAAGTTACAAATCGGTTGCTACATGAACAATATTGTTGTTGTAGGTTAGAAAATTTGTTTTTATAGGTTGGACTTGAATGACTCGACCTCTACTGAGCTAAACCAAGTGGAATCTTGCATAGGTATATTCTTCCATTTTACTATAAATTCATTGTATTCTTTGCCTCTAGTCTTTCTAATCACTCTAGAGTCCAAAATTCATTAAATCTCCTCTTGTTCTTTCTTAAGTAGATGTTCCATCCATTTTTTGGTGGTGTTTACTTTTCTCTTGCTACTATAATATGTCTCCTTCATAGTAAGTGTATAAATTAGAAACATTAAAAAATGGAGAGGTGTCTAGGCCTATAAGTAGCTCTAGCTCATAATCATTTGGTGAAAACTTTTTGATAGTTTTACATTGTTCAATCTTCTTCCACTTGATCTTGTTAGAGGTGTGGCTTGAAATTATTTTATCTCATTGATGAGGAAGCACCATATATCCAACTTCAAAATTATTTTATCTCATATTTGAGTCTACTTTCTCTTTATATTGTTGGTTGCTCCAATCGAGTCTTTCCCTTACTTGCTAATGTAATTTTTTTTGCAAAATACTCTCCTCTAGAAATTTTCTCATGACCCTTGGTATTTGGAAGCTCCCTTAGTTATAAAATAACCATAGGAATGTATTCATAAATAACCTAGAATTGAGTCTTACTTTTACTTTTGTTGATTGAATCATTCTATGCAAATTTATCTTGTAGTGGTATCAAATCCCATTTCTTAGGATTGTTACCAACCAAGAATCTTAATAAATTTCCTAAGCTTTGACTAAATTTTTTTGGTTTTTCCATCTGTTTGAGGATTACATGCAGAGCTAGAATTTAAATCAGTGCCTAATTTCTTCCAAATTGTTTTCCAAAAATGTCCCATAAAATTTATGTCATGGTTTGAAACTATACATTTTGGTAAGCCATGCAACTTGACAACCTCCATGAAAAATAAATTTACATGTGTGACATCATTGATATTTTTAAAAGCTATAAAATGAACGATATTCGAGAATCTATCGATAACTAAAAATATATAATCCTTACCTCTCCATGTTCTTGGAAATCCAAGCATAAAATCTATTCTTATACCATCTCATGGTTTTTATAGTATGGGTAATGGTTGATATAGCCCTATATTCTGAATCTCTCCTTTAGCATATTGGAAAACTAGACATCCTTATACAAATTGTCTAGCTTCTTCCCTCATCCTTGGTCAATAATATTGTGTAAGGGGAATAATGATCAATAGGTTTAGTAACAATGAATGAATTCAAATCAACTCAAAACAAGATAACAAGACCTGCTTACCCATGAAACGTAATTGCAAAGATTAAGAATCCAAATAAGAGAGGTTAGCATAAACAAACAAAACACAAAATGGATTCAAAAGCTACAATCATACCATCCCATGGTTGAGTGTATTCGTATTGAAGATGGATGTTGGTTTGATTGATTCAACACAAAGCCTCCATGATTGTAAAAGCGTGATAACAATAATGATCTAGTATGCGAGTATATGTTTGCTCAATTTACTTCAATAGTCAATCTGACATGATCTTTCTACAAATTATTTAGATTATTTATGAGAAGGATGAAGTTTGTTTTATAGATTTATGATTTTTAGATGAACGGTTAGGATTCAACAATGAAAGATCAAGATCAATGATTGAGAACTGTTGAGAGGAAATAGATTGATCAATTAACTCATCTGATTGATCCAAACGGGCCTTGGATCTTGTACTTAATATATTTATGTTTTTTATGGATTTTTTTTTATGTATAATATCAAGTGGGAGAATGTTAAGATTAAGGTATCATTGGCCTTGCAAATCCTTAGTATATTTTATGTCTTCAACACTCTTGTAAGGTTTACTTAGACACCTAAGGTGCAATTGTAAAAATATTTTATATTTAATTTCTCTTATAATCTTAATATTAGTTGTAATATGCATTCATAAGGTGACAAATAACTATGGTGGTAATTAAATTTAACTTTGGGTTCTCTATAATAGAGTGACACACTTGAGGATGTGAGCCATCAAGGATTTATGAGTTAAAGATGCTTTTGCAGATATATTTTCTATTTGAGGATTCATTGATTAAGCCCTTTTGATGTCCATTAGAATTCATTACTCATGTTCACTATTCTCAAAAGATACTCTCCAAGGTGGGCATGATATTTTTGCATGATGTATGGTATCTATTTTATTGGTCAAACCATTTATGATTTTGCCTCTCTCTTTGCCTATATATTGGAGGTGTGACATAGTAGTTTGATAACATATTTTATAGGTATATAAGTGTTTCTAGAATGTTGTTGGAGTGTAGAGTGAAGTGTGTTGATAAATTGTATCCTTTTCATTGAATATTATTATATACTCATCCTCTTTATCTGGTGGAGTTTTTTCTTGAAATAGTTTCTTCGAGTAAAACTTGTGTTATTATGATTTATTAATCTTATACATCAACATATAATATTTTATGGTAATTGAATTTTTAGAGTTTAATTTTTTATTTGCATACACCAATTTTTTTATTATAGCAATTTAACCTTATTTATCAAAACAAGTATGATACACCCACATGGATATTCACGTTGTACACATAGTCATTGTTGCACACTATGAATCAATAGTTTCAACCTTAACAATGTTGATATAAACATGTTTCTAGTATAGCCATAAATACCAACTCCTTACTTGTGGTAGCACATACACATATAACTTGAATTTTGACCGCTCATGGTACCTTGTGCCATATTATTAAACTTTATCTCATGCTTAGATTGTGTCACATTAACTCCAATTGTGCCACATTAACTCCAATTGTGCCACAAGTGCTCTTGTATCACTATTCATGCTTCTACCAAACATTATTTGCATACAAGGTTATGAGTTCTTTCATATAACTTGTAGTTATTGTCATAACATCACCACGCGTGAACAAAATGTGTATGTTGCACCATATCTCATTTCCATAGCATCATAACATGTAACTCAACATATATTCTATACAACCATACCTAAAACTCAATGCATTTCATTGCATTGTACTGTATAGACAAACTCTTCCTACAAGGACTCTTTATAGGTTAATATCATTCAATTCCCAAGCGATTTCTTATTTTATTCTCAACATTTATTGATCTAGCTTGAAATTTCTTTATCTAAAATTTCCTTTACTTTGTATATTAAAATCCAAAAAACACCTTGATATTTATCTACAATACCAATATCTTCAACATTACCTTGAATTCCTTTATTCTTTGCATTCTCTCAAGCAACCATTTGATACTTACATGATAGCTTGTCTTCTACTCTTAACATTACTAGTTTCCTTACTACACATTATCTAAAATTCTATACTACTTGGATTATATATCCTTCCTAGCTACAATATTAGATCCACTTAATTTAAGATTTTTCCTTCCTTCGTCACTCCTTGCTGGTATCTGTTACAAATTTTCTAATCTACACAATTCAAATTCTTTATAATCAATTCCATGTTTTCTCATCTCCTTTTTATGGATCTTTCCAAACTAGCAACCCTAACTTCAATGCTCATGTTCATTCATATAATCTTTATGAAAATAATACATCAAAAATATTACTTATAAATTGCATCGAATTTTGGTGTTTGATCTACTCACTTTTGACACCAACTTCTCTTCACTGAAACATTGTCTATCTTCACACTTTTTAGTAGATTGGCTCATAGATAGTGATCTATTCAACCTATTATTTTTGAAATCACCTTCAGATCTCACTTTTACACACCATTAATTTAGATTTCCTCATTGTTGGCATTTCTATCTACATGATTATTTGATTGACCTTCAATTTTTGCTTACTCACTCTTGTAAATTTCCTCTTAATCAATGGTCAATTTGCTTGAGCTCCTTAATTTTTTATTTTCATAAATGTAATGCTAATTGTCACAATCAACACTTTGTCAACAAACTTAATGAACCTAGTTATCTTCTACCCAACATTGTAGTGCTAGAAGACACCTTCATTTTCCTCTTTTACTAAATACTTTGACATTTTCTACCCAACAACCCAAGGTTAGAAGATTCCTTACAACTTTTTGTTTTACTCAACACTTTGTATGAATTGTGCCTATTCTAGCATACTTTTTCTTTCCACTTCCCTCCTTTTTGGTATTTAATTCTAAGCTTAGATAATATCTAATGCAGTTGTGGTAAGGAGGTTTAATGAAAGAATACCAAACCACATAACCAATGACAAAAAACAATATTTTCACACATTAGATAGTTGGAATTATCACAATGACATTTATTTTATCACTTCAAAACACATACATCACAAGCTTCGTGATCTTCAACAATATTAAGCACAAGTCTTATAACAACACATATCTATTGATCTCTACCTCACAATGAATACTATGAGTTGCTCCCTCTTTCAATTGATGGTTTGTCTTATTCCTCGATTATACCTAACTCAACTCCTACCCTCTTGCTTCTTGGTTTACCGAGCTTCCCCTTTTGTTCATTTTGGCCACTTTATATAAATAATGAAGATGTAGTAAGATGAAATCAACAAAAAATACAGTACATCACTTTAGGCACTTTTCGTAATAATTAATGACCCCATACTAAATGATTTCAAGTTCAAATTCATCTTGAAATTGGGTGCACCTCCTTGAAACTTGTAGAATGACTATCTTTGGATTTACATTAAGACATGGGCCTCAAAATTTGACACAACTCTTCACATGGACCTCACTAAGATGAAGAACTACATGGATAACTTCAAGCATTAGTGCATTCAAATTAAATACTTTAAGGCATGGTCCAATTAAGGCATCACTATATAGTATAAAGATTGGACATATGACTAGTGTCACACATCTCTATTTCTATCGATTGGCTTGAACTCATTGGATTTAAATTGCAAGTAAGAAAATATAACTATGGCTGCTCTAAATAATATAATCACATACAAACACCTACGAAAGACAATAAACACAAAAATGCATATTTGGTTGATACAATATCACTTTTTGATTGGAATGCTCTTGCATCGTGACTTTTCTCTATAGGGGTTGACATGCTTAGAATCCTTAACCTACAACCTCCTCAATCCATAATTTGTGGCCCTAAATATCCTTACAATCTCACCTCAAGCAAAGTGAATGCATGCTATTCCAAGTTTTATTAGATCTAAAAATTATTTTCAAACCAAAACTTATATATTTATAGAGCTACAATATCAACATAACAAATTGTCTTTATTATCTCCATTTGACTATAAAATTTAGAAACCTTTGTTTGGTCTATGAAAAAAAGAGAAGTATAAGTAGAGTTTGGAAAGCCCTGAGAATAGGGAGAAAATTTGGAAGCCATAAAGAATGTGTGAGAAGTTATATAATTTTATGTTTAATTAAAATATATATTTTTAATTACTATAATAATTGTAAGGATAATAAAACTTTATGTTTAGTTCAATGAAAATAGCCCTACGAGAAACGTACCAGTAGCCGCCAGGGCTAACTTCGCACATTCGTGCAGAGTGCAAAATAGGTCCAGTTTCAAAAAAAAAAAATTGGCCTTCTTCGTAAGCGAGTTAGGACCTTAAAAAGAAAAATTTGGCTTGTGGGTATTTAAAATGCGTTTTGTAGAACCCGTCAAACGAAAAGTGCTAAAAAAAGGTGTTTTTAAACCTCCACCCATTACATTTTCATGACTTCGCCCATACCCGTTCATTTTAAATCCAATTTTTTTCTATAAAAAATCCTATTTACAATTATCAATTAACCTATTTAAAATTACGTTTGTATGTGGGCCCGGTCAAAATATCACGTGGGTCCGCTAGGAGGTGGTCACTTTAATCTCAACCTCACCACATTACATTATTAACCACGTGCCCCATATGCTTCATCAAGCCACGTGTATGAGTCTACCTCACCACTTGTGCTTGTTAACCACGTGCCCCATTTGCCTTCATCAATCCACCTTTAACTTTTAACCTAACCGTGGGTTGTTGAGCAACTTTAAGCCCTAAACTCATCATCTCTCGTGGTTTTTTCATTGTGGTTTCCTCTCTCCCACCATCGACACGAGCTCGTGCGGCCATGGCGACTTCATCCAACACCCAAACACTGCAGGTAACGTCTCCACCTCTCTTCACCTACAAGTTTGTTTGTAGAACAATGGGTTTTCCTTGGCGTCGACGGTGTTTGAGTGAATTTTGGTGTGTTTAACAGTCATTTCTCTGTATGGCATTAAGATAACTAACTGTAATCATTTCTATTTATATGTGACTGGCACAAATTTGATCCCTCGTGGTTTATTCTGTCTATGCCATTGACGGTTTGCCTGGGTTTGACTGTAATCATTTCATTTTACATGTGACTGGTACAAAATTGATCCCTCGTGATTTATTTTGTCAATGCCATCGAGGGTTTGCTTGGGTTTGACTGTAATCATTTCTTTTTACATGTGACTAGTACAAATTTGATCCCTCATGAATTAATCTGTCTATGCAATCGAGGGTTTACCTGCTATGATTTTATTTGACATTATTTTATGAAATAATCACATGTAATGTGATTCAAACAAAACATTGACGAAATTTTGACCAAGTACAATAATGAAATTTAGTGGGTATATTGTTAAACGTCAATATAATCATGAAATTTTATGGGTTTCCAATTTTAACCCCAAATTATTGAGGGGTTTCAGCATACGGGTTAATGGGTGGATGATTTCTATATTCAATAATTATAATACGCACATGAAATTAAATGGGTTTACAGATTTTGTTGATTCTCTTTGAATCCCTGCATTATCATGATGAAACTTGATGGGTATACAATTTGTTTCCCAAATTATACAACGGTTTTAAGATTACAATTTGCAGGCAAGCGATATATTTATATATACAATCATGTCATGTAGGGTTTCATTATATAAAGTCATGCAAGGTTTCATCACAATTACCTTCGTAGATAATGATATATATATATATTATAGTTAAGTGTTACCAAAGGGGGTAACTCCCATGTACATTCAGATTTGGCTTTTACAGGTCAAGAATGAAATTACAAACCTTGCTCATTTTATGAGCAAGAAAATTGCTGCAAGGATGTCTCCCATCCTGGTCAACCATTGCAAGCGGACCCCGTTGAGCCAAGCCAAGTTGGATCACATGAAGTTGGAGAAGGCGTCCATGTTGGCATTTTTGACTCCTGCTCTAAATACATCCCATGCGTCAATGCAAAAGTTATCTGTTGCAACACGACAGGCACTAGCTACATCTTCGTCCACATCGTCCTCTTCAGATTTCGCCTCCTCCTCATCATTTTTTGAATCATCTTTTGCGACATTCAGTATTTCTGGGTCGAAATAATACTTTAGGAAGCTGACCCAACCCTCATCACTTAAGTTCAAAATGGCATTGGCTACGGCCTTAGCATTATCGATTTCTATGAATCCATCGAGCCACTCAACCATGACTTCCCTGGCCTCGGTTATGTCCACTAATGCGCATAGTATGAGCTTGTAGATTCTGTCGTCGCACCAGTGTTGATCAAGAGACAAAATCGCATAGACTAGGTCGACAACTGCATTCCTTATTGTTGGGTCTGGAATGTTAAAAAGCCTTCTGCATTGGGCCATTCCTGACTCCTTAGTGCAATGGCACTCGACTCCGAACATGAATACCATCCTGCTTTTCTGGAAAACTTGGGGCTTCTGTGAAGAGATGGAGGTGGAGATCATATTGTCCAGCTATTAATAGCCTTAATCCTGTAACGATAAGGATTACTTGAGAATCGGGCTCGTCGATTCATGCCATACCAAATCCAAACTAAATCCGTCCTTAGATTTCGCACATGTGAATCTAGTCCTGATTTGAGGTTCACAAGGTTTTTGGGATGAGAGATTTGGGTATTTTGACTGCCTCCATATTAGCGATATATTTATATATACAGTCATGTCGTGTAGGGTTTCATTATATAAAGTCGTGCAGGGTTTCATCACAATTACCTTTGTAGATAATGATATGTTTTAATTATAATGTATATATATTTTAGCAGAGAATGATATATTCTTTGCAGATAATGATATGTTCTTATTAGATTGTATATATGTTTTTGCAGACAATGATATATTTTTTTCAGACAATGATATGTTTGCAAGTAATGATATATTCTTCTTAGGAAATGATATGTTATTATCAGATTGTATATATATTTGCGGACAACTATATTTATATATATATATATATACATATATATGTGTGTGTATATATATATGTGTTTATACACACACACACACACACACACACACACACACACACACACACACACACACACACACATATATATAGGTTCATGTGATGAAATCCTACACGGCTTTATATGATGAAACCCTACACAACATGAGGCTTCTTATATATATATAATATGATAATAATGTATCATTGTATGCAAATACAACGATATATTATTATCATAATATATATATATGCACAATCTGATGTGAATATATCATTGTATGCAAATACAATGAAATATTCTTATCAGATTGTGTGTGTATACTCATGCCTTGTAGTGTTTCATCATATGAAGCCGTGTATGGTTTCATCACATGGACCTTAACATGATCCTCATACGGTTCCAGTCATATTTTGATATGTTTCAAGTATTTTTCAGCCATGTTTTTCTGTCACATCACCCAATGAATTATTGCAGTTTGATAAAAAATATAACTATGATATGATTATAAAATGTCCTAATGTTGTTGTTGTTATATATTTGAAACTCATAGCTAAGTCTCTTATATGTTTTATGAGGGTTTCAACCTTGTATTTTCTGTGGTATCACTAAGTACACTATGTTTCATTGTTTGTCAATAAATAAATCAGAACACTTTGATTGAAAACAAAATTCACAGACATTGATATGTTATTATCACATTGTATGTATATATTTACAGACAATGATATATTCTTATCACATTGTATGTATATATTTACAGACAATGATATATTCTTATCACATTGTATGTATATATATTCATATATACATACAATCTAATAAGAATATATCATTGTTTGCAAATTGTAATCTGACAAGAAATCTGCGGGAGATGATGAGTTTAGGGCTTAAAGATGCTTAGGTAAACTCATACGCATGGTTTGATGAAGGCATATGGGGCACGTGGTTAACAATGTAATGTGGTGAGGTTGAGATTAAAGTGACCACCTCCTAGTAGACAATGATATATTCTTTACAAACAATGAAATGTTCTTATCAAATTGTATATATGTATTTGTAGACAATGATATATTCTTATCAGATTGTATGCATGTATATATATACATACAATCTGATAAGAATATATCATTATCTGCAAATAGTGATCATTGTATTTGCAGACAATGATATGTTCTTATCAGATTGTATGTATATATTTATAGACAATGATATATTCTTATCAGATTGTATGTATATATATATACAATTTGATACTAATATATCATTGTCTGCAAATTGAAATCATTCTATTTGCAGACAATGATATATTCTTATTAGATTGTATATAATTGTCGATCACTAGTTCTTTCTTAATGATTAATGTTTTACTAACACTATAGCTTATACCATCAATTATCACAATCTAGCCACATTGAACTGCACTCTTAGCTGCTCTAACAAACTCTAACATACAATTTGATAAGAATAAGTCATTGTCTGCAAATTGTAATTTGACGAGAAATCCGCGGGAGATGATGAGTTTAGGGCTTAAAGATGCCCAACAAGCCGTGGTTAGGTAAACTCATATGCGTGGTTTGATGAAGGCATGTGGGGCATGTGGTTAACAATGTAATGTGGTGAGGTTGAGATTAAAGTGACCACCTCCTACCAGACCCACGTGATATTTTGATCGAGCCCACATACAAACGTAACTTGAAATAGGTTAATTGATAATTGTAAATAGGTTTTTAAAAAAAAAATACGCACCATTGAAATTAGACAGGAGTGGCCACTATAGTATGAATAGACCGATTATTTGGTAGGAAAATTAAGATTTGAAATTCAATCACCACAATTCAATGCATTCAATATACACATTCAAATGATTTTATAAGAGGGAATTTCAAGTGTCATTTTCAGTATGAATTCTCCTATGCTTTCACTACATATCCTCTGCAAAATTCAGCTTGGTACATATAATGAAAACTAAAAATGTATTATAAATCATATAATAGACTGAATTTATGCAAGCCACCTATTTTATCAAGCACACTCCAAAGTTTTTATAAGAGGGAACTTCCACGGTCATTCCCTCAATATCCTTTGCAAAATTCAGAGCTTACTAATGCAACCTATGCACATTCCTCTTAAAAGGCAGCTTATTCATGTTGGTACACCCAAAATAACAAAATTCATGTTTTTATTTATCAGCTTACTGGAATTACATTAATGTTGTTTGTTTCATTATTCAATATACTCTTTTATATTTATGTACTGAGTGTTTGCATTATTTTGAGGCATACAAATTATTCAGTTTTCAGCCAATTGTTCAAATGAGCATTATCCATTATGCAATCATATCACATCATTGTATGATGTGATATAATTTGTTTTCTTCCACTTGCTATATATGTATATGTATATACAAATTTATATACATTGTTATTTTCAGCTTCATACTAAGGATCAGAACATTGTGGATTTTAATGCTCCAATCAAAACTCTTATTGTTGTGCATGCAATATTGTAAGGATGATTTGATGTGGGAATGTTACGAGTACCAAGTACTACCCCCATTTATTATAATTGTTTTGCAGGCAAGCGGGATCGTCAAGAGGTGAACCAAGTATGTGGATTATCAACATACCATGGAAGTTGTGTTTGTTAACACAATAAACTCTATAGGGAAATTTTGCTCTTAATGCTTTATGATATGTTTATATTTTCTGTTGTATTGTTTTCATACATATTTTGTTCTTACAAATGCTTATTTGATTTGAGGAATATATTTAACTACATTGGTCTCTTAATGGCAGGCATGCGAGGATTTGTCCGCAATCAACAAAAGGTATTAAGCATTAATGACAGGTAAAGTCTTTGACTTTACTTTGGCAATGACCTAGTAATACATAAAACTATGTGATTTTATATATATGGCTGAAAGTTAGATGAATTGAGTAATAGTATAGAATAATTATGAGATTAGTTAACTCTAGTTTATTCTTATCAGATTGTATGTATAAACAAACTATTAGGGTAATTATAATATGAAGTAAGATATTAATATTAGTATTGTGTTTTATTGCAAAGTTATTGTGTTAGAATGAAATCAAAATAACAATATTATTATGGAAACTTTAGGGTCACGTGTAACTGGATTTGTTTGAAATAATATGAAATCTATAGAGGGTTAACTTAGAGGCTAATAGAGCAGCTAAGAGTGCAGTTCGATGTGGTTAGATTGTGATAATTGATGGTATAAGCTATAGTGTTAGTAAAACATAAATCATTAAGAAAGAACTAGTGATCGACAATTATATACAATATGATAAGAATATATCATTGTCTGTAAATAGAATGATTTCAATTTGCAGACAATGATATATTATTATTAGATTGTATATATATACATACAATCTGATAAGAATATATCATTGTCTACAAATATATACATACAATCTGATAAGAACATATCATTATCTACAAATACAATGATTACTATTTGTAGACAATGATATATTCTTATCAGATTTTATGTACCTATATACATGCATATAATCTGATAAGAATATATCATTGTTTGCAAATACATATATACAATCTGATTAGAACATTTCATTGTTTGTAAAGAATATATCATTGTCTACTAGGAGGTGGTCACTTTAATCTCAACCTCACCACATTACATTGTTAACCACATGCCCCATATGCCTTCATCAAACCACATGTATGAGTTTACCTAACCGCGGCTTGTTGGGCATCTTTAAGCCCTAAACTCATCATCTCTTGCATATTTCTTATCAAATTACAATTTGCAGACAATGATATATTCTTATCAAATTGTATGTATATATGAATATATATACATACAATGTGATAAGAATATATCATTGTCTGTAAATATATATACAATGTGATAATAACATATCAATGTCTGCAAATTTTGTTTACAATCAAAGTGTTCTGATTTTTTTATTGACAAACACTGAAACATAGTGTACTTAGTGATACCACCAAAAATACAAGGCTGAAACCCTCATTAAACATATAAGAGACTTAGCTATGAGTTTTGAATATATAACAATAATAGCATTAGGACATTTTATAATCATATCATAGTTATATTTTTTCTATCAAACTACAATAATTCATTGGGTGCCGTGATAGAAAAAGATGGCTGAAAAATACTTGAAACATATCAAAATATGACTGGAATTGTATGAGGATCATGTTAAGGTCCATGTGATGAAACCCTACACGACTTCATATGATGAAACACTACAGGGCATGAGTATACACACACAATCTGATAAGAATATTTCATTGTATTTGCATACAATGATATATTCACATAAGATTATACGTATATATATATATATATATATATATATATATATATATATATATATAATATGATAATAATATATCATTGTATTTGCATACAATGATACACTATTATTAGATTATATATATATATATAATTTGATAATAATATATCATTGTATTTGCATACAATGATACATTATTATTAGATTATATATATATATATATAATCTGATAATACAAGGCTGAAACCCTCATAAAACATATAAGAGACTTAACTATGAGGTTCGAATAAATATCAACAACAACATTAGGACATTTTATAATCATATCATAGTTATATTTTTTTATCAAATTGCAAGAATTCATTGGGTGGTGCGACAAAAAAACATGGCTGAAAAATACTTGAAACATATCAAAATATTATTGGGTGCTTGTATTAAACTTCTTCTCACCTTAAACATATGTGAGGTTCCAAACATAATAATAGTAGCATTATCACATCTTATAATCATATCACAGCTATAACTTGAAGCAGATATTTTGATCTGATATGCAAAGCAGATCAACAGAATATATTGCTACATCGATAAAAAAAAAAAACTCAATACCAACATATTTAGTTTTCCATATTGCTAGGAAAAGAAGGTGGCGTGAGATATCCGCCAGTAGCTGAGTCTATTCCACTTGTAGGAGGTGATACTTGGTTAATTGAGGTTTGAAGGCATGTTTCTATTTGAGCAAGCGATGTCTGGCTTGCATCTACAGTCAATCCCATTTGTTGTGAGCCACTCCCAACTTGCATATTGTTGATAGCTGTAAAGGCTGGTGCTAATATGTTCATCATATCGAGCAGTATAGGGTGTTGGGGGGGGGGGGTATAGGATTCCCCACTGTAGACTTACGTTTTATCCTCTTTGCTTGTTTATCTTTCTTTTTAGCTGCCTTTCGTAGACGTTCAGCCTTGGCCTACTCTTGTCTGATTGATTTCTCCCACATTCTAATCATCTTCTCCTCATCTTCTATCGCTTTCCTTGCTTGCTTCTCAACCCTCATTGCTTCCTTTTCAATTGCTTCCGCTTCACGTTTTGCCTTTCTCTTCAACATCTGGTCCTTCTTACGTTGCTGCAGCTCTGCTTGCCTTTTCTTCTCTACCTCTTGTTCACTATACATTTCGATGAAGGCGTCTGATGTTAGTACTTGGGATTGCCTACTAAGGCGAAGCACTCCCAAACAACCTCCTCGTGATGATCCTTGCACCCTCTGCACTGGAAGTTTCAAGAATTTTCTATTTTTCCTGGTTGATTGTTGTCCATCATGTGGGGTGCATGGCACAAACTTAGCTTCTTTGTCACTATATGCATTGTCATCTTCACTTCGACCATCATTATGCTCTTCCCAATTCCTTGCAGTAGTGAAGTAATGTATCACTTCAACCGGATCAATGTGTGGTGGGGATGGCATAGAAAGTCTGACTTCTTCCTCAATCAAATTTAATTTCCATCAAAGGTTCGTGGCTGCTTCATGCATCCAATCCGGTTGGCTGACTTGAGTTGGCAAACTCAGACCAGCTAATGTAGTCTCTGTATCTTCATTGCAGGGTGTAATAAGAGGTTGGACTTCTGCTTGGAAATCTATAACAACTGGTTGAATTTTTGGTTGAATGTGTGTTGTAGTTTCAGTGCCTTCATCGTGGTCTGATGTAGTTTCTGTATCTTCATTGCAGGGTGCAATAAGAGGTTGGACTTCTACTTGGAAATCTGCAACAACTGGATGAATTTCTGGTTGAATGTGTGTTGTAGTTTCAATGCTCTCATTGTGGTCTGATGTAGTTTTTGTATCTTCATTACAGTGTGCAATAAGAGGTTGAACTTCTGCTTGGAAATCTGCAACAACTGGTTGAATTTCTGGTTGAATGTGTGTTGTAGTTTCAGTGCCCTGATTGCATTCCCGCACAAAACCATCAATCTGTTCCTCATTGTAACCAAGTAGACATAGACATGTCTTTGCTTCCATAACATCCTCTTCATCTTCCATCGTGCAAGCATCACCTTCTGTTCTAGGACTTGGTACATCATCTTCAACAATATAGCCTTGACTTGGCCCCATGTCCTTGTCAAGGGCTGACTGATCAAGTGGCCAAATACCTATTCTATGAAACCCATTAATAATGTTGGATGGTGTCAAAGTTCTTTTGAAAGCTTGGCTTGCTAGAGTTGCCAACTCTTCACGCCCAATATCGATATGTGGGTTGTTAGCTTGCTAGATGGTTCATTGCTCTTTGAAATATGCCTTGAATGGAGCAAAAATGCTGACATCCAATGGCTGCATCTTGTGACTGGTACGAGCAGGAAGTGTTAACAGGTCTATTCCTAATTTTCTTGCTTCTTCAATGGTTTTGAAAGCCACGTGGCTGCCATGGCTGTGAAAAATCAGAAGGGCCCTGTTTGTTGGTGAAACCCCATCGGGGATATTACCTGCAAAATGGTCTAGCCATTTGAAAAATAGTTCCTTTGTCATCCAAGCATGTTCTTGGATTGCCATCAATGCACCTATCTCACAATTTACTATATAATTTTGCATGTGCCTTTTTGATTTAAACAGGTAGAACCCAGGAATACTTAACCCGACTGCATTTACACAAGCCAACACTATGATCCACTCTTTGCTCTTTGAAACCAAATGTGGTACACTCTTTACACCCAATTTTGCAATAAATCTCATTCCACAGTTCCTACTAGCTTGAATACCCATCTCATCGCAGTTCCAAATTCGGCTTGCTCCATAGTGGTTAAGGTTAATCATATTCTAAAGGTTGTCATAGAAAGCTTGCACGACTGAAGGATGAACCATAATTGCTCTGTCACTGTCCACTCCTTCAGCTATTTTGATTGTCAAATCTAGGTGCCTTCTTCGAAATCCTGCCCACCATGACCTCCCGAGGACACCATTTGTGAATGGATTGGGTCGAGTTGTAGTGATTTGGGAAACTGTGGATTGTAGTTGATTGACCTGCAGTCCGTGGCCCAAATCTGCCATGTCCTTGCACCATTGGACAATTTCACCCTCCTCCTCATGAGATAATATGGTATGTGGACCCCTCTTCTTGGTGGTGGTAACTCCTAACAGCCACACCCTCAAACTGCTAGGTGGCATACCCCACTTGATTGCTGCTGCCCTGATTGACATGTGTTCTTCAACACTTTTGAATACTCCTTCCATATCAACATATGTCCATTGCCTAATGGGTACAGCTGAGGGCAGTTGTACATCGGGCTGAACATCTGGCTGAATAGGTGGTTTGACTTTTGTTGTGTTGGTGGCTTCATCCGCAAAGTCAAGAATGTCTTCTTCTGCGGGAATTGTATGCACTTCCTCTACAGTCTCTTCATCAACGAAGTGCACCCCATGAGTGACTCTAATGGCGCGTGGTCCTCTTCCTACAACCCTTTTAGAGAGTCTTCTAGCAGGTGCCATTATATTCCACTTAACCTGCACAAACAGTAAAAGTTGCATAACTTGGTAGTGCAACAAAGAATATATCATTGTCTATATATATATATATACAATCTGATAAAAACATATCATTCTTTGCTAAAATATATATATAATCTGATTACAACATATCATTGTCTGTGAGGCTTGAAGTCATAAATTTCATGATTATAATGAAGGGATTCAAAGGGAATCTAACAAAATCTGTATACCCATTTATTTTCATGTGTATATTATAATTACTGAAAATAGAAAACATCTACCCATTAACCTGTATGCTGAAACCCATAAAATTTCATGATTATACTGTTGTTTTTCAATATACCCATTAATTTTCAGGATTATATTTGGTCAAAAATTCGTTAATGTTCTATTTGAATCACATTACATGTGATTAGTTCATAGAATAATGTCAAATAAAATCATAGCAGGCAAACCCTCAATTGCATAGACAAATTAATTCATGAGGGATCAAATTTGTACCAGTCACATGTAAAAAGAAATTATTACAGTCAAACCCAGGCAAACTCTCGATGGCATAGACAAAATAAACCACGAGGGATCAAATTTGTACTAGTCACATGTAAATAGAAATGATTTTAGTCAAAATTTTAATGCCATACAGAGAAATGATTTTTATACACACCAAGAAAAACCCACTGTTCAACAAACAATCTTGTAGGTGATGAGGGGTGGAGACATTACCACAATGAAAAAACACATGACATGACTGTTTATATATATATATATATGTGTATGTAATCTGATAAGAATATAAACAATATATCATTGTCTTTGTATATTCTTATCAGATTGTATATATATATATACATTATTATAAGAAAATATCATTCTATTTACAAAGAATGATATATTCTTATGAGAATGTATATATATATGTATGTATACAATCTGATAAGAATATATCATTGTATTTGCAGAGAATGTTATATATATATATATATATATATATATATATATATATATACAATCTGATATGATGAAACCCTACATGGCATGACTGTATATATATGTATTTGTCTGCAAATTGTTATCCATAAACTGTTTAATAAATTGGGACAAAACCCATTAAACTTCATGATTAGTAAAGAGGGATTCAGAATATAACTGTGATATGATTACAAAATGGGTAATGTTGTTGTTATTATCTTGATTTATGGTGAATGCGGGTGAAAAAAATGTAACTATGATATGATTAAATAATGGAAAATGCTAAGTTGAACAGCTGACTAAAAATATAATAATTTGTATGCCTGAAAAGAATGTAAACGTTAAGTACATAAATATAAAAGAGTATATTGAATAATGAAATAGGCCTAAAAAAAATGTAAGATTGAGTACGTAAATATAAAATAGAATATTGAATAATGAATCAGACAACATAAATGTAAAACAGTATGCTTGAAAATAATGTAAACAGTGAGTACATAAATATAAAACAGTATCTTGAATAATGAAAACAGATAAAATAAATGTAAAACAACAAACTGATAATAAAAAACATGAATTTACCTATTTTAGGTATACCGATCTGAATAAGCTCCCTTTAAAGATGAATGTGTAGAAATTGCCTTAGGAAGCTTTGAATTTTGCAAAGGATATTCAGTGAAAGCAGATGATAATTCGTAATGATAATGACCCTGGAAATTCCCTCTTATAAAATCATTCGAATGTGTAAATTGGATGCATTGAATTATAGTGGTTGAATTTCAAATTCGAATGCATTGAATTGTGGTGGTTGAATTTCAAATTCGAATGCATTGAATTGTGGTGGTTGAGTTTCAAATTTGAATTTTTTGTGGGAAACAATCTGTCATTTCATTTTGCAGTGGCCATTTATGCCCAAGTTTTGTCATGGCCTTTAGGAAATCAATTTTATATTTGGTTTAATAGATAAAATAGGTGGCTTGCATAAATTCAGCGATTTATATGAATTTTAATATGTTTTTTGGTTTATTAGGGAACCTTACACCATTAACTGTGTGTGCAGGTACCAGAAGTTGATGGAGATAATACATGAAGATGTGATAGGAAGTGTGGGTGAATGTGCAATTGATAGCTCATAAAGCTGATCAATGTTTGCTATTATGTCAAAATGTGCACTATTAACTGTTCATAATGGTTTATATCAATGTGAAATTGTGCACCATTAACTGTTCAAATATACATTTATATATAATGTAGTTGAAACTTTGAGCCACTTGCATAGAGTGGTAATTGTAAACATCAATGTATGTAAATAAATGCAAAAATTACTTTATTTTCTGCAACTTGTCTTGTATTCAAAACATATATGTACCGATAGATGTTTAGATTTTTATTTTTTTATTGGTTAGCTACACATTTAGTAGTGAACATATATTGGTGTCATGTGTAAATTTTTATTGACATAAATAAAATAATGTAATGACTAAAATATAAACGGTTATTAGAGAATCAGGTGAACATGGAGTGAATGGGTGCGACAATTGGAGGTTTTCCCCTACTGAAAAGTGAAAAAATAAAATTTATAATTTATAAAAAATATAGAAAATATTAGAAACATATTGATGTTGAAATGCGAAAAGTAAAAGCATATGATGTGTTGAAAAGAAATTCACGAGTTTCAATCATTGATTTAGAACTAAAAAAAAAAAGTGCCCTAGGGTTTTGAAGTTTCTGATTGGAAATTCATCGGGAATTTCTATGGCTCTGGAATAGGGAGTCTGAGGAGAATGACTGCACTGTAAAGAATGGCGAATAATGCGAAGGAGCCGAGCACGGCACCGGACCCCGAAAAGTGGTATCCCATCACGCTCGGCTCTTCTCTCACCGCTAACTCTAACACCAAATTCTGCTCCCTCAGATGTAAGTAATCTAAACTTACCTTTATTACCCCTCCAAATTTATCTCTAACTTCTGACAATTGTACTAAAACCCTATATTCCCAAAATTCAGTACTCTTCCAAACCTTAAATCCTCAAATTTTAAAACATCATAGGATTCCACTGCTTTTGTACGTGCAGATGAATTTAAGCCTGCATCTATTGACACGACCAGGCCGGGGTCCCTCCAGAAAAGCAAGGAGAACAAGGTTACCGTGGAGTTTAATAATAACTTGCCTGGAAAGCCGAATTGTTCGTTTCAGGGCAGTGTTGAGGACTGTAAAGACTTGGACGCTGTTCTTTTCTTTGATGGGCAGAATTTCAGGCTAGAGCGCCTGCACAAGGCCGTCAAATGCCTCAGGTACGTCAGAGAGCCCGGTGAGTCAGCGGCAGCCGCCACATCAGCGCCGGCGGCGTCTACAGCGGGCAATGGCTTTACTGCGACTGCTGCAGAGTCCCGATCGCCTCCGGTCAGGGCTTCCAAGGGTGCAGCCATTAGGACTACGCTTAATTCTGCACCTGTGAGTTCTTTTTAATTTTAATAAACGGAAATTGCTTTTATATTTCTATTGACAATTCAAGAAAGAGTATGTTCAAGGCTTCATAAAGGCAGTTTTTTAATTCATGTTGAAGGCTTTGCTATTATTATTTTTTCCTTAGCTTTCATATTTTTATTAATAGTAAAATAAGTCTAGATAGCCGTTTAAAATAAAAAACCAGCTAGAAAGACATCGAGGTCCAAGTCCATAACTAATGACCAAAGTTGTATTTTTGGCAAACCAGCACAACAGAGAGTAAGAAAACACAAAACCATTAAATCCCGATCACAGTCATAGCATTGAAAACAACGTTAAGATGCCTCGAATTTTCTGCTGGCTTCTCTGCTGCGTTTGCATAATTTCGTTTATTATTGCGTTTTGAGAAATGCATATTATAAATTAGACAACTCTGACGATGAGAATGAATGGGAAGTCTCTACCTAAGAAAGCTAGAGACACTGATATTTGCAGCCCATGTAAGTGCTTAACTTCTTTACGGAAACACTTTGATTTGATGTAATGTCCCTCAGAAATATTAATGCAAATATTTGTGGACAGATTTAAATATATTTAATTGGGTCCTTATAAAACCCAAACACTAAGGCAAATATTTTGGCTTTTTCTTTTTCGGGATTTAAATATTTGAAACTTAGAACCTTAGAAACCCTAAATGGAGATAATGTTTACACAGCAGCATTATCAACCCCACATTATACTCTTGACTTAATTATTTTTACACAAAAATAACAAAACCTATTCTATCCGAATCTAACAAACCCAGAAAATTCCCTCTTTTTACATTTACACAGTCACATTAAATGCCCAGTATTACACGGTTGTGTTCACAATAAGATAAACAACAGGGTTAAATGTATACCCAGATCTAATAAACTAATATTGCAAATAGTTAGTTGCATTCATTGATACTTAGCCGTATAAATTGGATTCACAACAAGATAAAATTGTAGGACCTTCATTTATATTAGGTGGAATTGAAGCCCATTACAGTTCGAGGCTATAACAGCAACCACAACAGAAATACAACAGTACGCCCCAATAATAGAAATATTGGCTGCACAACTGCAGTACAAACTGGAAATGCATTGGCTTACTCCCAAGGCAACATGCAAATTGAACAAGTTGGGTGATATTGTAGATCTGTCACCAATAAAGCTTGAACATGACCTCTTTGTGAGAGCACACCTTCAGCGAAATGGGTTTTGTCCTCCGGTGTGAGATCTATAGGGATTTGTCCCTTAATCTCTTGCAAATCTGTGGGTTATCATCCATCAATCTGTGTGCTTGAACATGTGTGTACACAACAAGTTCTGATTAGGGTTTTTTTGTGTATATTCAATTGATGTCTTTTTCTCCTATCTTTCATCTCAATATACACTCATAAAGATGTCGAAAACTGCCACAATAGCTACTATCATGAGATTGGTACGCAGTAAGGATTGCCTATACCTATTGAGTGTCGTTTTCCTAAGTTACTGGTTTGCATTCAGGTTCGAGGGTTCGGTTTGCGGGGTCAGTCAAGGTTTTTTTTGGGGTTGGGTTCATCCATATAAAAACATATAAAAATCAGAAATATATACATATTTACAACAGTAATTAAGTTCAAAATACCACACATAGCATCATATATTGTATAATAAACAAAACCACCATAAAAATAAAAAAATATTAGAATGTCAATTAGTCAAACTCGAATGTCATGATATATTATATATTAAAATTAACTACATTGCTGCATTTATCCTTGCAGGTAAGCATCAAGTAACATCAGGGAAGATTGTCCAATTGGATGACATTGATGATATTATAGATGAAGACTTGTAGGCAAACTTGGAAACTTGGACTTGGAGAGTACTTGGCAAATCAAATGAATTTAAGGGGAGTTAGAGGCAATGCCCTCAACGGGGTTGAGGGGCAACGCCCCTTGTGGGGGTCTGGGGGTAACGCCCCTTGTGGGGTTAAGGGGCAGCGCTCCTCGCGGGGTCTAGGGGTCGAGGGGGCCCTCACCACCAAACCCAAATTAAGACCTCCAAAACCACACAAACCTTCATGGTGTACATCATTTTGCATTCACAATAAGTCCTGAATTAAGACCTTCAAAGCTACACAAACCTTCATAGTGCACGTTATTTTAGGGTTTGGGGGGTGAATGACACTTTTTATAGTAAAACAAAAGTCAAAAAATCTAAAAAATGCAAAATTCGCCTGTTTTCCGCGGAATCCACCCAAATTCCACCATGGGTTTATCTGGGACAGACCCACAGACTGAGGGCGCAACCCTATCCGAACCCATAGGGGATTGGATCCGGACCTCGAACTCGGGCCGGATCGGACTTGGATTCGGGCTGTCTACGGGTTGGACCGGTAACATAGTCGTTTTCCCTTGTATCATGCTTGGAATCGTGCTTATGTGTGCAGAAATGGCCTTGGGAGTCATGGAGGAATGTCTCTTGTGAACTGCAATTGTCTTCAACAATAATGGTGAGAGGTCTCTTAAGGTTTGAAGCCCTAATTACTTCATTAATGGTTGCTGAAGTTGACTTCTTTATTTGCATAGCTGGGTGTACATGTGGAACCATGTCCTTATTATTAAATGATACTTCTATGCCTGCAAGAACCCTTCTAGAAGATGTGTCATCAACCTGTCCATTAATGTTTCTTCTGTTGCATAGGGAGGTAGGTGGAGATGAATGGTGAAAAGAAGCAGGAGTGTTGGAGTTCGGGTGTTGAGGATATCTCGTGACTTGTGCCATAGTTTGGGGTTCAAGTTTTGGAAGGGAGTCATGCTAGCGAGGGGAAGTTTGACTTTCCAATGAGGGTTTCGCGGAGAAAATATGACAGTTTGGGAAACTCCAAATTCTCAATGGAAGAGGTATGGATGTGAGGTATGCTTGGATGGATAAGTTTGACACTTCAAAAGGAATAAAGGAAAAGTGGAGTTGGGAGGAAATGCATGCTAGGATGAGGAAGTTTGAAAGTCCGATAGTGACCAAGGAAAGGTCAGAATTAGACAAGAAAGCAAGCTTGGATGAGGAACTGCAAAACTTCAATGACTTGCATAGACTTAGAAGATTGGTCATGCCTTCATACCTAGAAGTTTTGGGGGTCTTAGGCAGATGCATGGGGTATGAAGCGTTGGAATACATACCTAAGATTGGATTATTGTGACTTTGCTGTTTGCAAATAACTGCTCTTAGTTAGGGACGAAAACTCCTATTGCAGAACTTGTTAGGTGAGGACGAAACCCCTCCGCCTACACCTTTGCTCACTTTTGTTTACACTAAGATCTAGTCTTAAAAGTTGCCTAATCTCCATCTGCAATTGAACACAGGCCTGATTTTCCAGCAGCAATTTTGAGCTACATCTGAATATCAAGTTTGAAGGGAAAAACCTGCTAGGTGATAACTTCCAACAGATGAGATACAGGACATTCTATCAGCCTGCCATATCCCTAAATCTGCAGCGATCCAAATCACTGGCGAATAGATAATAGACTTGGACATCTACAGCAGATTTGGGCATCAACAGTGGCATCTTGAGGACTTTATACAACTACCAAGTCATGTCATAGCAGGTATCAAATCCTAGAGGTGGTGCATCTACATCAGATCCATCCATTGCATTGGAGTCAATCATCAGATCATTGATGCTCGAGGGTTGTCATGCCTCAAACCCTAACTAAGCATCAATTATTCCAGATTGGGCACTGCTAGGTATAAACCTAATCCATTGGAAGCTAGAGTGCCATTGAAACCATCCAACCAATCATTGGAATCCTGTCTACCCTTAAGCACTCCCATCTTTCCAGCGCTGACCAAGAAGAGGGCAAAACTTGCATTCAAACCTGTAGAAGCATGGATCACCTTCAGAGGCCCAACTTCCCAAGGCATATAATCAGATTACACCTTGGAAAGCCTGATTTGTAAGTTCTGGAACGATTATATCAGATTGTTGATGGTTATGAAACCCTAGTCGGCTTCTATGGAAAATTACATCAATGGAAAGGTGTTTAATGCTGCCATTTCCAGTTAATCCAGACCAGATTGTAACTCAGAAAGTTTCTTTGCAAAATTCATGGTAAACGGCAGGTTGTTATTGAAAATTTTTATACCTTCATTGTATGGATCTAAACTGTAACTTATTTTAATGCTGAGAATCTTGACTGTCCATCTAATCCTTTAATTTTTGAAGAAATCTGGGTGATTTGAAGTGCCTGGCAGCTAAGTAGCATCTCACCAAATGACCTAGGACATTACATTGGTATCAGAGCCAGAATCTTGCTAGCCTGTGAATCATCAGAAGTTTATCATTTTATTGTAGATTATATCCATTGCATGTCATTCTTTTGCAGTTGCATATCAGTGTTTAGTGTTTGTAGGCCAGAAAGATGAGGACAATTCAAGAATCCATGTTAGAAATGTTAGAAAAGTTACAGGAATTGCATGAACATCAGAAGGATTTTATCGCAAGGATGGAGCATTGAGAGACAAAGAGAATGTTCTTGAAGGAAGAAGAAAAAACAGATTTGAAGGAGATGGCTGGGATAGGAACCAAGAAGCAAGAAGAACAACCTGCACACCCACAACAAGAGGATGAAAGGGTGAGATATCACGCTGATTATATTGTCCTGGATCCTACCATTTGTCGTGACATGTCTTTTGAGAGTATTATGATATGGAAATAAGAAATGGGGGGAGAAGGAGAAGGTGCAGAGAGCAGGAGCCAAAAAAATCATTCTTGAAAGAGGAAGAACCCAAGATGATGGAACATAAACAGTGAAGGGTACAACAAAGACATAATTACAAGAGGATGTCAAGAAAGAAGTTGTGATAGTGGATAAGGAAGAAAAAATGAAGTTACCAGACATCATGGAGCAAGAACAAGAGGACCCCAATCAACAAGTTGAAGGTGAAGATTCTTTGTTGATCTCTAACAATTGTGTGTACCAGCAAAAGACCGATGAAGTGAAGGTGGGAAAGACTCCATTTGTTGGGCATGAAGAGCTGGAGATGAAGGAAGAGGTGTCAATAATTTCAAGTGCTGTCCAAGAAGCATCCACCTAAGTTTTAGGTATGGAAGTAATTGAACCACGTGATGATGATATTCCAGAAAGTAGTTATTCTATTGTGAAGAATAATTCGACTAGGATTGACCCCCATGAGGAGGAATCGCAAGTTTATCGAGAAAACCCTAACAAAATTGGAGAGATGAAGACTATATTCTATAGATTGGGGCATAAGGATCCCTTTATTCAAGATCAAGGAAATTCGCATGTTATGGTGTGGGACATAGGAGACTATGCCTTTGATGGAGCTACTCCCATTGTTGGCTGTAGATTCTTCATCCCTTATATGTGGATAGAACAATGGTTAAGTTGGACCATGAGCAAGCACGAGGCATGTGGTGATTTATATTTTGGGACTAACATGTTGACACATCCTCTAGTTGAGATCTCATAGGTTTATGGGATGCTTGGTGAAGATCTGCAACATGATAGAGAGTTGGCCAAAATGGGCCACACCATTTCCAGCTCTTTTGCCTTTTCGGAAATTGTTGACATGAGGGAAGAAAACTCCATGATGATACACATTAACTGCATAGAAGTTGACCAGGAAACATTCAAATTCCTTTGCTCCAAGTTCGGTGAGCTTGTTGATTTGTTAGTCCATAGTCATGAGAAGGAGACTTCTTGCTTGCACATAACATGTCTAGGAGAGGCCAACATGGATATTGAAGGACAATGGACACATTCGCTAAGTTGTCACCTCACTAAACTTGAAGACCTAAGGGAGAGAGTCACCCCAAGGAGCTTGATGCTAGATGAAGGTAAACAAAATAGGTGTCATTTTGGTATTCAAGATTTTGTAACTAAGTTTGGTATGTTTTTTTGGGTATGAAGTTACAAGCAAGTTGAAAGATTAATGAAAGATGGGACACTACACATCCCTAGCACTATGAAGGCAAGACAATCAATCATTATTTGGGGTGAACAAGGGAGGCACAAGAATTGTTACATCATGGGTCTTGGAGGGATCAACAAAATATGGAGTTTGCATTGGGAGCATTTTGTGGGGAAGTACATCATGAAATCAAAAACCAAAAGCAAAGTGGTAGTGCTCCTAGGCATCAAAGAGGAAACTCCAAGATGTGTCATGGCAAGGGGAATGGAACATCAATGGTCAGTGATCAACACCACAGGTGAGTCATCTTTTGGTAATTATACTTGGCTTAGGTGGGACCAGCATTGCATGGTGCTTGAATTCTCAAGGTCACCAGTGAGTATAGGATATCATCATGGGTTGGGAAGGCATGGTGTTTCCATCAAAGAAGTTAGAGGGACTGTAGGAAGATTTCAAGGAAAGATACTTCATTATGACAATGTGTGGTTTGTCTTGGATATACTCACTAACACTCTCCTAATGTGGTTACCCAATGAGATATTTGCAAAATGGAATATTTTTTGTTGAATATCACCAACTAAACAGGATAGGGATAAGTGTTGGCTGCAAAATACATGAAATAAAGGCCACGATAAAAATGGTTTCCAACTTTAGATCTGCTGTTCTCCATATGTCCAGCCATTACAACTTGATATTTGCAGATGAAAAAGTATGTTGCATCACAAGGTTGCAGATTTTGAAGGGTTTCAAAAGTGTGCAGATGATTGTGGGGGGTTTTCAGTCACTGTTCAGTTATTTCAAGCTTCCAAATTGTCGATATTACTGATTATTGACGGCTATTCCCATTTTAGGTTTCAAAAGTGTGCAGATGATTGTGGGGGGATTTTCAGTCACTGTTCAGTTATTTCAAGCTTCCAAATTGTCGATATTACTGATTATTGACTGCTGTACCCATTTCATGTTGGTGATCCTAATATTTTCAGACCTTGGATTGCTGATTCTAGTCCCATACACCAGCATGCTAGCTAATTTCATGAGTATGGCATCATTGGTACAGTGATAAGGGGAGTTCTCATGAATGCAAGGGTAGTACCACAAGAGCATGATGAGATTAGTCCAAATTGGGGAATCTATGCAGAAGATTACCATCAAAGCACGAGGAGGTTGAGCAATGTGCTATTCTCCTATGACAGCAGAAGCTTCCCCATGACAGCAATGAACCTAATTTCCACTCCTAACATTGCTGTCATTACTGTTAGCAGCCACCACCCTACTCCACTGGCATTCACACAAGTGGTTTTATAGGCATTTCCAGCCATGGGAAAAAGTAATTTTCAGTTGGCAACCTCTGCTGGAGAGTTTTCGGTTTGTGTCTGGCTGTCCACTGCCTCTACACCGACCACATGTCTAATATTTGACAGGGTTTGCCATACCTGCAGCTGTTGCATTATTTTAATGTTATTAATTTTGATGTTTACAGACATAAACAGCAGTAGATTGCTGCACTGTGAGAAGATTTCCTTGCATGAAAATGTGGGTGGAAGGTTTCCATTATGGATGACACTCATTCCTGCCATCCTGGTGCTGATTTGGTTGAGATTACAAGTGAGTTGTGGTGATTTATTTGAATTATTTCCAACTCAAGGGTATAGTTATGAAGCTCAGCTAGGTATTTGGGATCCTTCACCACATAAACAAAACAAGCGGGCACAACAACTAGCCAACATAGAAGCTGGATTCATGGAATGCAACAACTTATATATCATGAGAGAGTTTGGCATAACACTAGGCAGGTCAAAGGTACATCCTTTGGGGAAGTTCATCTTGGAGACTGAATTCAGATATAGTACTTAAAGACATTGAAGGAGGATACCCTAGAGTTACCATGGCTCTATGGAAGAAAGATGGAACCCTCCTTGGACAATGTGGGTAATGTTTTTGGGACTCTTGTAGCATGCCCAATCACTTTCTTGAGGCAAGATACATGAAAAATTGGGTAGATCTTTGAAGAGGTTGGAAGTGCAAGTTTGTGTGCCACCTCAGTAATCTGTTGCACTACCTGATAATGGTGATAAAATTTTGGGCCCAACTTATGACTACTTTGTCATGCAAGGATGTCTACTTGTAAGGCTAGAGACATAAACATATAAAATAAACAGCTGCAAAGGTATGTGCTATCCTATGCTGGTCTACCTCCTATTTCATGTGATTTTGTGCCTATACCAAATTGTCCTTAAGGACCTTGAGAATTTCCTCCTGTTTAGCAAGGGAATTGTTAGCTGCTTGGATCTTTGAATAACTTGGAATGCAAAGGAGGTGGGGAATGACCATAGAGGGCATTATATGGGGTCATCTTGGAGGCATTGTGTTAAGTGCTATTAGACCACCACACGTTGAGAGGCAACCACCTAGCTAGGTGCCCCTATTGCTTGGACATAAAACAACATAGGTAAGTCTCAAGCAGTGTTCCACAGGGTTTTGGGGACAGTGACGGGGGGACGGCAGGGGACACATTTCGGGGACAATGGGTCTAAGTTTGGGGGCAGTGGGGGGATGCCAGGGGGGGGGGGAAGGGTGCTGAAATACATATAGTACTTGAAAAAAATAGTTATAAAAAGATGTATAAGTATAAGAATTATACATCTTGGAGACAACTAGGAGTACCCTAGATGTCTTGAGGACACTCCGACAACCTCGAAGTCCTAGCAGCATCTTGGTTATAGCGACACTGGTGGTGGGATGGTGGCGTTGGTGGTGGGCTGGTGGGGGGACGTCTCCCCCAAAGTCCCTAAGTCTCTGAGATGTCCACGTTTAGGAAACGCGGGGTTTTTTTGGGGGGATGTGTCCCCGTGGAACACTGGTCTCAAGGCATTTGTTGACAACCTAAGTTTGATCATTAGTTTGAGGATGATATGTTGAACTCAGGTTCAATTTAGTGCCTTGCAACTCAAATGATTCTTTCTAGAAGTTGGTAGTGAAAGTAGGATCACAATCACTGACAATTGAGTATGGCATACTGTGAAGCTTGAAGATTGAGTCCATGAAATGTTTAGCTACAAGAATGGTTGTGTAATGGTGAGGCAAGGCACAAAAATGAACATACTTAGTCAAATGGTAAAAAAATGTTTGGAATGACCTGTTTACCACTGACTTTGGTAGCTCAACAATGAAATACATATAAATATTTGCCCAAGCCATGTTGGAACAGGTAGGTGTCGTAGAAACCCTAGCAATTTGATGGTTTCCCCTTTGTTGTGTTGACAAATCACATACTGTGACAAAGGTTTCTACATCTTGCTTAAGGCCATCCCAAAAGAAATTTTGCTTGACACACTCATTTGCCTTCAAAAAACTTGATTTGCATTAGGGGAAGAATGTATGATAGCTTGAATTTTTGGGTTATCTGCTTGTTCCTGACTAATCTCTTCCATCCAGATGCATACTAGCACTAAAAGAGAAAACAATGCACCTTTCTCATATTTGCATTAGAGTGCATCAGCCACAACATTTTCTTTGCCCTTCTTCTAGGTGATCTTACTATCATAACCTTACATTTTAGTTACCCAGTTTTGCTATTCAGGGAAGAACATCTTTTGCAGCAAAAAATGTTTCAAACTATGATGGTCAGTTTTAATTTGGAATTTTTGTTCTTAGAGGCAAGGGTGCTATTGCTGGACAACATGGACAATAGTCATCATCTCTTTCTCATATGTGGATTTAGTAGGATTGCACCTTGTCAATTGCTTGTTGGTGAAGGCTAATGGTTGACCTGCTTGCATTAAAACAACATCCATACCTATGCCCGATGCATCACATTCTAGAACAGATGGTTTGTTTGAAATCTTGCATGGCCAAAATTGGAGTGGAATATGTAGTGGCTTTGAGTGCAAGGAATGCCAAATCAGCTTCTTCAGTCTAGACAAACAAATTCTTTTTAGAAATGCTGTCCAAGGAACTGCAATTTTACCATAATTACAGACAAACTTGTGGTAATCACTTGTCAAACCAAAGAACCCTGCAAGCTTTTAATGGATTTGTGTTTAACTTTAGGCAACTCTTGCATTGCCTCAATTTTCTTGGGATAAACCTGCACTTCCTCCTATGAAACAATGTGACCAAGATACTCGACTTGTTGGACTCAAAAGGGACATTTAGAGCGCTTGGCGAGTAGGTACTAATCCTGCAGAATTTTGAGGGCAATCTCCATATGCTAAGCAGATGGAGCACTGTAAATGAGAATATGGAGATTGGCCTCAAAACTCTGCATATGGAGATTGCCCTCATGAAAAAAGACCAAAATGAATTTGTGAAGATAGTCATGGAACACCTTATTCATTATATTCTAAGCAGATGGAGCATTAGTCAAGATGAAGGGCATCACCAAGAATTCATAGTCATCTTCATGTGTCTGTAAAGCTGTTTTGGGCAAGGAAACTTGGGGACATTTTCCTTGCCCTTCTTCAGGTGTCCTCATACTAGGGACATTCCAGGGACTTTGGGATGTCTTGGAAATGTCCCCCCATCATCCCCTAAACAACTCACCTGTCCAGATACTTCTCAAAAAATTTGGGTATGGTTGATCATCTTGGGATGGCTAGGGATGTCCTCCACTGTCCTGGACAACAATCAAATTTTTGATGGACAACATTCAAATTTATAAAAAATAAATCTGTCTAGCTTTCTGAAATGGATTTGTGATCAGTTTGGAGATACCATACAGTGTACTATACCATAATTTGACCTCTTATTAAAGAATTGAACAATGAGATGTTGACTACCTTTGTTAATGCTATGTCCATGTACCACCACCTTGTTTAAACTGTTGCTCCTGTCCTTAGGAATGGCTGTGAATATGATGTCATTATGGCTGAAAGTTGAAACTAAAAAACTCTACAATGTGGCAGAAAACAGTCCATTAACCCATCTGTCTGCATTGTATACCAGATTTTTCAGTTCATTCATATACAACTACAATTTGTGTGTGGTTAAAGTGGCTTTGAATAGATTTGAAGCAACCTCTACTGCAGTGCTATGCCTCATCAGTAATGGAGTTACTACAGAGATTTTTTTAATGTCAATGATATTGCCTTACCAAAATAAAGTAATACCATAGTTGTCCGTTTTCCAAGCATTAAAAACCTTACTTCAAACAAAATTGAAAACTCAAAAGTGATTCAGATAGAGAGAGAAAGGCATGCTTACCAACTTAATAAAATGACCAATCAAGAAATGTGCCCTGACTTATGGAATATTGTTTTTCAGATTTTCTTCATTTTGTCATTTTGAATTTATATGTTGACTCATGAATTCTCAATTGAGCTCCAATGTTTTATAAAATGGTTACATAAAGAATATGAATTCATTATCATATGAATATTTGAATTTTATTTATTTTTAAAATTTCCCCATTTTTAATTGCCATCCCCAAGGCCTCCTGTCTCCTACCATCCTAGAAATGCATTCAGGCGTTTCTTGCTATCCTTGCCCTAGAAATGTTGTGGAGCATAGGTTTTGGGTAAATCCTCTTGCTTGACTTGAATTTGATGATATCAAAGCAAAGATCTAACTTGGTAAAAAAATTTGCTCTAAAAAACTCATCCAACAAATCATCAATGATTGGAATAGGGAGCTTGTCCTGGATGGTCAAGTTATTCAATTATAAAAAACCAGGGTACATCCATCATCCACCATCTTTTTTAGTGACCATTACCATAGGGAAGGAATAAGGACTAGTATTGTGCTTGATGACACCTGCCTTTGGTAGCTCCTTTACTATCTTTTCAACTTCGTTTTTTCGCAAAGGATAGCAATAGGGATAAATATTTGGTGCTTGACTATCAGGAATGAGGGAAATGGCATGACCATGTGACCTCTATGGAGGCAACCTTTGGGCTCCTCAAACACTTGATGATAGTGATCTAAGAGTCCTTGCATATTTGAAGAAGGTTGGAAAGGAATTTGAGCCTCAATGGAGTGGAATTGGGCATTAATATCAGAGCTCCCTTTCTTTAACATCTTTTCCATGTGGTGAGAATTGACAATTTGAACATCACCTGCTTTCAAACCTTGCAAAGTATAGTCCTTGTCTGTTTCTTTGCTAGCTCATTTTGTGAATAGTGGGTGGTTTATTACCTCAACCAAAAGTCTCGCTCCTCTGCTTGAAGGACTGAGAAGAAAATCTCAAATCTTTTTTGTGTCTTGCAAGCTTTTCTTTAGTCAGTTTGGCTATGGCGATAACATCAGCCATAGTGTGAGGGGAATTCATCTTCACTGTTGCTTGAATCTTAGGTTTCAAGTCTGAAACAAAGCAATTGTGAAGAATGGAATTCGAAAGATTTGCTATCAAATTAGACACCTTGTCAAATTTAGTGGTGTAATATGTAATAGTGCCTTTTTGGACCAACTTGAATAGCTTGCCTTTTGAGTCCTCTTAGGGCTTCTTTCCAAAAGACCTATAACATATAAGGGCTGTGATCTTCTTTCTATTCTTGGCAAGTTACATGTGCACCAAAGATACCATTGGGCTTCCACTCGTAAAGCAAAGCTCGTTGTGACATGTTCATGGGGGTACTTGATGCACATCAATGTAACACATCATCATACCTAACCAGATTGCAGGTCCTTCATGAAATTTGGGTATGTCAATCTTTGGTGGCTTGGGAGAGATGAGAAAAATATCAGAATAGTGAGGCCTTTTGTTTTTGGAATGAGAACCAAAGGGAGAAGGATCCAAGTGATCAAGATTAGCCATCATGCCTTGAAAGTTGATTCCTACAAATTGCTATTGAATGCTATTAAGTATTAATACTCTCAATGAGGGAAGCCATCTTAGTCTGGATGTCTTGTATGTCAGCTTCACTCTTGGGATCTGCCTTTGGAGGCATGTCGCTGCTCTTGAATATGAATTTTGGCGTTGGATGAAGTTATAGGAAAATGATCAGTATGAAGTGACAATTTCAATGGGGCTGGTTCCTGGATTAAAGGTGAACGGCCCTGGTGACAGAGGGTTCCCAATGTTATATATCAAAATGACTAGCTTTGAAAGATGATTGCAATGGGACAATTACCCAGAAGGAAGAAAATTAACCCAAATATATTTTTTTCTGTTTTCTTTTTTTTTTTTGTAATTTTGGTCTACTTAGGGTTCTTTGGAATTTTAATACCTTGTGGGCAGAATTTGTAGTTGGATTCTTCCCAGATTGAAAGAAATTGGTTGTGGAATTGGCAAATCTTGCAGATTGTATAAGACTCTAAATTGCTGTACTAACTCACTAAAAAACTTGTAACTTGGAGAATAGCTTCTGCTTTCTGAATAATCTGGTATGCTATCTCGCTGGTGTGATATCATAAATCTGCTCAGTGGTCATGGATTTTGATTGGCAATGGCCAAATCTGATTGCATAGAGTAGGGTATAAGAGGGTAGGATTCTACAGGGTGTGTCTGGTCTATGAGCTTGTATATATTCTCATCCTGTTTGTAAATAATGTCAACCCAATGTTTTAGAGCACCAACTGCAGAAGATAGACCATACCCATAGTTGACTATTGTTAAATCCTAATCAGAATTTGACAAGTCTGAATATTCCATTCTAATATTCAATCTGCAAGAACAAACATTTATTGATTTCATTGTTCTTCTTGAGAATCGAATTCGCCATATGTATATAGATAGGGAGACACGTCCCATGAGTGGGACGTGTCTTTTTGTCATAGAGTCCCTTCGTCTTAACTAAGACAACCGAATGTTAATCGGTTTATTTAAGAATCATTAAGGACGCTAGATCTATATATATGCAATTGAATATATATACCATTTATATTCTTTTAATATTGATCAAGAAACTATACTTGGTATTAGTGATTTATATCTGACCTTAGCTATTTCATTCAACATTCCCTCTTAGCTAGGGAAGATAACTTCAACGAAGTATAAAGTGATATCACCTTACTCGTGATATCGGAAGATATGGTATGCTTCTGAGAGTGTCAAGTCACATGACATTCTTCATAACACATCTTCATTATGGTATGTGTACTGACATCAAGTCACATGATGTCTACCATAATAAATCATGGCATATCCACGGATATACATATCCACCATGAATAAGGATCGTAATGATCTTCAAATTTATATCAAATCTCATGATATCTATCAAAATGTCCAAGAGATACTATCATGACATGTCCACGGATATCAAGTCACATGATATCCATCATGATAGTGAAACTAATCATTGTAAAGTCGTCACCTTAGAATGTCAAAGTGTTCATTATTAGAAAGATTGCCACCTTTCAATAATGTACACAGGGGGTGAGCCCATAGATTCATGGAGTCACACACATGACAAAAGAGTTTACACATTAAACATCTTTTAAACATATATATTAGTACAAATAAACAATTTGAGTCTCAATCTCAAAAATAACTTACATTTCAACCATACCAAGTTTCTTCTTGAAGTGTTCAATTTGACTCTGGAGAGAGTTTTGGTGAATGCCTGTTGTTTGATCGCTTGTATTAATATACTCCAACTGTATCACATTCCTTTCTACCATGTCTCTCACATAGTGGTAAGGAATCTCTATATGCTTGATCAAATAATCCCACAAGCAATTTCCGGAGTCATATTGCTTCTCTTGCTCCCATAGAGGCTGAAATATATTCGGCTTCTGTTGTACTCAGTGCCACAAAAGATTGTTTCTTGCTACACCAGGATATCATTGCAGACCTCAACCTGAAATAACATCCAGAGGTACTCTTTCGGTCATCTTTTTTAAATTCAACAGGCTCCCTTTGAATCTCCAAGCACTTGCATCAACCTCCTGACTTTATCGTCCAAGATTGCCTACAACACTTGCTTTAGAGAAATGGATTCCAACGCACACCTCTATAGAGATTCAAGGTTGTCCTTTTCAACCTCATCCCAGATCCCTCTATTATAAATAGGTTTGCGGAGCTACCAATGTTAAATCCAGTTTGACTGAATTGAGGAATTTTGATCTTAACAGCTGAAGAGGTACTTCAAGGATTTAGCATCAACACTGCAATCCTTACTGAATCATAGAACTCCCTCTCAAGGTTAATTCTTCCTCTTTGAAGAGATGTCTTCAGCTATTTATTCAGTCTCATGGCTGTAAGTAGTGTCTCCATTCTCTTCTTCTTTGAGAGCAATCTCTTGGTCCATCCTAATGCACATTAAGAAGAGATTCTTTAATAGTTCATATGACTTACTATTCTGAAGAGAAATACAAATGCTAGAAGCATACAAGATTCACTTATCCAATGTTATATCATGAATTAATGACTACAAAGAAATTCATGAGCATTATTAAGGACATGAAATACTTATCTCTCAATCAAAGATGCCTGTCAGATTTCAATCTCCATAACTTTCCCTTCAATGTATTAATGGCTTCTTTTACGCACAGTCAGCACCGAAGCAAATAATTGAAGGATGAATTTTGGACTATACCAAATACCGGTTATGCCAAACACAAAAATTCCAATATGATATATTTAGGTGAAACCTCCAAATCTCAGAGTATGAATTTCTTCTAAAGATAGGCGCATTTCAACCAATCGAGACCAAGATTGCCTTCGCCGTCTAGGCAGAGCCGATGGCTCTGGCCGACGCTCATTGAAGATTTCCATCATCGGGTTGCACACCAGACGATCACTCTAGCACTTTCTTCTGAAGATAGGCGCATTTCAACCAATCGAGACCAAGATTGCCTTCGCCGTCCAGGTAGAGCCGATGGCTCTGGTCGACGCTCATTGAAGATTTCCATCATCGGGTTGCACACCAGACGATCACTCTAGCACTTTGTATTTTGTTACTCTCGTGGATTGACTATGTCTTTCCTCAATTTGAATTTGATCCCTTCATATGATATTGGTCGATGCTTATTATTTTTGACTTCAACATTCAGTGTGACACTTGGAAATTTCAATTCGCACTCCCTTCAATCGCAAATATTCCTGACAAAATTTGCCCGACACTTAAATTGAAACGGCATCACAAGGAATTGTGATTTTTCATTTGTTAGTGAATTACACGACATACTTTGTAATTTTAAATCTGAAGATTTAATTCAAATATCTCCAACTCATACGATGCCTCCAAAGTCGCTAGATGACAAACATCTCTTGGATGGCCATATTAATAATTCCTTGTGATAAACCGATGTCTTCACACGTGTTGCTCCCATGTAAGCCTATTCCCTTAACATGAAGTGGAGCCATATGATTCATCATTTAATACGATGCCAGTTATATGGTGGGCTCAGGACGTATATTTCTGAAGAGGCACACAACAACAGCATCAACTATCTTTGGAATTGAACCATTGCCTATCCTTAAGTCCTTGTATTGTAGACCCGATTCTGTCTCTACGTAATTTGGGTATCACATTTTTGTTTTCCCCGTGGTCTTTTCCCGTAATGCTGCCATTGGATTCACGAAGCAAGAATAATAGCAAGTCCTTTGAAGTAATGTCAAGTCTTCCCTTCGACCCAAAAGCAATATACGTGTATCCTTGGTTCAAGACTAGGATCGACTCACTATCAAACATTGAAGACTCTGTTTAAATAAAAAATGCCGATGTTCTTCCAAGAAACTCCATGACGAGACAATGAGTTGACTAGCTGTATCGTCCCTCACAAACAATCCTTTCCGTAATGGTGGCGTCAAGTTTATCTCTGCTTCTTGCCCATAAGCGATATCATCCAAGTGACCACGGGGGCAATCTCTCTGCAGGCGGTTGCGTAGCCTTCGGCTCTCGCCACCCGCACCAATGGGTCCCTCAACATCGCATTGTATTCCCGTGATATTGATGCAGCGATATAAGTGGCAGACGCATCAGTCGTGGTCTCCTGTGCGCGTAAGGTTGTCGCTTCCTCCTCCATGGGTCTCCTGTGTCGGCTCTCCTGCTACTGTAGTGACAATCGTAGCTTTCAACAAAATGCTACGGGTGATGCTCACGCAAGGGATGGGCAGAGCCGATATTGCACTGGTCAGGAGTGCGCGCCTAAAGGGGATGAATATAGAAAATTCAAACTTGTAAATTTTATAACTTGGCTCTAATACCATGTTAAATCCTAATCAAAATTTGACAAGTCTGAATATTCCATTCTAATATTCAATCTGCAAGAACAAACATTTATTGATTTCAATGTTCTTCTTGAGAATCGAATTCGCCATATGTATATAGATAGGGAGACACATCACATGAGTGGGACGTGTCTTTTGTCATAGAGTCCCTTCGTCTTAACTAAGACAACCGAATGTTAATCAGTTTATTTAAGAATTATTAAGGACGTTAGATCTATATATATGCAATTGAATATATATACCATTTATATACTTTTAATATTGATCAAGAAACTATACTTGGTATTAGCGATTTATATCTGACCATAGCTATTTCATTCAACAACTATCCTCTCTTTGAGATATGACGCAAGTAACTTTCCAGGGCCAACTACTTATTCGTGCATCACAAATTTCAGATGACCTAAGGTTGCCTAGAGTTAGGTTTTGAAAAAAATCCTATGGGTTTTTGCTAAAAACAACTACCACTATCCCATGCATGTGGGATAAATACTTCTATTTTAATTTACCATATGGGTGACTTACAAAGCATATGCACCGGGTGCTAATTAATAATACCTATAACAGAACGGGGTTTTGTAACAATAATTCTGATTTTTTTGGAGCTTGCTCATGTGGATAAGAAGGATTTGAATCCATATCATACACGTGAGCAGTAAATTCGAAATGCCCTTTCCTCAAAATTTTATTCATTTGGTTTGAATCAATAGTTTTGATTAACCTTGGGATTAAGGATTTGGTAGTCTACTCATGTTCCCTTACTTGAATGCCAGGCTCCTCTCTTGGTGATTGGTGGGAAATTCCTAGTGAGTACAACCACTAAATGCCCAATACATCCTTCCCTCCATATCAACAAAATAGAATGCCCTCAAGGGTATTATTGACCATTATAAACTCCATGTTATGTATCACTCCTACGCATTCAATGCTCTGATGGCTGGTAACCTTCTGGGGAAAATCTTACATGTGTTTTAGGTGGAGACTTAGCCTATGAACGTGTTTCTTGTCCAGAATATTATGCTTGATACAAGCATCAACCATGACCAAAACCTGGTTATTTCTTGTATCACTGAAAACTTGGAAGGTTTCAAGAGTCGAGACAATCCAACCCTATCACTGTAAAAGGGATATTGATGGTTCTCCTACTTCAACTACAAGAAGTGACTGATTTTCTGGTTCACTTGACATCAGCTTGGTCAGGGATATCTTCATTTTCAGGTTTGGTTTTGAGCTTTGATGGACACACATCTTTGACCATGTAAATTTTTTTGGGGTTACATACATGACCCTTGCTGCATGGTTCAGAATAGTTACTACAAGGATTTGACACTCAGGAATTGGGGTTGGTAATAGGTGGATGGCTAGGATATTATGACAAAAAACTAGTCTTTTTTGGTTCCCTAAATTTCCTGTTACTAGTTTTACCCTTCTTCCCAAAACTTCAATTTTTTTTTCTAACAGCATCTATATGGATTTCTGATTTCCTAGCCATGGAAATTGTATGTTCAAAGTTTCTATTGTTAAATACCCTTACCTCAAGCTGGATTTCTGACTGCAAGTTGGAGATGTAGGTATTGAGCACTATATCCTTTGAGAGTTTAGCATTTGACTCCAAAACTTGGAACTTTTCCATATATTCCTCCATTGTCATACTCTCTCTGAAAAAGATTCGTGAACTGGGTGCATTATGGTTCATCCCTGTTTTGGTTTTCCTTCTCAGTCAAAGCCTCAACAAACTAGGTTAACCTCCCTCTAAAGTTTTGGGAAAGCCATCTATCTTCCCATGTGTGGGCGCCCTTGTCAAGATGCTATAGAGCCACATTTATTTTCTTTTCAATTCAAGACCATTAATTTGCTGCACCTTGAGTACTAGATGGATCGAACTCAATCATTTGTACTCGTCCACTTCCTTCCCAAAATCATTCCATGGGATTTTCATCTTTAAGTTAAAAGAGGGTTTTTATTGACCTTTTTTCCCTCTTCTGAATTTCTCTTTAAGAAATTGGTCACCAGAAGGGTTAACACCTTCAAACTCTGAATCTATTGACTTTTTTCCAAAATCTATTGACTCCTTGACATCTACTATGGATTTTGCAAACAATCTTCTTAGCTCCTCACTGTCACAATTTTTGAGGTTTATCTTGGATAAACCCCCTTTTGCATTTTAATTGACTGAAGCTTTGACATCAATTCTTATGTTCCTCAATGAGTTGCAGAAAAATGAACGTAAAATTGTATTGAATAACAAAAAGCAAATATGAGAAAATGGGAGCACCTGCTTGTGGTGATGGAATGCCCCTGTAAATCTGGCTGTAACACAAGAGTACTCGTACAACAGTGACTCCTTTTAGGGCTTCCATTATCATATACACAATGGGAAGGGAAACATAGTAACTTAACTCATTACTTAACCTTTTAATGCACGACTTAAGTCTCCATAATCTTAGATAGTCAAAATATTACTTAAACAATACCACTAAGACCAGGGACATCAACTTTGGAAAAAATAAAAGTCAAATATTATGTTGTGCATCAGACCCAACATTTTTTAAGTATATGCCAGTATTTTTTATTTTTTCCTGGCCTAGCTATCTTTAGCTCAAATAATCACATTCCCAAAGCTATGAAGTGCTGGGTTTCAGTTCTTGGTGCTATGTAACATTTTATTTTCTTGTAAGTATGTATTATCATTTTTAAATTGTGTATTTTTTTGAGATGGTTAAAAATTTGATAAGCAACCAGGTTCGGTGATAGGGTTTAGATGGTTAGAGCATATAGAATGTTTTGCTGTTATGAGTAGTCCCAGTGCTTATTTGTATTATTCTAAAATTTCAAGTTCAACCATGCAATATAAATGATTTAAGTTGAATACCAAGGCAAATCAATGGAAAGGGTGATAGAGAACTGGGTTTCTGCAATTGGGTGTAGATGGTATTATGAAATATAGATGCTATATGGTTAGGTGTATTTTCGGCTGATTTATATTGTTGTCTCTATCAACTTCAAGTGTAATTTTATGGTAGTTCATATTTAAGACTTTTAGTGTGTGATAGATAGTCAAAATCTGTGGTAGTGTGAAAATTTAAGTCTCAATTGTGCAATGTGACTGTGTTAAGTGTATTTTAAGGATTATTCAAGTTTGAAGGGTGATAGAGAAACATTCTATTACATAGGTATATATGGTGCTAGATTGTATCTATTTTAGGTAGTTATGCCAGTTGATTAATTTTAAAACTTTCACATAAACAATGAGATTACTGGACTTAAACAAGCAGGAGGTTCGAGAAATTGGCCTCTAAAAGAAAATTGGAGATGTCTTTTAAATATTTAAAACATTAGAAAAAAACTTCAAAAACAAAATTGGCTCTTAACCCAAAGGGGTTGAGCTCAATTGGTGAGGACAATGTTATGTTCCTTTGATTACACCATCTGCTAGGGTTCAAATCCTTAGAGGTACAATTGGGTCAGGTTTGACCCTTGGGCGACTTTGATGGATTGATTCCCTCTACTTGTGGCAGCTTATAGCTGAAGGGGGCTTTTGGAATAGATGCATGCTTACTCAACATGTTGTAATCTGCTTAAGGGCAGAGATGCCAATATCTAGGAGGTCATTATTGAATAAAATCAGGATCATAATAGTCTGATTCGCTCTGGAGCATTTGACTAATTGCACTAAATAAATAAATCCTTATAATGATCATCATGCATGTAGCTTTTAAATGGAAAGTTTGATGATGCTGTCAAAAGTAGTAGAAATAGCACTTGTTCAAAGTATTTTCAGAAGCACAAAGTTGTGTCAAAAGAGTGCCAAAATAATTGCATTTTTCTTGGTATACCCTATATGAGTCACCTTCATCTTAAGAATTATGATACATTCAGACTATGAAACCCTGTAGGGAATGCACTCTGCAGGCAGATCTTTAGAGGATCAATTATAATCATGAGCAAATTAGTGGCACTGGAACAGACATAGTGTTACATAGACAATACCACAATACAATTGAAATATTTTGCAACTGCCACGTGTATGTTCCAGCCATAATTACGTACCTGTTTTGATGTATCTTTTTTAATTTTGTATTTCTTTGGTTAGCATTATTCATTCTAGTCCATGAAGGGCACACTCATTTCAAACTCAACAATAATCATTTAAAATTGTTTAGGGATTTAATACTTCATGCTTTTGTAGTGGGATTTTTTTCCAGTGGCTGCATTGTGATGTGAATCTCTACGGTTATGATTTTAAATCTCTATGGTTATGATTTTAAGTTATTGTTTTCTTAACAGGTTGCTATTGAGCGGATTGACATTGGCGAGGCCGACAATTCAAGCCCAGGTCTTTCTCTTCACCTTTAATTGGAGCAGTTGGTGTTTACCTGTAACGGAAGTTTATTAAATGGTTGTTATTTGTTTGCATAGCTGCTTATTTTATGTAACATGATAACCATTTAAAATTGAATGATTTTTATACTCAGGTTTTAGTTTAGCGATATTATTCAATTTTTTATGATTTTCCCATAAACTTTCTTACTCCATGAAATATTGCTTCTGCTTGCCTGATGCAGCCTAGGCAAGGGGTTCCAATGAAAGACTACCTAAGCCTAGCAGCGTACTCTCTCAAACAACTACACAAGCCAATTGAAGTACAAAATTGTTTCTATTTTCATTTTCTAAGAAACTCAGCCTTTTAAAAAACTACAAACATATTGAAAGAATAAAATAAAATGGTTACACAACTCATAACTAAGCCCCAATGACAGTTCATGGCCTCGATGGATGAACTACATAGTGAAAATTATCTATGTTCCACCAAGTTTTCAAGGCAGGGATGACAAGAAATAGAGGGATGCTTTTTTCTACAATGGTAGGGTATGCCTTTTACTTAAGGAATGTCAGGTGACGAGAGGCCTCTTTCTAGGGGACAGTAAGGGACAGTAAAGGATGGCAATTGCAAAATAGGAGAAATTAAAAAATCTAGAAAATTTCAAATACTCATATTATAAATCATTTACCATATTCATTATATAACTTTTTTATGAAACATTAGATCTGAATTGGGAATTTATGAGTCAACATTGAAACTAACAAAATTTCAATGTTTAGTCGTTTGATTTTTCATTACGAATGTGCATATACAACAAAATGAAAAGGCTGAAAGGCTATAGCTACAAATTGACAAAATGTAGACAACTAGATCAATTGTTGTTATATCTTTGCCTCAACTTTCTTTAGATGACAACTAGACTTTGAATTGGAGTCATTGCCATTATGAGGGATTATCTCATCCAATGGAAACCCCACCAATCCCTCTTGTGCCTCCTCATGAATTTGTGTGGCATCCTCGGGATCGACATCTCATCATAAAGATGGAGTTTGTTGATATCTGAAGTCCATTGATCCTGAAGTTGTATAGCACTATGAATGGCCACAAACTTCTTTGTTCTTCGAGAGATAAAGTTGTTCCTCTTTGCAATAGAGAAATTTTTAACTTGTGAAAGGAGGTGAATCGTAAGCATTCTCAACTTTGGTGCATCCTTACCATGTCATGTTCACCATCCAATAGGGTTGGATTGAGCTAATGTAGCTCTATCTATCCTCACCTCTAGTTTTCTGAATGCTGGATCATGAAGATTGACAAAGGAAATTCACCATGTCTAAAGTAAAGCTGCCTCTTCATTGATGTATATCTTTCAAATTGCTTTCACCTTCACTTCATCATCAGGAATAGGCACTCTCCTAGCCCTTGGTGCATAGCATTTGGGATTTAGAGCATAAGTTGACATATGAAGTGGGGTGTTCATTTAAGAGTTGTTAATCAATTCTACAGGAGCCTAAGGATTACTTGTCACCAAAACAACCTTTCACACAAGAGAGAAGCAACAAAAATGCTATGGAGCCAAAAAACTCATTAGATGCATAAATGAAATTGATACAATATACAATGAGGAAACTCTTGTTAGACAAACAAGGATGAAACCCTAGGACATGCTAAGATCATGACAAGTGTTTTAATCTTATGATATAAGGCACAAAAAGTAAATGACCTATGTAATCTTAAATATGCAAGTTTGAATCGAACTTAATATAAAACTAGTTAGATAACATACTATGTTCATGCCAACACCCCTCTTTAAGTGTAACTTAAGGAAAATGTGAGGATGGATCTTGGCTACAAGGCCATGTTAGGTATCCATGTATAGACAAATCTCTTGCAAATGGAATAAAAGTGAAAAAACCATAGGAAAAATCTTTTTCCAAAAGAGAGAAAGATGCAAACAAACATTTACAAGTGAAAGAGGGAAGGAGGACTCAACATGTACCCAAAGACTACTTTTTTCACCAATGTACAATAGATGTCCCCCCATGGGAATGAAAGAGAGAGATCATGTATCCCCCCCACAAAAAAGTAGTTCCTGTGTCAATGGTGAGTGCTCGTAGATGATTGTTGCAGTGATCCAAAACCTACAAACATCATTTCTCTCTTTAGGGACAAATCCAATGGTGTATGTAGAAGAAACTCCCACTTTAAGAAGAGAGATGAGGGAAGAAGCCTCATGATGTGGACCTCTGAAAACTGCTGAAGTATCTACATATTTGAATCAAAGAATGTTACAATGCAATGAGGTGAAACTAATATAAAAGACCATGAATATTTATGAGGAACAATCTCCAAATAACAATTGTGCTGTAACTTTCATCAAAGAGGAAATGGATATTTTCAAGTGTGTTTGTCAAATTTGCAAGATGGGACTAAAAAAAATCCACAATGCCTGTCAAAACATCTATAAAGTGCCCAACTAATTTTTGTTTGTGTATATTGATAATTGTTTGACAAAATGACAACAGTAGCAATGTCTATTCCAGATACAATTCAGCTTTGATAGAATTTAGAAATTTAAGACACTAGTCATTAATATATTGGCTATAAGTTATTTGATAGTACAATCATCAATTTATAGAGCTGGAAGTGAATGCAAAAGTTTGACCTTCAAATCTGGATCTGTATGTTGTTGAGGCACCTCAATATAGTAGTATTATTGCCGATACATAAAAAACTCCTCCTCCAAGTCCACATGGCCTCCCTTTGTGGCTGTAGCTGCTGATAAATCTTCCAGACTACAACGGCAATCCTCTCTTAATAGTGTTTGGCAACCCCAACAAGGGCTGCGATAGACAATACACCCTACTCCCTTGTACTTCAGTCGCCCCTCTCAATATTGCTGCACTAGCCTTCAAACTTTCCACGTCCTCATGATATCCTAGCTCTTCCTCATGAAATTATGCAATTCCTTTTTTTGAAGATCCATAGTCACTTTTTGGGAAATGCAGGTAGATATTGAGGGTCTCATGACCTACCTTTTGCAACAACAAATACTTTTATGCCTCCCATGTCTCCCTTCAAGACTAGCAGCTACTCAAACAATTTCTTTGCTTCCATAAAATTAATTCGCTGCTTTCCTTTACTTGATACCAGCTCATAGAATGGTATGACTGGTATTATTTGATCATCAAATAAAATAATAATCTCTAGTTTTTTTTTTGTTTGAAAATGATGATCCTTGCATGAAATATCAATAGATATATATATTTTTTGTATTTTTTAAATCTCCACACAAATTCCTGAATCAACACAAATTTGATCCCTATATGAAGCCAACAATGAGAGCGATAAGGTTTTTGTCTTTCTATTCTTGAATAAACCGAGAGGGTTTTTGTCCTTGGGGTAAAAGCTACACCAAATTTCAATGCTTTTCAAAATGAGGCTTTCTAGAAATTGATTATGAATAGAATGATTTTTTTTCCATCAATTGCTTTTCTAATCCTTTTTCTGTCCAATCCTAAAAGTAATTAAAATTATTTTTAATTAAATATTAATCTTTTTTCCCAAACTTATAATAATATTTCTTTTAATTGAATATTCACCTTTTTGACCATGTATCCAATATTTACTTTTGGTCCCATTTAATAATATCAAATTGTCATTTTTCCAAAGTTATTACTTAAAGTACCTTTCAATAGGATTCCCACATTGAAAATTCAATAGTTTCTCTAAAGTCTTAACCCCTAAAACAACTTCTAAAATTTCAATAAATAGCCTCCTTTGGGCGCCTAAATCATCCATTACAACTTCCCACAATTAGGTTCTTTACATTATATGCACGACTAACTATCCTAGCCTCAAAAAAGGAACGGTCCAACTAAGGCATAAAATGCCAAGGAAGAAGGACAGGATGTTTTAATCTTGCAGTTATGATTTGATTTGCACTTACTGCTTTGAGAATTGCACCTAGTGATGTGGTGTGGAGTCGGACCAGTCTCCAAGTGGGAGATTGTTGGTATGTGGATCTTGATCAGACTTGGTGTTAATATTTTGCCCACTTTGCCTTTCACGTTCTCCCCCCAAATTAATTAATGGGGGAATGCAAGGGGGGCAGAGCTCCTCTTGCAAGGTCTAGGGGCAACTCCCCCAGCGGGGGCTGCTGGAGGCAGCGCCCCTGAAGCAAAAATTGATTAATTTTATTAAAGGAATTTTATTATCAGTTGCCTATGTAATTCGGTTAAAAACAGTTGGAAAATTGCTTGGAAATGAAGAGTTTTTATTGCTGTGAATGAACTTGAATAGTCACGATTTGAACAACCCAAAGCAAAGGGCGCATGTGAGAATTCAAACAGTCATGAGAAGTTCAGTTTTGTTGCTGCAGGTTGTGCAGTGTAGCATGAAGGAGATTGCAGGTTGTTGTTGGCGCACATAGCACAGTGCATGGTAAAATAGGGCAGTGAAATCGTGGATTTATTTGCTGCACATTGCCAGCCATTTGCTGCAAGCAATTTGTAATTGAATTTTCGCTAGAAGTTGAATTAATAAAAGGACTGCTGTTTTGTGGATGTAGCCCAGCATAAGGGTGAACCAAGTTATTTTGTTGTCTCACCTTTATTTCTGTGAAGATAGTTTGAACTCTCTATTTCCTGCTTGCAATTTCTAACACCTAGAACTGATTTAATACCTCCACTATAAACTTGGAATTCGAGGCAGTTGTGTACTGGACCTTAATTCTCTTATCAAGAAAGTTTTTCTAACTAATTCCATTGTTTCCTTGATCTTTAGTATCCCATCTTGGAAGATGTTGAAATTCCCCTTCATCCTCATCAATTCCTCAATTAAGTCCTCTGTGAGTTGTTCGCTCACTATCCCAACAAATTCTTTAATGATGGCACTTGGGGGGAAAACCTTGCTAAGCTTTTCCCATAAGGTACAAGGAATGGCTTTAATAAACCTTTCTATTTTGCCGATAATCCTAGTAGTTGCATCTTTTCTCATGGCCAATTTATATTTGCACACTTTCAACACCTTTATCCTTTACTTAGTGGTGTGAAACCATTGTATGTGCATCCACAGATTACCATTTGGCAATATGTTTTTACTCTACAACTGCTTAGGTAATATCTTGACCTTTTATGCTAACAAGGGAAAGTGCTCTTCCAGTTGGGTGAGTACTTGATCTAGCAATTCTTCAAATTCAGCCGTTGCATTGGCCTCATCACTCACCTTGTGATATGATTGAAATACCTCCTTAAGAAGCTTGCTTCTTTGCATTTCCAACAAATTTCTCTAGGCATTAGTAGCATTGATCACATCACCAACATATTGCTTGTGTTTACCTTTGCCCAATGATTTTAGAATTGTAGGTGCAAGTGAGCTTGCATCAATGGGACAAGTAAGGTAGTTTATACATGCCTTTAGCTCATTTACTTGAGCTCTGACTTCTCTTAGCTTTAATTTCCTTGTCCATTTTGCTTAGGATTGTAGACACTAAATTATTGAGAGATTGCCTCTCGTCCTCTCTTGTTTGGTGTCCCAAGTGGATTGTTTGCATTTGGTAATCTAAAGGCTGCATATTCTCTTCATCCTTGTCCACTAAGGGAGTTGCAACTTGTGCAACCTTTGTCCCTTGTGCATCTACTGAGATTGCAGATAGTGTCTTGGCTCTCTTTTTCTTTTGTTGAGCTGGGAACACTTATATCAATTTAGAAAACTTTTGTTGCATACTTGTATTCCTTTCGTCTTTTCTTGATGGCGATATTCAACTACATTGGCATATTGGTGTCTCTAGAGGTTTCACCCGTGTTAGCTCTAGGTGTATTATGCAAGTAATTGGTAAAATATTTGTTGTATTAACAAATGAGCGAGACGCTCAATAAATAATTACAAGGTATTTACAAAAAATTGGAAGTTTCTAAAACGAAACTTCAGATAAGATCAGAGAAGATCTTATCGATGTACTTTACAATAAATTACAATATTGAGCATTAAAAATAAGTAATAAATATTATTTTAATACACTCCCTTAATGCTCAATTTGTCAACTACACCAAGATGCCCCTTGAATTTTACAAACTTATCTGGATTGAGCGACTTGGTGAGAATATTTGTTGTCTGATCCTCTGTTGGAACATGCAGCAACTGAACTGATTCGTCTTCAACAAGCTTTTGAATGAATTGACAACGAGTTTCCACATGCTTGGTTCTTTCATGGAAGACTGGATTCTTGGCAAGTTTGAGAACTCCCTGATTATCATAGAACAAGGGAGTCGAACTTGCTTGAGATATTTGCATATCTGCAAGCATCCGGCGAAGCCAAGCTGCCTCACAAGCTACCTTAATTGCTCACCGATACTTTGGTTCTGTCGAGAAGAGAGCCATTGCCTGCTGCTTCTTACTAGTCCATGTGACTGCACCAAATCCCAAACTAAACACATACCCAGATGTTGATTTCCTCTCATCAATCGAACCTGCCCAATCTAAGTTTGTGAAACCACTGAGTGTAGAATCTTGACTCCTAGTGTAAAGAAGTCCATGATCAAAAGTGCCCTTCACATAATGCAGCACACGCTTCGCTACTACCCAATGATCAGCCTTGGGGGCTGTCTTTAAGCGTGAAATGTAGCTCACTGCAAAATTGAGGTCAGGTCGAGTGGCAGTAAGATAGATGAGGCTGCCCACTAGTTGCCTGAACAATGATTCATCAACTATCGATGAGTCTGACTTAGCTGACAACTTGAGCCTTTTTTCCATGGGTGTGGAGGCAGGTTTGCAATCCTGCATTCAAAACTTATCTAGTTGACTTCGAGCATATTTGGACTGGGAGATGAAGATACTGCTCTCAGTTTGCCAAACCTCAACACCTAAACAACAATGCAAAAGTCCCAGATCGGTCATGTCAAATGTGCTGCACAAATCTTGTTTTATCTCAGCGATCAAATGTGTCGAGCTGCCAGTAATGATCAGGTCATCCACATAGACAACAAGAATAAAAATATCACTACTAGTATGTTTGACATACAGATTAGAGTCAGATGGACTCCTCTGAAAGCCATGATCTATGAGTTACTTGTCAATCTTGATGTACCAAGCCCGAGGAGCCTATTTCAGGCCATAGAGTGCTTTTACCAATCTGCACACCTTGTGTTCTTTACCAGCAACCTTGAATCTTGGAGGCTGCGTCATGTAGACTTCTTCCTTCAACTCACTATTGAGGAAAGCACTCTTAACGTCCATTTGATGGACTTTCCAACCAAACTGGGCTGCTAAGGCAAGGACGAGCCGAATGGTACTCATCTTGGTTGTAGGAGCAAAGGTCTCCTCGTTAGTCAATGCCTTCCTTTTGTGAGAACCCCCTAGCAATGAGATGAGCTTTGTACTTGTCAAGGGTTCCGTCAACTTTGTATTTCACCTTATACACCCATTTGCAGCTAATGGGCTTCTTCCCTGGAGGAAGATCAGAAAGGACCCAAGTGTGATTCTTCTGAAGACTCTGGTATTCAACCTCCATAGCCTTTTCCCACTTAGGAATTCTTTTAGCCTTTGAATATGTCTGAGGCTCATAGACATTGTGAATGTTGGCCATGAGAGCAAAATTAACTGTATGCTGCTGTTTGCTCTTGTTTTTGGACGATCTCCCCTCAATGAGCTCATCATCATGAAGATCTCCAATAGTCTTAGCCCACCATTTATGCCTGTGAGGAGAAGTGCCAACATTAGATGCAACAGGAGGAGCTGGAACTGGTTGTGGATCTAGAATAGGTTTAGCAGGTAGAAAATCAATATCATCCAGAGGAAAATCAGGTTGAGCATCATCGAAGATAGAATCTTCATCATCCCTCCCATCAGGTAGACCTAACGGAAGACTGACACCCAAATCAGAAGCCTTCAAAGGCCGATCCTCAGAATGTTGCATAGACGAGGAAATGTGAAAAGGCCCTCGTTCTTCATCAAAGACAACATCCTGACTGAAGACAAGATGATCAGTGTCTACGTCAATCAGTTGGTAAGCCTTATGATTGTCACTATATTTTGTGAACATAAGCTTTTGACTCTTGGAATCCAACTTTGAGCACTTGGCATCTGGAATCCATACATATGCTAAAGAGCCAAAGATTTTCCAATGACTGATCCTAGGTTTTCTACCAGTCCAAGCTTCCTTAGGAGTCTTCCCCTTAACGACGTGTGTAGGAGACCAATTAAGGGAGATGAACTACAGTGAAGACTGCTTCTGCCCAAAATTTATTAGGTGCACTCCTGTGTTGTAACATGGAGCGGGCCATCTCAACAATTGTACGATTGCGTCGCTCTACAACACCATTTTGCTGAGGAGTGTAGGGGGTGGTTAATTGATGTTTGATTCCATGTGTATCACAGAAGTTGGAGAAAGCAGTATAACAAAATCCCCATTATTTGACCTAAGAGTGATTATACAACAACCGGACTCTTTTTCCACTAAGGCCTTAAACTTCTGAAATACAGTAAACACCTCTGATTTTTGTCTAAGAAAATACACCCACATTTTACGATCGAAATCATCAACAAAAAGCAAGAAATACCTGCAACCAGTAACAGAAGGTGTAGACATTGGTCCACATACATCAGCATGAACCAACTGCAATACCTTAGAGGCTCGCCATAAGTCACCATCTGCGAACGGTGTTCTGTACTGCTTCCCAGCCTGACGGGCTCCACAAATGCCATGATGCTGAGTTGGAATGTCAGGTAATCCAGCTACAATTCCCTCCCGAGCTAACTGAGAGAGATAGTGCACATTTAAGTGCCCATACCGCTGATGCCAAAGACTGGTAATAGCAGTGTTTCTGGTTGCCATGGCTAACTCCGGAGAATCACCTGTATCCACAAGTCTGTAAAGACCATGATCCTCAATACCAACAGTCACAGTAGTGTGAGTCTCCTGATCAACAATGGAACATCTATGAGTATTGAATACCACATCTAGCTGAGGAGAATGCCACATGATCTGACTGATCGAGAGAAGGTTAAGTTCCATGCCAGGAACATAATAGACATTGAGGAATATGAGATTCCTCCCACCAGACTGAATCTGAACAGTGCCCTTACCGACAACTGTGTACTCTTCACCTCCTCCAAAAATAATTGAGTTAGTAAACGAAGAGAAGTCTGTAAACCAGTCACACTGATGAGTGAAGTGTCGCGAATCACCTAAATCTATGTACTAGGCAGAAGACTTTACATGATCTTGCAGGCCTTTTAGCCATAAAAGCGTAAAAGGTAGATTCCTTTTGTTTAGTGTGCTCAACAACATGTGTGTTTTGCTGAGACCCTCCCTGCTTCTTTTGTTCAGAAGCCAAATGCTAACGACAATCCTTCTTCATGTGACCAAATTTGTGGCAATAATTACACTGAATGTTATTTTTCTTAGAGCTGTCTTGAGGTTGTCCTGCGTCTTTCTGCTGCGAAGGCTGACCTTTCCCTTTGTTCTTAAACTGAGTCTTGGCTGCAAAAGCTTGTTCTGTAGAAGAAGATGAAGCAGTACTATCAAACTGTTGTTTCCAACGATCCTGTTGCAAGAGGATAGTACAAAGCTTCGGAAGCTTCAGATCAACATTAGTAGACGTAATGTTGAGAGTCTCTATGAAATGTTCATAAGACTTAGGTAGACTTTTCAGAGTGATCACAAGCATGTCTTCCTCCATTTTTCGACCAATAGCCTCTAACTGATCTATGATCTCCTGGATTTTGTTCAGGTGCGCCTACAAAGTAGTCTTCTCATCCATCATGATAGAAAACATGTTCTTTAGGAAGAATGCACGACTCTTGTCGGAAGTCTCATGAAGACCCTTAAGATGATCCCAGATCTCTTTTGCTGATTTACCAATCAGAATCTGCGGCAACTGATCATCTGTAACTGAAAGTTTAATGAGCATCACCGCTTCACGATTTTGCTCGTCAAACTTTTCTTGGGTTTTATCTGCCGTTGTGGGACGAGTAGTGTTGCCTAGAATCATCTAATCAAGGCAGTGATATTCAAATATTGTCATCATTCGCTGCTTCCAGGTATTATAATTTTTGCTATTAAATCGTTGACTGCCTTCCAACATAATGTTGGTCAAAGAAGCCATCTTCATGCTTTTCAAGGCACGAAAAACGAGATACTGAGAAGATGATGAATGCATGAAACCTAATACACAAATTTCAATGTATTGAGGTAGGTACAAACATAGATTTCAAGGTAAATCCGCTGGTACAAAATTTGAGGCACGAATCCCGAGGTACCAAAAAAAAATGAGGACAAACTAGAAAAGTTCTCAAAAAACCCACAAATAATCTGCAAGCAGAAAAAAATTTCGACTTGAAATGAAGGAGATATGTTCAAAACCCTAGTCGGCTCTGTAGAAACCTTAGGCGATGAAGAAGCTCTTTTTCCAAAGAAATCACAGGAAACAGGCCACAAATCGGAGGGTTTAGATAAAAACCCTAGCTGTTGAGTAAGAACCCGGGCAGAAGAATGAGTAAAAACACGGGCAAAATATTGTGTAAAATCGCGTTTGAACGAACTCAAAAAATGCGTCTCTGGATAGCACGAAAATGCGGCTCCAATCTGAGAGAAATCGCGACCAGGAAAAAACCCAACGCACGGCTCAAGAACATTAAAAAAAACGTAGCCAGAATGCTTCCTCACGCACCCAAAAATACAGAAAATCACACCCAGACACGATGAATAAATGCGGCCAAAAGTCAAAAGGCGTGAGACAGAGGTCGTACAGGTAACATGAACAAATCGCAACCTTCACACTAGTCCGTCGCTTTTGAGAAAGACAAAGAAATGAAACCCTTGGTTGCGCAGGAAAGAGCTTCTATCACAGAGGTCGACGAAAATCTCAGAGCCGACCTTTTGCCAGAAAAAAAAAAAAAAAAATCGAATATCTTTGAAAATTTTCATTGAATTTTTTTTCGAATTTTAAACAATGCTGGCTCTTATACCATATTACGCAAGTAATTGGTAAAATATTTGTTGTATTAACAAATGAGCGAGACGCTCAATAAATAATTACAAAGTATTTACAAAAAACAGGAAACTTCATATAAGATCAGAGAAGATATTATTGATATACTTTACAATAAATTACAACATTGAGCATTAAAAATAAATAAAATATTATTTTAATAAGGTGGAGGTGATGCTTTTCTTGGAGAAATGGTAGGAGGTATAGGAGGAGTGGAAGTTCTTCTTGAGACTAGACCTAGAGAAGGAGGTGGTAAATGTGTTAATATTTGAGTAGGGGTATAAGAACCTACCTCAAAAGATGAGGCAATTCCTAAATTATGCTTCCCTTTGGAAATTTTGTAGAAATTTGCATCTCCTCTAGAATGAATTTGGATTTTTGCCCTTTCATTACTACATCTTCTTTCTTAGTTGGTTGCTTTGAAACTCTAGTCTGTAGAGGGGAAGATATTGGATTGGATAGCATTGGAAGAAAGAGTAGAAGGAATTGGAGATGGAACAAGAGGCGTAGGTAGTACTTGAGTATTTTCCCATATTTACTCTTGAGCAATAGAAGATGATTTGGTGCATGATCTTCTCTGTAGTGGTTCTTCATCAACAGGCTCTTCTTCTTCATCTACCACAATTCTTGCTTGTGATGCCTTAACTTTCCTCTTCTTGACTTAGCTTTGCCAACAATAGTACAAGATTCTCCTTGTGCCTTACTTTTTGTAGGAGCTTGAGCAGATTTTTGTTGTTGTGTGTACGGATCATCCATGAGATAAGGATGCCTTAGCCACCACCTTGTTCTAACAATAACAACCTTATTTTTATTCTCTATGAGAAACATCCTCAAGGATTGACCAATCCACCTTGCTTATTGGCTGATTATAGACTTTGCCTTTATTGTAGGATGGCTCCAAAACCTTACCATCTTCATTCATTGTCTTTGGGACCTTCTCCAAACTGCAACCCTTAATCGAAGTAAGAGACATCTTGTAGTAGTCCCTTACTCTCACTTCATGCTCATCAAAACAATCAACCCAAAACTTTAATTGTTGGCACATGCACAACGAATGACCCAATTAGAGGTCCAGTTCTCCCAATGGGATCAAATCTATCTTAAGGCTCATACATATGCATGGTTAAATGAGCCATCCCAAGCTTAGCATATTTGCTAGAGCATGAATATTCACCCACCTTGATGGGAAAGAAATGCCAGCCTTGTGCTTGCTAGCTATCAACTTCTGAATTTCAACTACTTGCTTGTAGATTTTTAATAATATAATCTCGTCACTTGGGTATTTGGACAATTTATAAGGCGCTTTGTGAAAGCCACTTATCTTGATACATGAGATAAATTTGCTCCCCAAGCTAGCTACAACTTAAGTTGCCTCATAAGATAACTTTTTAGCATAATCATTTTCCAAACACTTGATTATGGCAAAAATCATCATTGACTCTATTATAGTGCTTCCAGCTTTCCTTCAATTCTAGACAGGGATGATGATCATAGACTTTTGTTTCACCCAATTGTAGTGTACCCACCTGGTTTAGTCCTAGAAAGTTGGCTTGGAAAGCCAAAATGTACACCAAGAGGTCATATGGAAACTGTTGGTCTCTAATATTAGTGTGAAAAGAGGTATTATCAAACTAGTTAGCTTTTAGCCTACTTAGTAGAGTCTTATTCACACTACACTTAAGCTCACTTAGAGGTTATCTAGACTTTTGTCTCACCTCATGTAGTCTCACCAAGTGTCCCAAAACTTGTCCATAGAGTCTTACACTTGTTTCATACTTGGAGGGGCAGTCAAAGTTTGATTCCTACCTTCTCACCTTTTCAACCTTGCCTTTATAAGCAAGACTCATTTGTACATTTTTAAACACTTCACATGCTTGTGATATTTTCTCATTTTGCAAATGCTCATTTGTGGATTGTTTTGAGTTTGCAAGCAGATCTTGGCTGCTCCAACATGGTATTAGAGCTTGCAACTCCAATCCCTTTCTCTCTTGAATTTGTGAGGATAATGGGAATCAAGTTTCAAATGATGCATTCTAGAACAAAATTGACGCCATTGTTGCACTCAGGAGGGTTGAAAGACGACTTTTAATATATCACTTTGGGTGTTTTGAGATTTTTTTTTGAGTTTTTGGAGGCCCAGTTATGGAGGGTTGTACAAAAATCTGTACAATCATACGGTTTAACATACCATCTTGCATCAACGTACTTGTCTACATAAGTCATCTTGATTTGTGCTACAGTTTTTTTATGTTTTTTGTTTTTTAGTAATTTTTTAATGATTATTACATTTTTTTGGTCGTTGGTACAGCTGCAAGCGTCAAAGAATATTCTATTATTTTTGAGCATATTTTGTTAGCTGACGTTAGGATGATGCCATCGGTTTCTTCCCCAAGTTTGCCCCTTAATTGTTGGCTTGTTTTGATTTTTGGCTCAACTTTAGGAGCCTTGTTCTCGGGCATACAAATATCTTTTTGAGTAATTTTTCGTCCTCTATCTAGTGGTAATTGTTTTTTGCTGTATGATGTATGGAGTTTTAAAAAAATTCAGATTCTCAAAAGACACCTTGCATAGTTCTCGTGTTTGGAACTTCCGAAGCCTCGTTTGGGCTCATGCAAACTCATTTTTGGGTCTTGTTTTTTTTGAACTTGCATGGTTTTTCGAGCTCTACATAGTGGTGATTTTATTTTTTCATGAATATATTTTAGAATTTCAAATTTTGAGTATGTCTCTTTTGAGGTTTTGTACATAAAATCCACTTTGTAGATTCTGTAATGCACTAAAATAAAGTGCCATATCATTGGAAAGTTTTGCGGGGGGGGGGGTTCCTTTTTTTGAATAATGGGGTTTACATTTTCTATTTTTGTCATTTCCTTGAGTTTTGAAAGGCATACTTGATCTATGTTTTCATTGTCCACCTCATGGCATAAACTTGTAAGAACTCTAAAAATAGCAAATAAGTTTGTAAATGCACTCATATAAAGTGCCGAAAACTAAATGTGTGTTCCTTAGGGAGGGAATTTTGTACTTACACTGAATTATAAAGTGTAATGGGGGGTTGTGTAGTGCCTTGATTTGACATCATAGTAGTGGATCCTTGTGATTATCGTCTCATGCATGTGTGCCTCGATGCACACCCTTTTTCAGCTTCTTGTACATCTTATTGGACTTGATGTTGGGTCTACATTCCTATGCACACTATTTTGCTTGATTTAGTTGGTCTGCCAATACCATTTCCTCATTAGCATTAGGGGGGAGTTATCACAATGCTATGCTAATGCTTCCTTGGTTTCAATGGAGCAACCTTAATGGAGCCAAACAGACTTTGCCATTATGTTCAAAAGGCCTGAGAAATGAAAGATTACCTTTTGTTTCATCAAACGACAATTTTTGGCGGTCACATAGACCTACTCTCTTTATCTCTCCTATGGGGGGAATTTTAGTGGATCATATTTTTTGAGATTCTAGTACTTATGTAGAGCACCGTGATGCACATTTTAGTAGTGTACTAGAGGTCACTCATGCATTGTTGATTGTACTTCAAAATCATAGTACTATCTACATCATCAACTTCACAGAGTTTGATTGCCTTTGTGCCATTTGTGTATTCATAGTTGAGTAGCGTTTTATATGTTCACTCATGCAGTGTTTTGTATCTCTTATCATGATCTACATTTTTTGGAGGTTCATTGATTCTAGCAAACACTAGTTCAACTTTGGTAGAGTTTACAACTTCAATAAGCTTCAGGAGTTCTTCATCATCATGTTCCTATCTTCATGGGACATCTTTTCAAGACGTCTTATCATTCTCTTTTTCTCTTTTGGAGAGGAGTTTTTTTCCCATTGGGTTTTCTCCTTTTTCTCTATTTGTGAGAGATCATTATTGTACATGAGTACCTTATGAGGCTTTGTTGTTGGGACTCATCTTTTTAGTGTTTAGCTTACTCCCTAAGTATTGCTTAAGGGGGGGTGTTAATGTGAAGAGAGGTATTATCAAACTAGTTGGCTTTTAGCCTACTTGGTAGAGTCCTATTCACACTACATTTAAGCTCACTTAGAGGTTACATAGACTTTTGTCTTACCTCATGTAGACTCACAAAGTGCCCCAACACTTGTCTATAGAGTCCTACACTTGTTTCATACATGGAGGGGTAGTTAGAGTTTGACTTCTATCTTCTCACCTCTTCATCCTTGCCTTTATAAGCAAGGCTCATTTGTACATTTTAAAACACATCACATGCTTGTGATATTTTCTCATTTTGCATATGCTCATTTGTGGATTGTTTTGAGTTTGCAAACAGGTCTTGGCTGCTCCAACATCTAGTACTTCTGATAGTTGTTCGTGTAGTGTATCACTAATATAGGTAGCCCAATCTATTCTCTTCTCACTAAAAATCTGTAAAATGAAATAACACATCCAAGGGTAAAAGTCCCTAGCATTGGGCAATCCAATTGCTCTGTCGAGTAGAGTGATGGTATCCTTTGGATCTTGCTAAAATTCACTCTTGTGAATGACTTTGGCCATCTTGATTTCTGATTTTCTTTTATATAGTAGAAGGGTGTCATTCACAAAGTTAACCGCTTGTGTAGTGTGATTCTCATAGTATTTAAGAGCTTCATTTGTGTTGATCTTATCATATTCAACATAAGTAGGAAGGTCAAATACTCTTTCAATCACCTCATAATTGATGTTTAATACAGTTTGACCTATAGGGCCAAACGCGTTTCTTTACCCTTGGTTATATGCTTTTGCACAAGCCAAAACTAACTCTAATGATTGCAAGGAAATAGGGAAGGCAACAACCTATACTAGTCCAAACTTGGTTGTGCATCAGGCCATGAAGGTCTTGTCTCCCTTTACATTCACCCTTTGTAAGAACTATTGGACATTCAGGTGTCACCAATATTATTCCATGGGGAGGATATCTTAGAAGCCATTTGTTATCCCTTATATTCTTACTCCATCTCTTTTTGAGGCCCCTAGCCTTTTTGCATTTGTATTGCTAAGCACACATGAAATCATTAGTGTAGTCATTTAGGCAAATTTCGTTTAATTTTATGCTAATGATCTATTTAATAGAATTCAATTAAGCCATTTAAAGGGGCTTCAATTAGCATGAAGAAGACATATAAGCTTGAAAATGCAGAATTCCCCTTCAAAATTACCATTATAGAATTGAGAAACTTATCCTAGAACCTAGGAAAATAAACCTTTAATAAGTTTTGGGGTTCATGAGTCAGGGATACCAACAGATAGGTACTTCGAAGAAGGGAAGTCTGACTGTGTGAGGAATAAAGTGTTGCCGGCTTATTGGAATTGGACTTCAAGCCTTTTGCCAACAAGGTACTCTAATAAAGAAGCCCTGAAAGACCTTCTTTTTTAGGATATAACTATGAATTTTAATTAAGCCATTTAAAGGGGCTTCAATTAGCATGAAGAAGACATATAAGCTTGAAAATGCAGAATTCCCTTCAAAATAACCATTATAGAATTGAGAAACTTATCCTAGAACCTAGGAAAATAAACCTTTAATAAGTTTTGGGGTTCATAAGTCAAGGATACCAACAAATAGGTACTTCGAAGAAGGGAAGTCTGATTGTGCAAGGAATAAAGTGTTGCCGGCTAATTGGAATTGGACTTCGAGCTTTTTGCTAACAAGGTACTCTAATAAAGAAGCCCTAAAAGACCTGCTTTTTTAGGATATAACTATGAATTTTGTTGGGATTGGACTCCGGAGTAAACCCTTAATGAAGTACCACAATAAGGAGATCTTGAAATTGTGACTTTGAGAAGAATATAATCTAAGTTATTGGGTTCTTCATATTTGACCCAAGAACCTGTGTTGGTACGGTTCGGGTACGGGTTGGTTCGGGTACAGCTTGGGCACTTGGGTTCTTTGTGGGTTCTTCTATGAAGGACCCACAAAGAACCCAAGCACCTAGGTTCTTTGTGGGTTCTTTTGTAAAGGACACACAAAGAACTGAGGTGCCTAGGTTCTCTATGGGTTCTTCTGTGAAGGACCCACAAAGAATCCAGGCACCTGGGCAGTACAAATTTGATATTGTCTTGGCAAACCAAGAATTGATAACCGTTGTTTAAAAAAAAATTAGGGCTATTGTTTCCAATTGAACATGTGTAGATAGCATTAATTGAGCCTCATGAATGCATCATTCCATCATTTACTCTCATTTGACCAGCATTATTGTAGGAGGGAGAAAAAGGCAATGTTTGGGCCAGACTATAAATTTGACATCATTTATGAATCAATACGCCAGATCTTCAATATTGACCCCCTACACCTGCATTGACCCTTGTTTGAGTGACTCTTATTAAATGTGGTTATCTGACAATGTTGACCAAAGAGCTCTGCTACATAGACAGCATTAACTTCTGTACCACTTACATTGACTATTTTGTTTGATGATTATGTTGCATTGAGTGCAATATTCTACTTTTCACTGAGTCATGATCAATGTTGACCAAGAAACTAGTAAGGTATGCAAGCTTCTTTGAGTTTTTATTTTGTCTACTATGTTTTTTAAGGAGAATCAATTACTATACTTGTGAAGTGATCATTAATTGAACTGTTATAAGTTACTATGTCAAAATTATGTTGTATTCTATTTATTGGCAATTATGAGCATCACTATTCTTATAAATTTATAGTTTTGAACACACATATACACACACACACACATATTCCTGTACCCATACCCAAGGAAAAAATTTTTGCTGTACCCGTATCTGAACCCGTACCCAAACTGGCACTTAGAATATAATGATTATTTCCAGCAGGGTCGGACTTCAAAACAACTACTAACAAGGTACCTAAATAAGGAAATCTTGAAAGCTGGACTCTAAAGAGATTGTGAATATTTTTCTAGTATTAGAGTTAGTTAGAGCTTTCGGGAATGATCTCAACAGCAAATGATTGTATGGAATCCCAATAGATGGATGATGTAGCATGACGTTAGCAAAAACACTCGTGGCAGGGAACTCTGACAGAAGAAACATACAATAGAGGATTGGTATCAGGGTTTCAGGGAAGCTGTCTTAGTCATACCAAAGAGACCAACCCTGAAAAGGGTTGACATCAACTGAAATCAACAAGGAAAAACAACACCCAACTCTGACAAGCGGATATATCAAAGTGGCAAGATAAAAATTGATTAGGGCAAGAAAAAATGACGAGGACAAAAACAAAAACAAAATGAAACAAGGAAAAGACCAGAAAAGACAAAAGAGAGAACACATGCACATGAGGAACCAACAAAAACCCCAACAAGAGCGAAAGAATAGAAAAATGAACACAAGAAAATGAAAAAATCTCACCATCAATATGTCGGTTTTAGAAACTGTACATGGTAAGATGATGAGATGAAACCTTGAAGGCAAAGAACACTCCTTACAATCAACTGCTGGCCAAATGCAATGAGGTACAAAATCTGCCACAAAGCTCAATTGGACTTGATTGATTATGGCAAGAGATTGTAGAGGGTGTGGGTAGCAGAGCTTGAAGAGCAACAATAGACATAAAAGACAAATGGAAAGGAGGCTAAACAAAACATTAAAAGGGGGGAAACACATGTGGAAAGTCTGTCATTAATGCAGAGCCAAAGGGTAGCTTAGGGTGATGTCACATCCTCCACTAGGATGACCAACTTTGAAAGTCTAAAAATACAATGCATTGGCCCTATCAAGTCCAGTCTGCAAAAAGAGATGTCAGGGTTTTGGAGTTTCCACTATTGTCATGCTAGAACGATAAACTCCAAGAGTTTGATAAAGGAAAAATACCCCAAAGAACTAACGGAAAAGCAAGAAACAAGACAAGCATAAAAGGGACCAAAAGGCAAAACAAAGCAAAAGAAACAAAAGAAAGAAAAAAGGGGTCACTGTTTCGCTGAAGCAAAATGGGGTGCGTATATAAGACACAACAAAAAGAAGTGGAGAAAGAAGATATTGTGAAATCTAAGTTATTGATATGTTTGTGTATATAAATATTATTATAACTTTCCTCATTAATGAATGGTTTTTTTTGGGGGTTCTCGACTTGAAAGGGTTTTATCCACACACATATTGTGTAATGTGTTTTCTTATGTTTTCTGCAATTTTGTTTCAGTTTTTTTAATTTATATATAATGATTAATTGCCTATTGATTCTATTTCTTGACATGGTATTAGAGCCAAATTTTGCAATGCTAATCATTTTACAGGACATACCATTGCTAAAAACTAATTTGCATTTATACAATTTTTCATAAAATAGTATAAAATTGCAATGCAGTCTTAAAATACTAAAAATTCAGTGATTCAGTTGAGTATTGAAGATTAGACTTAAGGAATACAACTTTTTCTGAACATAATAAAATTATCCACTTTTATAAAATATAATATATAGAGAACTATGGTATTCATCACCTGGTACACCACTTTGACACAATATGTTAGGTCAAAATTATGTGATTGACATTTGAATTTATAAAAGGATGAATGCAGGAAGGTGCAGCTTGAAGCATTGTAGGGTATTATTATCATTGACATCTTGGCTGACTTTGTAAATGACATTTTCTTTGGATAACAAGATAAGAGTTACTTTGTGTAAGGCCTTTTGGCAGGTTCATTTATTCAAAAAAGCTTCTTGTCACATCAATGTGATTTCTTGGATCTCCTATGCCACCACCCTCAATGATATATACTTGGTTAGGGATTTGTTCAAGCCACTTCATTACTAGAATTATTTAGAAGAAGTGTTTTGAATTGGATTATGAAGTGTTAATAAAATATGTTAACTAAGTTATTATTTTTAAGAAGATCGAATATATACTCTCTAGTTTTGTTAGATTGATTATCAGATGGCATATATTTGTGATCAAGAACTGGGCTGGAATCCCAACAATCACAAAAGAAATCCTCTATGGAGTACCTCCATTACAAAGCTTAGCCTCACAGAGTTGCCATTGAGGGGAAGCGTTAATAACAATGATAACTCCTAGTGGCTAACTCTGCATGTAAGACCTAAGGGCACTTGTTAAGACTTATGGGGATTAGATAATACCGAAGGGCACATGTAAGACCTATGGGCATTGTATGTAAGACATATGGGTATTTTACATGCTATATATATGACTGTGGGCATTTTTACATGCTTTATATGCAAGTCCTATGGGCACTATGTGTCTCTTCCTCTGTATTCCTTCTTTCATTTGTAAAAGCATTGTATATAAGACTTATGAGCATTGTATATAAAATCTATGGGTATTATTATTGTAACAAGAACTTGGAAAGCTAGTTTGAGGAGACCTGAGCTCCAACAAAAAATTAATAAGACCTCATTGAAACATCATTGTGAGGAAATTGGGGTCTAAATTATGACAAGAGATTTATCATGTAGTTAAGAATGCATGATCTTCATCTTGGCATACATTTTTTTCTCGTGATATGTTTGTCAAAGAAGCCTTTGGTAAGATTTATCTTTTCTTCGAAAAAAAAGCGACATTATGAACTCCCTATAAACTTTAAGGGGGAGTGTTAGGGCATAATATTTATTTGGGGGTTACATTTAATTTAAGTACTCAAGAACATTTATAAGACTTCAACCTATAAGGTTTTATCCTTATAAATAAACAATTAATTTACTATTTAAATGTATAACCAAAAGGCTATATGGTGAAAGGTTGTGACCTATTCACCAACTCCTTAGATTACTTTAAATATAGGTAATCATAAAACACTTCATATTGTTGTGAATATGCAGCACGTACATCGGTATGTGCTAGAGGTAATACTTCATGAGAGGTCTGTTAATGCATTGTATATGAATGTGAGACATAATGGAAAGAAGGGGATGAAGAAGTTACTGGGAAATCTAGGTTCTCGATATGTTTGTGTACATAAACATTATTGTAAGTTTTCTCAATAATGAATGGTGTTTTTATGGTTTTTTTACCTGAAAGGGTTTTTCCCATGTACATATTGTGTAATGTGTTTTCTTTATGCTTTTTATAATTTTTTTAGGTTATTTTTATCTATATGTAATGATCAGGTGCCTATTGATCTTATTTCCTGACATAGCCTTACAATTGAGTCTTTAGATTTGATTGCAGATCTTCGTACATATATAAATGACTTTATTTATGTTCAGAAGAAGGGGTTCTCTTCTGAAATCTGTATATTAGTTATATCATTTTCAATTTGTATGGTACAATGCATTCTAATTTCTAACAGTGAATTTGTTTCTGCAGCTGGAAAGAGAAATGGCAAGAGAACAGCAGATGAAATGAGTGCACCATCACCTCTTTTAGCATCTCCTGAAGAAAAAAGTAATGATGAAGAGGAACATGTGGATGTGGATGATGATGAAGATGTTATTCAAGTAAACCATGAGATGTTGAGTGACAAACATGAGGTTAATGCGAACATTGGTGACAATGTATCTAATGGTAGTGATAGTGATGATGAGATTGCTGATGTAGATCTTAGTGATGATGAGCCCGATAAAGGGCCAAATGCTGCTGAAGCTTTGAGAGCTCAAGTTGATGCTGAGCAGAATGAGAAACAGCAAACCTCTAGTTCGAGTGGGACTAGCAGTGGAAGCAGTGGCAGTGGCACGGCTAGTAGCAGCAGTGACAGTGAAGGCAGTGATGATGATTCGGCTAGCTCAGGTGGAGATAATTGAATGTTGGAAATAGTACTACATCATTATGCATATACTGGATAGTATACTGAGAAACATTTCCTTAAAGATAGAGTATCTTCGGTCTAGAATGCTGAAAAAATCAAAATTCCTTCAAAATAATGTAAGTGCCCATAATTATAGTAACATAATAGTGGGAAAAAATCAAAATATAAAATAATAAGAGGTATGTAGACTAACAGAGGTTAGATGAAGAAATTAAAGACTTGGTGAATAAATGAAATGGAACTATACTCTTCAATCTTTAGGAAAATAAATGCTGGCCTGCCTCCTAGTCAGTTGATATGACTTGCTGGGGGTCAAATGCTATATCTCTGGTGGCCGACCAAAGATATCAAGGAAGTACTACTTTTCTCCAAAATTTTGTTACCTTTTAAACTATGAACTGGAGAAACCTCTGGCTTCGAAATGTTGCAAGTGAAGTTTACTTGCACGGTTACTAGAAAAGTGTACAACTGTTCTACCAACTATGGAAAGACAACAATAGCAATATTGCATTTGTGTATTTATAGTAGTATACGCCCTTCTGTTCCAACAGACACTTTCAACTTTCCAGTAATCTATGAACTGGATAGTGTTAGCCCAGATGTTTATTGAGTTTGAATCACAACTTTATAGAAATCAATTTTTTACTGTCAAGAATATATTTTCTAGTGAGACAAGAATGAGGAAAAGGGAATGAGTATTAATATTTTGTTATGAATGTAGCCTTTCAAGATCTTCGGGAGTGACTAGATATCTTTGATCAGACTGTAACCTTTCAAGTTTGAACTTTATCATTTTTATTTTGATAGTTTGTTATCTATTGTTTGAAAATAGTTGCTGTTATTTGATGAAGGGGTTCCAATTAAGGACCTCATAATCCTTGCAGCCTAAGTAAATTCCCTCAAGATAACACATCAAGCTGTCAGCATAATCACAGACAGTTCTAAAAGAGTTCACCAACACAAACATTTACAAATATTGATTCTGTGATTGTTTACCACTCTTCTGACATCACAAAAAATCTCTCACAAAAAAATCCATGATTAGTGTGTAGAAAATCATACTATGCTACAACAATGAGGATTGAACATATAAGGGAAAGAAACTACAAAAATCTCACATGCCACTCCAATCTCTTTTCCATTTGCTAACAGAGCTGTACTAACCAGAACAATATTCAGCAAAGTTCTCTCATGGTTACCTTGTCCATAAATGTTCAGAGCTTGGTTACATAGCTTCTCTGCCTCTATGAAATTCATAACTTCATTGACAACAAGAGGGGGGTTTTTTTTAATAATTTTTTTTCTATTTCTTTTGTTTTCCTACTTTAGATAAATAAAATCTCAGCCCAGTTATTTCAGAGCATACCAAAGTCACAAAAGAATAAGCCAATACTCATTCTAGTGCACAAAAAGGAGGAGCTCCTTCGAAATGATGTTTTTACTAGCCTTCAAATGCTTGTGTCTCTCATTGATTACTGCTGTACAAGAACCAAGGGAGGCCTTTCATCAGCACAGTTAGAATAAGAAAGATTTCTTTAAGAGCTTATTTTTCATGGCTTTCTCTCCAACTTGATTTCCTATCCTGCTACCACCTGGGTTTCTACCTTTATTGGAATAATCAATCCCCTCAGAAAATAGTCCCATCCCTACTTCATTCAGTGCACTCCTTATCTTTTGCTCCAGATGACAATTTGAGTGACATTTTAATGAACAGTTTGCTGCCCCTTTAAAATTATTCTTTTCTTTGTTGGCAATTGGTGGGTGTTCATCTTTAAATCCTCCAAACAACACTACATTGTCTCCAAGGAGTTTTATCCATGATGCTACTATTGGGAGGTCATTAAGAGTTTACCACTCTTGTTACATCACAAAATCTATGTTTAAAGTGCAGAAAATCACACTAAGCTACAATGAGGATTGAACATAAAAAGGGAAATAACTACAGAAACCACACATGCCACTTTAATCTCATTTCCATTTGCTAGCAGAGCTGCACTACTCAGAAGAATATTCAGCAATGCTCTCTCATGATCACCTTTTCCATAAATGTTCTGAGCGCATTTACACAGCTCCTCTGCCTCTACGAACTGCATGACTCTAAGGACAACAAGAGGGAGCCTTTTTTTTCTTCCCTACTTCTAGATAAATAAACCTCTAGCCTAGTTATTCAGAGCACAATAAAGTCATAAAAGAATAAGCTAGTACTCACTCATTCTGGTGTGCATAAAAGAGGAGCTCCGTTAAAAATTAAAATAATGTTTTTGGCAACCTTCAAATGCTTAGATCTCTCACAATTACTGTTGTACAAATGCTTATATCAGCACACTTAGATCAACAAAAACCTCTTTCAGGTTTCATTATGAGTATTTTTAAAAAATCCCATTTTTCATGGCTTTCTCTCCAATTCGGTTCCCTCTTCCGCTGCCTCCAAGGTCTCTACCTTTATTAGAATAATCAATCCCCTCACAAAATAGTCTCATCTCCGCTTCATTTTTCACTCCTAAAAAATGGTTTCTGTCCCCTTTGATTTATTCTATTTGCTGACAGTTTGCAGGTGTCCATCTTCTTTAAATCCTCCAAACAACACTAGATTCTCTCTAAGTAGTTTTATCCATGATGCCACAATTCGAAGAGTTGATTAAGAGTTTAAGAGGAACATTCCAAACAACCTCCATTTGTTAGCAGCACCACTCAAATACTGAGCTGAAGATGCATACATTAAAGCACTAGTTAATGAACACCACAAAATGAGCACAAACACCATGCCTAACAGAACATTTATTGTAACCTAAATTGATCTTATGCAGTATTTCACTTTTCTATGATGATCAACATAAAAGAGAATTCTATTTGAGTCTCTTATCCTTCTTAAGCATCTTGGTTGCTCAACTAATTCATGAGTTGTGGATCAATTTTTTCTCAACCTTTTAAGGAAAGTAAATAATGTTCATTTATGTAAAGTGGAACTTACGGTTGAATAACAGGCTCTTCGTAACTAAGTTCTACTTATATTATGAACTAAATTTCAGATTAAATGTAACAAAACGAAACAAAATGCAGTAAATGGTAAACTTGGTTGCTAGTTTATTCACTATAGTTAGTGAATAAAAGAAAAACAATAGATGCATCCTTTAATCAACAATAGTTTTTTTTATTGCGCATTTGATATCCAAAATAATATTCCTAAAATACGAACCTTTTTGAACTAATGAGAGGTTAGTTTTGAGCGTCACAAATATTTAATTTTTGAATATGTAATTGGCTTTTATCGAAGGCCAAAATGAGGAAGAAAATGTATATCATCTACATCGAGTCATCTTCAAAAATCTGTTAGATATCATTGTTTTCCACAAGGAATCTAGAATATGTACACCATCTTGTAAGAGATTTGTTAACATGGAGAAAATTTTAGTTTGATTCCTAAGTGAGCTCCTTAAATTGTCATTAGGTACAGCGGTCAGTACAGAGTTGTCCGTCAATGATGTACTGCAATTTGGGTCTCGCCACATCAATTGTAATTCATTTGAATGCCATTTCTTAGTTCAGATGGATCATTTTGACGTATCTTCCCTCCCTCTTAAAATTGCTGCCCTCTTTCATACAAATCAGTTCTCTAGATCCTGTGCCTGGCAAATAGAAAGAACATAGCAATTAAAGTGGTGAAACGAGATCTATACGAATCACTCGTCAAGTGTCAAATTCTTGTCATCTTTAATCGTCAGAGTCATCAGTTCGCGGGCTACCAAAATAAGATACCACGTGGGATTCACGCTCCATTTTGTAAATTTATTAGGGCATATTTTTGCCCAACCATCTAGCATGTTTTTAAAGGCTTTTTTAAACGGTAGACATCCATTGTATCGCAGATCGCCCGAGTAAAAGAATTTTTTGGGTGAAACTCTGATATGTGCATTCAGCCATTCGCTGATTTGACTTGGTTAAAAGAGAATCTCGTCATTGCCCCCTTGGACGCTTACTAAAGGACATGCATAAATATATTGTTAAATGTTGGGTGGCTTCCCATATGAGATTTGTGTGACATGGGATTTTTATGGGATCAAACTAAAGTCTTCAAACCAAAGAAGACTTCAGTTTTTGAGCGGAGGTATGAATCGAGATAATATAAAAGTTTATTGGTAACGCACAAATACGAGTTTAATGTTAGTAACTTGATATGCCATATAAATGTCCAACATAGTGAACCATATGCATGCTTCTCTCCTTGGGCGAGCATAGAACATCCTATTTATCATAGGACATTAATCCTCCACTTCATTATAATATATGAACAATAATTATGGGGGGTGTATGTTTTGATCAACAAAAGTTCGCTTTACTTTTGGTCTCGTTGAAGTACTTTATGTACTTGAAAAGAATACTAGATCCAAGAAGATTCGAAACATTTAGGAGCTCATAACTCTATCAACATTTATACGTGGCTTAAGCAGCTCCATCAACAACTTAATCATCGCCTAACACATGGCGGTAACATGAAAGCCTAACTTCTAATGACATGAAATCCTAACTTCTAACGAATATGTTTTGCATAGGCAGATGCAATGTCATTTCTGATGCGGAGTCGGGTAATATTCAAATATTATTTTTGGAGGTGGGTAGTGTTGTGTGATCTCACAAAATGTTCCATTTTTCTTAAAGCATCATGAGGACCCCTTTATAACCTAACGTGGCTTACTTCAACATGTGGGCAAGAAGCTCTTCGATTTAGGTTTCTTTAATAAATTTAAGTTGAAAAGTATAAAATCATGGTGATTATATCCTTGGAGTGTTTTAAAAAGGGTGAATGTCATGCTTTTTGGGGAAATAAGGTCTTATGGATTTGGATGTTGCATGTTTGGGTTCTACATCCGATAACACATCATGTCTTGCACCCGTCTTTCTGCCCACAAAGTCCTTAAGAGTAATGCGTGTAGGAAAAAGGTTTGCGTCGTTAAATTATTTCTTAGTATTAAGGCAAACTCGAAGATTCGTTAAAATTGAAGTAATGAACTGGGATTGAAGATTTTAAAGCCTATGAAGCTGCATGCAAGGTACTAGGTTCTTGGTGCGATAAGGGAAGATTATCCCACGAAGAATCATTAGATTAAGACATAAATGATAAAATAATATTGATTAATATATTCAGTAACTTCAAAAAGTATATTTGAGGCTAACTTTATCAGATAATTGTCTCATTACGGAGCCGAATACTAGAGGTTTTTAATGAATCTCGCACTTGCAAAAATTCTCGAAGTCTCGTAAGAGTCAAAAGTTCCAAAAACACAGTAAGTGCATTTAAGAAAGTCTAAAGGTTGTTTCAGAATAGAGTAAAAAGGAAAGTGAATTTAAGGGTAAAAATTGTTAGATAATGATGTCTTTCATTCATATTCTTGGAATAGAGTTTAATCACAAGGAAATCAATATGTTGGCATATGTGAATAGATGTGAGGTGATTTCTTTCGCATGATAATTTGTTAATGTAGGGTGAAGATTTAAAAGGTAGTGAAAGGTTTGGATGTTGGAAGCATGCAGAAGATAAAGGTCTTGACCTCGATGTCGGTAGTGGGTATTTTCCCCGATGCAAGCGTGAGTATTTTCCCTAATGTAGGAACAAGTACATCAAGATGTGGGAATTTTGAGGCCTACTGGAAGCAGATCAAATTTTGAGTTTTGAAGGTAGGAAAGATGAAGGATAAAGAATTGAAAGAGCATAGTTGGCCAAATATGGGTGGAGGAGTTGGATCTAAGGTTTGACCACAAATACTTCGTCAACCAAGATGATGTAAGGACTCATTTCAACAAGATATCATCAGTATCCAAAGTTTTGAAAGGTTAAGGAATCATCAGTAAGGACTTAATTCAACAAGATATAAACTTGATCAATTATTATGAAACTATCTGCTAACACCTCATGTGCAAGAGATATTTTTAGGACACGTGTCATATGATGATTCATTTGTTTTATTTCTTTCCATGTGCAAATTTTGTAATAGACCTTTGTCTTGTTCTATAAAAGGTTGTGGGCTTTCTAGTTTTACAAATCATAAATTGCTGAGATGGTAGAGCCTAAGTTGGAATATCACCAATTTATTTTTCTTCATTTCAATAAACGCGTGTACATATTGTAGGAGTTTTTCACACTAAAGCAATCAAGGTTGTTGCTAATTATAAATCTTACATGACTATAAATCATTCATTCCTAGTGAAATAATCAATATGTTGTGTCATCTTTGAGTGCATTTTGAAGCTATCTTATTGGACGGTTCAATTCTCTAAAACTTGCACTATTTTGTACGTAGCTATGAAGCATTCTGGTGAAATACAAATAGTTTACTTATCTTTCAGCATGTGTGTGGGTAATATCTGAAACAATTTAGATTTTCTTAGATCTCTTTTCTCTCTACCTTGAATATTTTGCACTTTATTTTGGATAAAGTAAGTGTTAAATATTATGGAAAGTAATGGATGCATGATTTTTTAGGATTAATATCATCACTTTTTGGCAAGCAAATAATTTAAAACATCCACAGGCCCTCATGTGAAAACAACAACTAAACAATGAACCTTGAGTGAATCTAGTGAGTCAAGACCTAACATTCTCAAGCCTTGGGATAGCTAATTCTTAACCAAATCTAGTGAATCTTTCAAGATAGATAGGTTTTGTTATTTTTATAATAAAACCTATTTGCGTGTTGTGTGTGTAACACCCTCATCGACATGTAGGGGATGTCAATGTCAATGGTGGTGCGATGGAGAACATTTGGAAAAAACAATGATGGTAGGTGCATTGGAATGTTACAAGGGAGGCTAGTGTGGCACTAAAAATGACAAATGTATTTAGTATGTCTAACAACATGAAGAAAGGAGGAATACTAGGGAGGTCTCGAATAAGAGGAGGTTCCATAGAATGATCCAAGATGATCTTCACTCTTTTAGGGTGAGACTCATCGGGATCATGATGAGTGATAAAGGTTCTACAAGAGCAATACAAGGAGTTGGAGAAGTGGGAGAAAAAATCATGGCAAGGTTTGGAGGAAACTGCATAAGAGGAGGATGCTTGGTGGTGAGTATCTCGATAGTAGCGTATTTATTAGACAACACATGTTGACGATGCTTGCATTCATATGCAAGTTGGTTCCATTGATGGTGGGTGCCAAGTGCATATGTAGAAGGGGGAACATGATCGCTCTACTATGATTTTGGGGTTGTCCTCATTGTTAGAATAAGAGGAGGAATAGTCCCAATAGTTAGAGGTTGAAAGAATTAGGGTGCATGTGAGGGAACATGTGCCATGGGTTCCTTTCCTCATTTTTCCATAGGGACACTCAAAGGAACATGAGGTACGATTGGAATGAAAGGTGTCGGTGGTGCATAAGAAGGTTCCCATCTAACAAGCTACTTTCCATTTTCTACCAAATGGGTATGTCTAGGAATAGCAAGAGCCATGATAGGATGGAAAACACGTTCCAGAGAATATTTAGACAACATGAGCACCTTTCCTTGATCTATCAAAATAAAGTGTGGAGGAACACAAGGTATTGTTGGAAGTTTGGAGACCTTAGGGGGAATGACAAATCAACCCAATGGAGCATTCTTATCCTCATCCACTAAAGGGGTAGGCATGGGGATATATGAATGTTGTTATGACTAAGTGACCAAAGGGAAAGTGATTGTGAGGTAAGAAGAGAAAGGATCTGAGGAGGAGGACCATAAACAATTTGCTTTGAAATTTGAATAGGCTTTGAATAGAAAAAATCATCGTAAGGCTACGAAGGTCATAAAGGTGTGGACCAAAAGTGATTGAGAGAAAAGCCCTCATGAAAGACAAGTGATTTTTATCCAATGTGTTGAATAGTATGCACTATGCCTTCATGAGGAAAATTTAAGAATTTATGAACAACTAAAATGATTGCTTCCATGGAAGTCATTCAAATACCTAACTTCACACGAAAGAGGTCAAATATAGGAATTATAGAAAAGGTGGATTCAACACACTTGGGTCCTACCTGGATCGATAAAGTGACATAACCCATATTCGGGAGAGATAAGTCATAAGATGTATGAATAGTAATATACAACACATCATACTTATCTCTATAAAGTTAGTTGATAAAGAGGATTTTCTTTATTATAACATTAACCCTACTAGTAGGTTCAACAAGGAATCGATTACTATTTTTCTCATTAAAATGAATAGGTATGTAGAGTGACCATCCTTTATACCAAATGACATCGTCAAAATAAAAATATATGACATGATTAGTAATGTCACACATCCGAGATGATAAGGGATAAGAATCTACTATGTTCACCATGTATCACTCAATGGAGAAAGAGATTCAAAAGAAAAAGGAGAAGGATCAATCCCAATAGAATTAGTAGAATGTAGGAAAGGGGTTAGTGTAAATTTAGAAGTTTTGATTAGGCTTTGCCACTAATTTAGATTTTCTATTTGATTAAAAAAATAGATAGAGCCCAAATCAATGTGGTCTTGTACTAGGTGGTGAAGATGCATGCATCACTTAGTGTCATGCCCAGGTACATGATGGAATTGGCATAAATATTTTGGGTCATATGAAGCCAAAAGAGGTTGGTTTGTTGGAAGAGGTCAAATAGGAGGAAATGCTATTAGATTTTCTTAAGAAACTTTTGTATTATACTATATAAGGACTCACACAATTTGGTGAACTACCTATGCTTTTGAGGTACTAAAGAAAATACATGATAAGTGTGAGAATTGTTTATTACATTTTTATTTTTCTATAAGATCTTACTTTTCTTATGGTTATGTGAAGAAGAAGCACCTCCTTGAATATTAAAGATATTCAGTGTGGTAGAACCACTATACTGACTCATGGACTATTGATAGTCATGCAAGGTCATGCAAAGGTGAGAAAAAGTGTTGTATCTCATTAGTATTTTTTATCATGTAATGATAGTTGCAAGTTTCCAATGAACAATCTTTGTACATTAGAATCTAGGAGCACATACGTGATTTGAGAAAATCAAGATTGATATCTAAAAATAAATTTAGTTACCTTTTCACCAAGTCCTTGCTTGCATGGACAAGGTTGGTAAATGTGACATGTGGTCTAATGCTTACTTGGAAGTGATGAAGGAATTGATTAATGAGTTTGTTCAAATGTGTTAATAGAATGGTCAAAAAGTGAGAAAAACTAGTCCCACATGTTGTCTTTCAATAAGCATAAGAGCTTTTCTTGCAAACCATCCTAAAATAAGAAATCACTACAAGGTAGTGAATGTAGAAATATGTTTGAAGGTCACCTTTTCCACTATACTTCTCAAACCCAAGCACCTTAAATCCTATGGGTAAGGGTGTAGCTAGAATGTGAATGATCAAGGGTTGTATATAGTTTACAAGCGATAAGTGGTTGAGAAGATGTGCTAGTTAGAGAAGCAAGTTGGCTTTACAGTTGGCTAACATTTTGCATGAGTTGGTTAAGCACAATTTCAGTGATATGTGTGTGAGTAGTGGATATTTGTGGGCCAATAGATGTGAAAGGAGCAAAGCCTAGAAGTTGAGAGGTGCCAAAAGTTCTTCTTGAAATAAAGAAAAAATGAGGTAGGTGGCAAAATGGGGAAATGGATAATGTATACACCTATCTTCCTTATTTCATTAGGAAAAAAGAGATCCCCAAAGGTAGTATTGAATTTCAACCCTATTAGAGTTCTTGGCTATTTTCCTTGTGACAAGAGGAGGTAAATATGATTGAAATGCACTTTTGGGAGAAAAACTAAAAATGCTTAATGAACTTAATTATGCAATGTGAAACTTGAATCATCAATTTAAAGCATAAAACAATTAGAAACAATAGACTTCTGAAAAATATGAGAAGGGTAAGTTGATGTGTAACAGTTGCCAAAAGCTATTGATGAGAGTCCTCCTAGGATAGATCCACCCTAGGGTGAATGGGTCCTGCTACAGGGATCCAAAATCTGATTTCACAGTTCTTTGCTCCTAGATCTGCACTCCTAATTCCTCCATATCTCACTGTTGGAAAGTCAGAAATAAATTTTGTTAACAAGATTATGTGTCTTGACAACTTTGACAACTTTGCAAAATTGTACTTTTGATCAATCTCCAATCCTTCTTCACCTGCAAATCTACACACATAAAGAGGAAAATATTATTTGTTCTTGGTGAAGAGGGGTTTGCCTTGGTCAAACCCCGTTTTGGTAATTAAACTTTGAAATGAAATAATGATAAAAACAAGGAATGATCAATAAACACTAGCTTGTTACAACTCACCAAACCCTTTAATGGTTTCCCTTGGAGGACTGAAGTCTAACACATCACTCCAAAGATTAGAACTTGCATGAAATGGTTTGATTGGATGTTGATCTTGATGCTTGAATTTTGACTTGAATGCTTGAAACCCACACCAAAATGTTAGCTCCAAAAACATGCATAATAACTTTGACATGATGTTTGATATCTTGAATGATGATGTAGAAGACTAATTAATCTGCTCTTGAATGCTCTTGACAATAATTTTTGCCATAGGAATGCTCTCATAAAAATTCTAGATTGCTTCTCTAGGTTTGAATTGATAAAAAGACCTTGTATTTATAGGCAATTTTCTAATTCCCCTACAATTAAACATCAAAAGATGACAATTACAATTTGAATTTGAATCATAAAAATATCGCCAAGACATATTAAAAAAATGGGGTCCTAAACTTAATGAGGAACCATTCACCCTTGGGAAAATAGGTCCTAGGCCCTAAACCTAGGACACACATTTTCCAAGATGTGTAATTTTATGTTTGCAATTGTTTAATAGAGGTTACCCTTTTGGAAAATTGGATTAATTAGGCTTTTAAATACATAATTGGGTCGATTAGAGGCTTAATTAAGTCCAATTAATTAGGGGGAGGCAAACAAAGAGAAAATGTAAAGGAGTACATTTTTTGTCACTACACTTCCAAATAAATTGAAAGACAAACCACTAGAATAAGTAGCTACAGTGGTCATGGGTGTTATAGTCACAATGTGCATGGTAGGGACTAGCATCAACATTGAAATTTATGTGTCAATTCAATATCTAATTAATAATTTGTTATGTTTGTGATAACAAAAGTGTAGGATGGGACATTGTTGTGTACAATGTGCACCAATTCTCTAAGAAATTCCAGAGATTGAGATTTTGTTATTAAGATATTACGAATAGCATCAATGATAGGCATTGCTTTAGTGAGGGTTTCCTTGGCTAGAAAATATTGAATGTGTTGTAAGTTTTGGTCTAGATTCTATATTTGAGAAAGAGAGACTTGAAGAGAAGACTCATGATCAAATCCCCCATCCACAGGAGGAGTGTGAGATGGGGAGGTAAAATCTAGACTAATTGAAGGAGGGAATTGAGGCATCGTAATAGTAATTTTTTATCTAGAGAAGTCAAGACCAATGTGGATTGGTGTTATAAACGGTTGTGAATGTATCATGTTATATGTGCAAAGTCTTATCTTGATTACATTACCTAAATGGAGAGATTGGGTCATAAAACAAAATATTTTACAACATGCATTTCAAGGTACCATTCGAAATAGCGAGAGAAAAAACCTTTGGAAAGGTTTGCAGGTTTTATGTTTTTTGTATGCAAAGTTTATTATGTAGGAACATCTAGTTCACAAAAAAGTAGTGTATAAAATTTAACTCTTATAGAGGAATACTAAGATTCATCGGGAGTAAATCTTATACCCTACACTAAGATAAGTTGTCTATTCTTAAACAATTTAATTATCCTTTTTAATTACAAATAGAATTTATAGCTAAATAGTAAATTATAAGTTTATAATATTGAATACTTTATTGTGACAAACAAGTGAAAATATTGCACAGTTGGAGATGAATTATAATGTAATTTCAACAAAATTGGAAAGAGCTAATTTCAAAGAACTTATGGTAAATTTATAAAGGTCTCTACCATGAACACCAACACATTGCGTAGATGTCCTTGTGTCGCAATTTCATCTGACAAGATGTGAAACAAAAAGTGTTGTATGAACTAGAACAAATTCCTATATGCACATAAAATAAATAGAGAAATCAAAGAGCATATAATATTTGAAATAGTGAAAATGATTAATAATACTAATTATTTAAATATGAAAGATTAAGTAACAAAGAAAGATATTAGAACTGTGTCACCAAATTAAGCTTCCCTATTCAAAATAACACCTACACACAAAAAGAGAAAGAAAAAAGTTTTTGGTTGGATGCTTGAGGGGCTTGCCTGATTCAAACCCCATTTTTGTCTTTTGAACCTCCACAATAGCTAGGATTTTTGGATAATATTGAAAAAAAGACAAGATTGCTTTAAAATAAAAATGTAATAAACAATGATATACAATAATTCCACTACATTATACTAACACTTGAAATTTATAAATGAAATCATAAATGGATAAGAAGAGGAGATAGGGAACAAAAAAAAAATAACAATATCACCTAGAAGTTATGAAAAAACTCTAAGAAAGATGATATTGCTTCAACCTCATTGTTCTTCACAATCCCACAAAGATGATAGAAAATAACATACACATTGTGAAAAATATTTTTGAATAGTGAAAATAAAAGAGTTTATTCAAAAGTTGTTAAGTTGAGCGTTTAAGAGACAAAAATCAACTTCCTTATTTCAAACTAGCAAGTTTAAAGTATTCTATTCAACACAACTATATGCAACAAAATTACTTCCAAAATATATGTGTGAAGGTAATGCTCCAATGACCACTAAGATTGCAAATTTTTATAGGATGCTATCACGTTATGCAAGCATTCATGTGTAGCACTCTCATCTAGAAAATTTAGACTCATAAAGCTCGAAACATCATGAAATTACAAAAAATAAGAGATTTTAAGTGTTAGAATTTTGTAATTAAAGTGTTCAATATCAAAGTGCCAGAGTGAGGACCCAATGCAATTTGAAATTTTGGGGGTGTACAATTTTTGACACTACACACATATAATATTAAAAATTGGAAACCAAATCAACACTTCTAGATTAAAAACAAATCATGCATCATAGGAATAAAAGTGGACCCACAATCAAAACTACAATGCAATAGAATATCACTAGTTGTCCCAAGTTGATATGAGTTTTGTACTTACTTCACGAGGTGCATACATAAAAATTAATGAGCTAATCATAAATCATTAACTTAGTGTGAGGATGACATAACATAGGAGGAACTAGCAAGTACAACACCTAACTTAATAACACACTATATGAAACTTCTAGCTAATACTTTTAACAAAATTCTTTAAATAAAAATTATGATGTGAAGGAGACATGTGATGCAATAGGATGTCACCACCTAGAGATCATTTCAATATATCCTTAAGAGAAGCAAAACTTATTGTGGGAATGAAAGTGGGGTCTACCTTCATTGTGATGTGAAGAGCTATGCAACACAATAACAATTTTCCACTTTTTTGCCACAACATAAGATATTTTCAAATTGGAACCCAAATAAGTATGCCTAGAAGAAATATAAATTCATTGTGCATCATAAAAATAAAAGTGGGGTTTCACATTCAAAACTATAATGTGAATGAGTGGTGCAATGCAATAGAATGTTGCCACCTCCCACAAATTGAATAGTATTATATAATTACCCTGTGAAATTTATGTATAAGCGTTAGTGGACCAATCATAAGCCATCAACTTAATGCAAGGATAACACAACATTATATGAATTGGGAGGCATTGTTAGAGTTATCATGCATTAGCTGATAATTAATTAATCTTTAATTAATTATTAGTCTAATTTATTCTCATGCACTTAAGCTAAACTTAGGATTGCTTTATTAGTTGAGCTAATATTAGATCATTATGTCTCATCTCATGTGATGTTGACACTTTTTATGATTTGATCCCTTTCTCATTTAGGGTTTTTCTCTTATAAGCACTCAACTTTCTTTGTAATTATCAAGAGCTTTCATATCTTCTTGAGAGTCACTTGCTTTTGTAGCTTTTTATTGTTGAAGAATATTGCATATATTGTTTGCAGATCTCTTGTGTAGAAGGTGTATTTGTTTGTTGTTTGTTCCTATGGCTCATGGTTTTGTCCTTGATTCACAATTCTAACATGGTATCAAAGCTCATTCCAATTTTAACATGGTTTTGTTCTTGTGGTGTATGTTGGTATTTTCATGTTTGCATGTTCAGATGTTCTTGATTCTTCTTCATGCACTTCTTTTTGGCATTCAGTTTCAGTGTACCTATCATGCCTCTCCCTTTTCAACATTATGGGGGGCTTTCTATTGTTGGTTTTATTACTTCTTTGGTTTCGCGTTGGAGTGAGCTATGTATACAATATTTGTTCCTATGTAATTTTGGATGTAGAGTACATTAGCGACCGATTACATGCATTTCAGTGAGATGGATCATTTACCATATGGACACTCTTGCATTCCTATTTCTGGAGGTTCTTGTTTCAGCATTATAGCAATCATTCTTCGACAGTGTTTGCGGCTTCTTCATGCTTTAGTGGTGTTCTTTATGTTCATCATTTGTTCCTATTTTTTGGGACAATATTGTCTTGCTTGGAGGCTTCTTCAATCCTTCAGTTGGATTTCATCTCTTTTTGGAGTGAAGTTTTTCCCATGAGGTTTTCTCTATTTCTGTACATTATAGAGATCTTTTGTTTATACATGGGTACCTTACATGGCCTTGTTTTTCGAGACCCATCATGCATTATTTTTAGGGTTTTTAGCTACTCCCTAAGTTCATCTTAAGGGGGGTGTTAGAGTTATCATGTATTAGCTAATGATTAATTAATCTTTAATTGATTATTAGTATAATTTATTCTCATGCACTTAAGCTAAACTTAGGATTGCTTTATTAGTTGAGCTAATATTAGATCATTATGTCTCATCTCATGTGATGTTCACACTTGTCATGATTTGATCCCTTTCTCATTTAGGGTTTTGCTCTTATAAGCACTCAACCCTCTTTGTAATTATCTGGAGCTTTCATATCTTCTTGAGAGTCTCTTGCTTCTGTAGTTTTTTTCTTGTTGAAGAATATTGCATATATTATTTGCAGATCTTTTGTGTAGAAGGTGTATTTGATTTTTGTTTGTTCTTGTGGCTAATGGTTTTGTGTTTGTTTCACAATTCTAACATGCACGACTTTGTACTTAGAGATAAATGGCATGATTTCACTAGCTCTTGATTTTAGAAAAATATTTCAAATAAAAAGTGCAAAGTGAAAGACTCTTGCGATGCATTAAGAAATCAACACATGGAATGTCATGGGGACTTAAAGCTACAACACAACTAGATAACATAAGGAATAATAAAAGCACTGGAAAACATTGGTAAGTGAAAGATAGGGGCAAAAATACTATCATTCAAAGGGAAGAAGTTGTAAACTTAAGTGAATAAACTAGAAATACTAGTCAATGTTATAATAGAAGAATACAACAATGACATATGCAAAGGACCAAAGCACAAAAGGACTAGGATATTAGTCATAAAAATATGAAGGAAAACCATTATGAACCAAAAAGAATAAACCCCTAAGGATATCCTTCTAAAACTAAAATAATCCAATAGGGCACATTAAATATCTCTCATATCAGGCATAATCAATGGGTAGAATGGGGCCTAAAAGCACAATGAAGAAATACATGGGAAAATAAATTGAGGCCAACAAATATGGATTCTAACATGCCCTTGAAAGAGGATGGTTTTGTTTGGTTATGGAAGGGAACTCTAAATTAAAGATTAATTTTTTGAATAAAGAAAATTATTTTTTTATCTTTTGAATGTTATTATGTCATGTCCCCCTTTTCTCTAAGATTATTGATACACCTATAAGCCCATTTTTATTCCTAGTGAGCTTAAAGAAACTAACATAGGGAAAGTAAGTGCCTTCATTGGCTACCAAGATTATGGGGGCATGGGTATTATGTAACAAGTTGATTATTTTAAAAATAATGGTGTCGACCAAGGATTGTGTGCAGGTGTATTTTTGAGGAAATGGAGAAGAATTTGAAAATCACATATTTAGTCAATATAGGGATCAAGAGAAGGCGTGCTTGCTTATCCATTATTTTTACTCAAATAGGTTGGACACCTTGTTCATCTAGCACTAGAGATTGGAGGGTGAAAACCCCCTAATTTTTATATTTGGTTAGTGTATGGAACCCTTTAAATTGGTCGTAGTAAATTCTATAGTGATTGTAATTGAGCTTCATTAATTTTTTGTTTGGGTGGCTCTAATAAACACCTATTTTTTTAGTTTAAGGCGTCTCTCTTAGCATGTAAGGTTTATAGTTATGAGGTGGCTTATGTAGCACCACTGATTATAGATTCATCATATTTATTGATAATTATATGGTTGTTATTATTTCCAAAAGCTTGATAAACTAAATTAGTTGTACATGCATTTTTTTTTGTAATAAAAGGAGTAATCAAATATTGAGAGTTTTGTTGATTGTTCATTTTGTAAGATTTTATAACTTATTTCTACACTCTGTTAAGTATTTTATAGGTATTGTATTAGATCTTATTGGAATTAAGATTTAGTAACTGGTATTTCATGGAGTTAAATCAATATAAATATACAATAACCTTAATTAGGGATATTAAAATGATATCATAGCCTTGATCCTATCAACTTGTAGATCAAGGATTTATGTGATTTGATAGAAACAAAATGGAAAATTAAAGGAGATGTAATTTGACAAATGAAGAAAAGCATCATGCTATTTTGATGCAATATCAATATAGGTGTAGGGTAAAGAGAAATGAACCAAGCACTAAAATATACAATGGAAATGTTGGTACGATTTGTGCAAGTAAAAAAACTCCTAAAACTCTAGAATCACATATTGAAAGTGTTGGCTTTCAATTTTGTGGTTTGTCCTTGATGTCAAAATTGATGTTAAAATTGGTTTGCTACATTGCTTTCATATTCAGTGATTCACACTTATGCAGTCACATGATGTTTACAGTTTTTTATTAAAGTAAAAATAGGTTTTAAAGGGACCTGAAACCCTTTACAAATAAATTTTGAAAGGATCTGGAACCCTCAACCGGAAGGTTGCCAAAACATAAAGAAAAGAAAGCACAGACAACCAAGAAAAAGAAGGCTACAAAGCCGCAAAACAGCCAGCAGCCAGCCAAAACCAACCCCCAAACAAGAACAATCAGGATTTACATTTAGAATTACTCTTGCAGGAGCGGAGAGTCATGTCAAAAGGAGGCTTAGAGGAATTATCTTTCTTTCTCCTTACCATTATCTAGCCCTCTTCCACTTGCATTGCCTTATCAAGCCAAGCCAACGCACTATTATCCTGAAGAAGATAGCCTTCAGCCACCGCCTTATAGATTTGATCTGTATTCCTCCCTACAGGAGTGGCCAACTCAGGAGAGCCACCCGAAAAGATAGACGGAGCACTATCATCAGCAGTGGCAGCCATAGGCCCACTCTCATTCTCAATAGAGGTTTCAAAATCAACCCCACCATTAGAGACATCCAGAGAGGAAGCCCCAAGGCCCTGTGAATTCAAAGCAACCACCTTAGAAAAACTCCTTGGTTGCACCACTTTCTTCTCAACCGTATAATGCTACGAAGAAGCACCTTTCCACCAAGTCACCTTCACGGATTTTTTCTCAAAACCACAATGAGTAGTAGGATGACCTGTTTTAAAGCATCTTCTACATCGGAAGGGAATCCCTTTATAGTCCAAAGCTTGGACCCAAGAACACTTAGAAGTTTTAAGTAATATCTCAGCAGGCAACCCTTTAGAAACATCCAGTTGGTTCATAGCGATGGTGACATATTTAAATGTTGATGACTCATGATGGTTTGATCTTCATGGCATATGATGCTTTACACAATTGATTTTATTTGGCACATGCATTTGATAGGATCCTAATACATATTGATAATCTTGATACATGTTTATGCTGATAGTGTTTATAATTCATGTTGACAGGATGCATTCTTAGATTGCTTGGTATATTATTTGTAGTTACATGCTACAGTTACAGGTATATGGCATTATACAAGTTAATGACACTTTATGATATCGTTTTGTTTTCAGTATGAGCAGATCAAAGCAAACAAGGCATATGTTTTATATCATTACAATAATGCATTAGTGACTTATCATGGTTTGGTGTATAAGGTGGAATAATTTGATACAAGGCTCTTTGTGTCTAATCACATTGTCTCCAAGGCCTTCATGGTTCAGGTTAAGGTATATTCAACAGATATATTATTTTAGTTTGACCTTGGTTTCATTATTTGTTATCGGGATGATCTTGGCATAAGATGTCTTTATCCGGTTTCATATTGCCATGTATGACTTTGGCTTACATTTGATGGTAATCATGTTACTCACATTACACATGGCTTTGACTTGGTGTTGTTAGTAATCAAGTTCTTCATATTTCAAATGAGATATGGTTTGCATTATATATCACATAGTGTATTTTGGCTTACACTCGAGCCGATCATATTTTATATATTCATTTGAACTTTATTTGTATCGACTTAGGCATTGGGAGACTTGGATAGTTGATGACATATTTCACTTTGGCATTATTTATTTACATCGGTCTATTACATAACACTTGGGCAGTCGACAAGTTATTGCAATTTGTTATCTTTGCAATTGTTGACTCAATTCAATGAGTCACGTGGACAGTGACATACTCATGTGGATAGTATAATACATGTGGGCAAGATGAGTGGCAATTGAGTGGGCCATTATTATGTTGGTGGTGTGGATTTCAAATGATGTTTATCATTGTTTTGTTTGTCGGATTTGAAATGATTGTAAATTTGGATAAAGTATTTAGCTTTTTTTTCATCTCAACGAGCAATTTCTTTCTTAACCTACCTGCCATTGAAAATGTATAGACTTGCTCTCTTCACCTAGCCGCCATGGTTAGCATGTTTGTTTGCAGATTTTGGTCTTCTCCAGCCGACACATTGTGTATTGTGTATTGTACTAGAAGTAAAAAGGGCTCAGTTTTTTTGTTATTATGATTTTGTGTTTGCACTGCTAGCTAAGAGCAAGTATGAGTTGTGCAGCTGGGTAGTTATGGTTTCTCCTGATAGATTTTTATGGTATTTGTTTTTCCTTCTTCCACCATGATTAGGTAAAAGAAAAACTTTTACATTCTTTTAGTTCTTCCAACAGATGATTAAACAATATCAAGAGAATCTTATAGTGTTTATTGTTGAAAAACGAAAAATGAAATTGTTTCTATGCTCTATGTTTTTACAGTTGGGTTTTTAGTTATTGGGTGGTTTTCGGCAGTTTTGCTTGGAAAATTTGTCATCTGAAGGTTACATTTCATGTTCCATTTGAATAATGTTAGTTAAGAGCTCAGGTAACTCTAACCCTAGCTTGAGATAATACAGTTGTTGAAACTACTTATTTGCAATGCTTTTAAAGAGATTGAAAAGGGATATGCATAGATTATGAAAAGAGGGGTCTTTGGTATTTTTGTGGTTGTATTGGTGAAGAGAAGGAGATATTTTATGAGTACTCTTTAAGAAAAATAGAAAGTTGTTCTATATTGAAAATCTGTTTATTATTTGAGAAGATTTTGATATACAACATTCTTCAATGGGCTTATTGAAAATATTTCATAGTCTTCTATTGTAATTCTAGAGTTGCAAAATCTGCACTTCTAGGGTTCTGATAGGATGCTATAACTGTGATATGTTAAAAGGGGTTGGTTCTCTTTGGAATGGGTGTTCCTAAATCTATAAAGAAGTCGGTGCTTCAGAATTTTTGGTGTTGAGTTGGTGCTTTAGAATTTTTGGTGTTAGTTGGTGCTCTTTTGAATGAATAAAAAGATCAATTTACGAGTGGTTTTTTATACCCCAAGAGGGTTTTTCCACTCAGGAAAATATCGTGTTATGTGATGAAATTTGTGCATTATGTTTTTCAATCCATGTGCTTAAATGTTTATGTTTCTCATTTCAGTCACATGTCAGTACATATACTCCAATACTTGTATAAATGTCTAAATATGTCATAAAAGTGTTCAAACTTATGCATAAAGTTATGTGAAAATAAAGCATTGAAAAATAATTGTTCAAGCAGTATAATATGAATAATTAAAATTATGCTTTGATATGGTTAAGTAAAGTCTTTGTGATCAGTCATTATGTTTGTTGCAATTAAAAGGTTACATAAAATTGTTTCAAGGTCTTAGTTTAAGTTGGTCTTAGTTGTAAGTCAAGTAAATTTTTTTATAATACTCTGATTCACTCCCCCCTCTTAGAGTATTTCATCTTCCAACAATTGATATCAGAGCATAGGGTCCTCATATAGGTCTAATCAACCTAGGATTGATTCTGGTCTTGGAAGTTTGTCAAATATGTCACAAGTTCAAGAAGGTATTTATGTCTGTTTGTACAGTCTATGTGTTTTATAGAAACATATCTGATTTTTGATTGATGTTGGTGTAAAGAGCTAGACTCTTGCATAAGACTAACCAGATTAAATTCAACCAAGCTCTTGATAAGAGGAGTAATATGGGTAAGTGCAAAAGAAACAAAAATCAGAAGAAAAACACTAGTGTCAAGTCTAGTGAAGTAGCACCCCTGCGAGTTAATACTAAATGTGATCCTATAGTTGGAGAAGAAAAAGTTCACTTAGTAAGTGAAAAGGAATATAAAGGTGATAAATTTGAGGTTGATTTGGAGGAAGAACTCTTGTTGCTTTAGATGAGCTTAAGAGGCTAAGAAAATAAAATCAAGATCTTAAGGTACGCCTACAAGAAAGTGTCAATATTAATAAAGTTGTAATACAAGATCATAATGATGATAAAAATGATTATTGAATTTCTGAAAGCCCAAATGGTTGATAGAAAAAAAATTGAAGAGGGATTGGAAGTCAAGTTAAAAGACAAGAATGAATTGTGTAATAAACTGGAAAATGAGGTTGCCTCATTAAAGAAATGTTCAAATAATGATTTTTTGTTAAAAGAACTAACTCTTAAAGATGATATGATTATAAGTCGGAAAATTGAATTTGAAGAATGTAAGAGGATAGAAGATGTTATAAGGTCTAATCTCGAGGTTAAAAAGATTGAATGTCTAAAACTTGAAGGAGAAGCAATTGCATTAAGAAAAGAGCTTGAAAGTGTCAAGCTTCAATTAGGTAAAAATCATAAATTTGATTGTAGTACTAATTTATTGAATGAGATGATTGGGAGACAAAAACATTTCAAGGATTCTATAGGAGTGGGATATGAAGCTGGACAAAGCTCTGCAGAAGAATCTAAACATGAGGTAGCGTTTGCTACTGCAAATGGAAAGAAGTTTACAACCAAGAAAACACCAAGAGTGAAGGTTGATATTGGTCACTATATTATTGTTCCTCATATAGAAGATAAGTAGGTTGATGAAAGGACAAAAAGACCATCAAGATCTCCTTTTATCAGGTATAGCCACTCTTGATTTCATGGCTATTGCTATTGTTGTAATGCTTATGGACATAGAGCAAGAAATTGTACAAGAAATTGGTGGATAAATAAAATTCATAATCATGTGAGAAATGTCAAAAGAGGTTCATACAACATGCCTAGAAGAAATTATTCTCTCTTGGGTCTAGACAACACTATTATATGTTATAGGTGTAATGGGTTTGGACACAAATCACAATGGTGTAAGAAAAGTTTGATAAAGCCATCTAGGGACTACACATTCAAACAAAAGGAAAAGAATACCTTGAGTAAGGAGAAGACAAATCCTATACAGGTTTGGAAAAGAAAGCAAGAAAAGGAGAAGGAAGGACTCAGTCTTGTGTGTGATGCACAAGGATCGCCTCTTAGCATTTAGTGGGTGTTTGATTGTTAGGGGGAAGTAATCCAAAGTTTTATTTTCTATCCCCAAGAAGTTTTAGAATGAAGTGGAACAAGTATTTTTGAATTTTTGGTGTAGTTTGTCTGCTTCATGGACCATGTGAGTTAAGTATGAAAGAAAAATGGTATATCTGTGGTCAGAAATATTTTATGACAAAGAAGTAGGATTGTATTTGAGCTGTGATATTGTTTTCTCTTCTACTGATATTTTATAGAAGCATTACTAGATTGGTTTGTAAATGCTACTTTCTCTGTGATTGTTGCTGCAGTCGGTTGATGAATTTTTAGTACATGACTGACAGTATACATGATAGTATTCTTCATGATTCTCATGCAAATATACATGTTATAAAAAGATCTTTGAGTATCAAGGATGTCATTATGTTTTGGCAAGATAACATTGGAACAAGTACTGTGATATGTGTAGTAATCAACATAACAACAACTTTATGATTTTTATTAGATATGTATTCATCACACTTTGATAAGTTGTTGTACACAGTATTCAAAATTAGACAGTAAGTTTCATTTTATTTCATAGTGTGGATATTTTTCTTGGAATGCATTCTACAATAACAAGATCATAACAGGACCAGGTGTGAAGGTTTTGGACAACTTGGCTGATGTTCTCAATAAGTTGCATACCTAGTAATTTTTTTATGGTAATTTCAAGATTAAATGAAAAGTGACACAAATTTTGTGGTGCATATCATAAGCAAATCAGAATTGCTTGTTGCAAGGTAGAGTTTGAATTTGATATGTCAATGATAGTCATATATGTGAAAGTAGTAAAGAGCCTTGGTTCGAATATTTGTCTCATGTTTGATACTTAATATCTTCCTTGAAGCATGATAAACAAATTATAAAAATAATATGCTTCTTTCTTTGGTCATAAGTCCTCGGTCGCTTAAGATAATGATTCATTTTAGCTATTGACAGTCGTGTGTTGGTTGTTGACAACATTTTTTTTATTCAAATCACAGTATTCAGTGGATGGTTTATAAATATAAGATGTCAAGATTTTTCCATTCTTGGTAAGTAATTATATTGGAACAAAAAATTTATATCACGAGCATCTACTTAATCACTGCATTCTCTATATTTGTTTTTGATAACAGCATAGTGTTGGTATATTATCCAATGGTTTCAATGTTTGATGTTATGAAACTACATAAGAATGGAAATGGAGATATGTGTGTGAGGCACACAAGTATTGAAGAGCAGACACCTTGCATTGGGGCTAGTCAACACTGTATTCGGGTTCATGATAACAAGATACATGATAACAAGATATAACTATTTTGTTTAACAGTGTAATTCCTTGGAATCAATAATGCTATGTCTATCTTTCGAAGATTTGTGATCTGGTAAGCAACATTTAATGGAAAGACTATGGGGTCAGATTATGGTTTTTGAAACAATGAATCTTGAGCTTAAGGTTTTATAGTGGTGTTGTTTTTTCCATAATGTTTGGTATATGAAAACAATATAGTCCTGCAGAAATTTCAATGTTACTTATAGAATATCCTACTGCCTAGTGATAATGGTCCTTTCTTGTAACTTCTTTGACGTTATTCTCAAAAGATGAGAAGAGCTCAGTTGTTAGGTATGGTCTTAATGATGATCTATGGAAGGTTAATTGAACATTATTGTGGTTTTGACCAATTGTTCCTTGCAGGGGGGCAAGTAATATCTTTGTGACAAAGAGCAAGATGAAACATTGATATTGATTAACAGGTCTTTGTTCTCTAATATTGATACACGGGAACAATTAGCCTTGGTTTGAATTTTTGGATACAGAGCTTTGAAAGTTTGCTTGGATAATGGCAGTACAGTGAAAGAGTTTGTTTGGTCTATCAATGACAGTGCATATTATGAATCTCTCTCAGAACTTTTCATGCTTAATCTTACCCCTACTGATGTTGTTAGTATTATTGGGCAGGTTATCTACATGGCTCAATGACATTTCATTGTTGTGGTTTAGGGGAGCAAGGCTACTTGATGAACATTGTTTATGCAGCTGGTTACTGTGTTGGTGTTTCAGTTGTTTTTTCTTCATGGCATTTCACATTCTCCTCTATCATTCTTTATCATTGAGGCAAAAAGGGGGAGAGAAAGTATGTGTTTTTCCATTAAGGACAAAGGGGGAGTTTGTTGGCTTTCAGTTTTGTGGTTTGTCCTTGATGTCAAAATTGATGTTAAAATTGGTTTGCTACAGTGCTTTCGTATTCAATGATTCACACTTATGTAGTTACATGATGTTTACAGTTGGTTCATAGTGATGGTGACATATTTACATGTTGATGACTCATGATGGTTTGATGGTTTGATCTTCATGGCATATGATGCTTTACACAGTTGATTTTATTTGGCACATACATTTGATAGGATCCTAATACATATTGATAATCTTGATACATGTTGATGCTGATAGGATGCATTCTCATATTACTTGGTATATTATTTGCAGTTACATGCTACAGTTACATGTATATGGTATTATACAGGTTAATGATACTTTATGACATCATTTTGTTTTCAGCATGAGAAAATCAAGGCAGATAAGGCATATGTTTTCTATCATTACAATAATCCATTAGTGACTTATCATGGTTTGGTGTATAAGGTGGAATAATTTGATACAAGGCTCTTTGTATTTGATCACATTGTCTCCAAGGCCTTGATGGTTCAGGTTTAGGTATATTCAACAGATATATTATTTCAGTTTGACCTTGGTTTCATTATTTGTTATCGAGATGATCTTGGCATAAGATGTCTTTATCCGGTTTCATATTGCCATGTATGACTTTGGCTTACATTTGATGGTAATCATGTTACTCACATTACACATGGCTTTGACTTGGTGTTGTTAGTAATCAAGTTCTTCATATTTCAAATGAGATATGGTTTGCATTATATATCACATAGTGTATTTTGGCTTACACTCGAGCCGATCATATTTTATATATTCATTTGAACTTTATTTGTATCGGCTTAGGCATTGGGAGACTTGGACAGCTGATGACATATTTCACTTTGGCATTATTTATTTACATCGGTCTATTACATAACACTTGGGCAGTCGACAGGTTATTGCAAATTGTTATCTTTGCAATTGTTGACTCAATTCAATGAGTCACGTGGACAGTGACATATTCATGTGGATAGTATAATACATGTGGGCAAGATGAGTGGCAATTGAGTGGGCCATTATTATGTGGGTGGTGTGGATTTCAAATGATGTTTATCATTGTTTTGTTTGTCGAAATTGAAATGATTGTAAATTTGGATAAAGTATTTAGTTTTTTTTTCATCTCAACGAGCAATTTCTTTCTTAACCTACCCGCCATTGAAAATGTATAGACTTGCTCTCTTCACCTAGTCGCCATGGTTAGCATGTTTGTTTGCAGATTTTGGTCTTCTCCAGCCGACACACTGTGTATTGTGTATTGTGAGCTCACTAGAAGTAAAAAGGGCTTGATTTTTTTGTTATTCTGATTTTGTGTTTGCTTTGCTAACTAAGAGTGAGTATGAGCTGCACAACTAGGTAGTTATGGTTTCTCCTGACAGATTTTTATGGTATTTGTTTTTCATTCTTCCACCATGATCAGGTAAAAGCAAAAAATTTACATTCTTTTAGTTCTTCCAATGGTTGATTAAACAATATCAAGAGAATCTTATAGTGTCTATTGTTGAAAAACAAAAAATGAAATTTTTTCTATGCTCTATGTTTCGACAGTTGGGTTTTTAGTTATTGGGTGGTTTTCGACAGTTTTGCTTGGCAAATTTGTCATCTGAAGGTTACATTTCATGTTCAATCTGAACAATGTTAGTTAAGAGCTCAGGTAACTCTAACCCTAGCCTGAGATAATATAGTTGTTGAAACTACTTATTTACAATGCTTTTAAAGAGATTGAAAAGGGATATGCATAGATTATGAAAAGAGGGGTCTTTGGTATTTTTGTGGTTGTATCAGTGAAGAGAAGGAGAGATTTTATGAGTACTCTTTAAGAAAAATAGAAAGTTGTTCTATATTGAAAATTTGTTTATTATTTGAGAAGATGTTGACATACAACATTCTTCAATGGGCTTATTAAAAATATTTCATAGTCTTCTATTGTAATTCTAGAGTTGCAAAATTTGCACTTCTAGGGTTTTGATAGGATGCTATAACTGTGATATGTTAAAAGGGGTTGGTGCTCTTTGGAATGGGTGTTCCTAAATTTGTAAAGGAGTTGGTGCTTTAGAATTTTTGGTGTTAGTTGGTGCTCTTTTGAATGAATAAAAAGATCAATTTACGAGTGTTTTTTATACCCCAAGAGGGTTTTTCCACTCAGGAAAATATCGTGTTATGTGATGAAATTTGTGCATTGTGTTTTTCAGTCCCTGTGCTTAAATGTTTATGTTTCTCATTTCAGTCACATGTCAGTACAAATACTCTGATACTTGTATAAATGTCTAAATCTGTCATAAAAGTGTTCAAACTTATGCATAAAGTTATGTGAAAATAAAGCATTGAAAAAGAATTGTTCAACAGTATAATATGAACAATTACACTTATGCTTTGACATGGTTAAGTAAAGTCTTTGTGATCATTCATTCTTTTGTTAAAGTTCATTGACCTGTTCATATGCACTCTGCAATTAAAAGGTTACATAAAAAAATTTCAAGGTCTTAGTTCAAGTTGGTCTTAGTTGTAAGTCAAGTGAAAAATTTTATAATACTCTGATTCCCCCCCCCCAGAGTATTTCATCTTCCAACAGAAAGAAGTGTATCAAGGGATCATCAAATATTTGGTTCTTCATCAAATCCCTTCCAACCAAAATTCTTACAAAGAGGAGAAGATCAATTGAAATAAGAGGCAACAAAGTTGATTGATGAATTTTCAATCTTACACACTAAATGTGAAGCCATGGCACAAGAAATATGGGATGATCTATCATTTTTTTCAGTCTAAAATACCAAATTTTAAAATGGTCCTCAAACTAAGAAGAAACTAGTTCTGAATCGGGACAACAACGAATTATAATAATATTCAGGTAAGGTTCTTGTACCTATGTTTGATGAGACACAAAAGTGTTAAACTTGTGCTTGGGTCCAAAAAATCAATGACTACCTATCTTTAAATCCAATGTATGAATAAGAATCCAATATGTTTGCCTCACTCCATCTAAAACGAGTAGCCCATGAATGGTGTTAACATGGCCTAGTGACACAAGGGCATAATTTCACTACTTTTGAAGAGTTCAACCAAAGTTTGATTAAAGGATTTGATAGGGTTAATCTAGAAATTCACTTTCAAGATTGGCACAACTTAAACACTAATGATTAGTGGAACATTACATAGGTGACTTTTAGAGTATAGCTTCAAAGTTCCTATTGTATTTGAGAAAAGGATCATGGTTTATTCATAGAAGAATGGGTAGGTCTACTTAAGGGATTGGTCAGGGAATTGGAGCCTTCCACTCTTCAAGAGACAATCAAAAGAGTCCTTGCTTTGGATTATTCCTTAACTTGGAGTAAAGAATATGTTAATGCTCCACCTATAAACCAGAAGTTACAAAAGGGAGAATCAAGAACATAGAATATTTTGCACCATTAAAAATAAATTAAGATAGAAGAAATGAACTTAAGTGGAAGAAAAAAAAATTCCATTACAAAGAACCGTAAGAGTGAGGACACAACTGACTTGGAAAATGTCAAGTTCATTATATTGAAGTCAAGTTAGATGAGGAAATAGAAGAATTTGAGCCTAAGAAGGTAAAGGAAGAATCTAATGAAGGAGATGACCTAGGTAAAGGAACTCTTGTGTCTCTCTTGGGAACTCAAAGATATAATCCATGAACACAATTCACAGAATGCTAGTAGGTTAAAGGATCATAATCTTAATCAATAGTGGAGCAACACAACTTTATAGATGAGGGTCTAGTGGCAAGAAGGGGATTAATAGCTAAAAAAATTCATGGGATTCAATGTGACTATGGCTAATGGGTTTAAAATACCATGTGTATAAATAATTTGGCATTTTAAACTGACACTTGGAGATCATTTGATACATGAGGATTTTTTGTGGTCGAATTGGGAGGTACCAACATGGTGCTTGGAGTAAAATGGCTACAATATTTGGGAGAATTTTCACAGAAGTACCAATTAATGGTATTAAAATTTATAAGTGAAGGAAAGGAAATAGTTCTCAAAGGATCTTAAAATGGATCCCCCAAGTAATTATTTCTAAAATAATGGAAAGAGATTTTAGGAGGGGAAAATTAGCTTGGGCGGCCAGCTACTTGATCACACCAAAATAGCAATCCATAAAAAAGAATTATGTTTATTATATTGATGTGCAAACTATTTTGGATAAGAATAGAAAGGCTTTTCAATATATTTCCTCAAAATTATCACCTAATCTAAGGTTCCAACATATTATTGAGCTTGAAATGGGTGCAAGGATATTGATAAGCACTCCCCTATGATCCACAAGGAGAAAATAGAGAAGGAAACAAAGAAGATACCGGATATGGGCCACATCAAGTTGAGTTCTAGTCCATTTTCCTTTGCAATGGTATTGGTAAATAAAAAGGATGGTGCTATGAGGATGTGTGTTGACTGTCAAGCATTAAATAATAAAATAATCAAGAATAGATATCATATCCCTAAGATTGTTGAATTGATAGATGAGCTAAATGGAGTTGTATACTTCTCCTAGATTGATTTACACTCAAGATACCATCAAATCAAAATGAGGGATGAAGATGTTCAAAAGACTAATTTTAGGTGCCACTATGGACACTTCAATTTTCTAATCATTCTTTTTGGCTTGACTAATTCCCTAAGAACCTTCCAATCATGCATGAACAAGGTATCTCGAAAGAAGTTAAGAAATTTTATCCTAGTTTTCTTTGATGATTTTGATATATAGTAAAACTTGGGAGGATCAATTGAAGCATTTGGATGAAATATTGAGCATATTGGAGCAACGCTAGTTCTTTTCCAAGCAGTCAAAGTGTGATTTTGGGCTTAGGAAGGTTCTATATTTGGGACATGTCATCAATGAACAAGGAGTACAAGTGGACCAACATAAGATCCAAGTCATTTGGGATTGGTTACCCACTAAGAATGTATCATAATTAAGAGGATTCTTAGGATTGTGTAACTACTGTAGAGAATTTGCAAAGGGTTTATCTCACCTCACAATATCACTCAAATACCACTCACAAATGATTAAGGGATAATTTAATTGGATAGGTGTTTCTGAAAAACTTTTAACAATCTAAAAATGTAATGTGTTCTTGTCTAGTGCTTGTTGTCCCAAATTTTTCACTTCCTTTTGTGTTCGAGTGTGATTATTTTGGTGAGGGAATTGGAGCTATTTTTTGCAACAACAACAACCCATTGATTTTGAAATTAGGAAACCAATACAGGAAAATAATAATTTTTCTATTTATGATAAGGAGATACTAGCAATCATGCATGTCTTGGTGAAGTTTAGACAATACTTTATGTGTGCAAAGTTTGTAGTTAAGATTGATCATAATTTTCTTAAGTACTTTTTCAATGAGAAAGACCTAAATGGTAGACAAAATAAGTGGATAAGAAATTTCCAAGCATATGATTTTGATATTGAACATGTGAAGGGTAGACATAATGTAGTTATTGATTTTGACATATCTATTGATTGGGTCACCACCATCATATTTGAATATGCCAAGAATGATTTTACTACTAAGTTGTTGGATGGAAGAGTAAAATATTATAGGTACAAAGTTCTAGGAGATATAATTCTACATAAAGAGAGGATATATTTGATTCTAGAGTCAGAGATGAAGGAAAATATTTTAAGGGTCTTGCATGATACTCCTCTAGTAGGGCATTTGGAGTAATTTTAGAACATAAATAATAGATTAGAGATAGATTCTCCTTGAAAGGAATGAAAAGGGATGTGCTCAAGCACATTAAGGAATGTTCATCTTACCAGTAGAACAAGGTGGAACAAGTCTATTGTGTGGACCTACTTCAATCATTACCCATTCTTGAGAAAAAATGGGAAAGCAGATATATGAACTTTATCAATGGGCTACCCAAGATAAATAGAAAATAATGAATCTTTGTGGTGGTGGAAAAAATCACCAAGTATGCACATTTTTATATCACATTCCAACTCCAAGGCTTCCCAAACTACTGACTTATTCTTCGAGGAGGTTTTTATATTACATGGGTTAGGTAAGAACATTGTTACTGATAAGGACAATAGATTTTTGAGTCACTTATGACAAGAATTATTTAATTTGGTAGAACATAGCTCACCTCTAGCATGAGTTATCACCCCCAGACATATGGACAAACTAAAATTGTCAATACATTGATTGAAGGGTACCTAACAAATTACATTTTTTGGCAAAAAACAACTTGGTTCAAGTGGTTTCATTTGGGAGAAAATGTTTGCAAGACCTCTTATCACATATTTATAGGCATGTCACCTTTCATGGATTTGTATGGATATAATTATCTAACCTATTTGGATCTTGCAATCATAGAAAACTAGGTGCCTAGAGCAATATAAATGATTAAGAAGAGTCAAGAGGTATTGAAATCCCTCAAGGACCATCTTCAACATGCTCATAACCAACATAATCTCTATGCAAACCAAAGGCATACTGAAATAATTTTTGAATTTAGATACCCGGTCTACCTAAGTCTACAACCATATAGACAATCATCATTAAACAAGAAATGAGTAAAAAAGTTGAAACCTAGATTCTATGGTCCCTACAAGATTAGAAGAAAAGTGGGAGAAGTATCCTAATAACTACAACTTCTTGAGAATAGAAAAATCTACAAAATCTTCCATGTTTCTTGTCTAAAAACCACTTTGGGGCATCATTGTTATATTGTACAATTACTTACTGCCTTTGGATGATGAAGACTCATTTTGATACCAAAAGCTATCATGGATACTCAAGAAAGGAAGATGAAAATAAAAACATTAACAATTATTTAGTGAGGTGGAAGGATCTGTCAATTGAAGATGCTATATGGGAAGGAGCCAACATTTTGAAGCATCCAAATTTGAATTGCTTGAGGGCAAGAAATCTTAGGAAGGGAGGAATATAATATCCTCTATTCCCCTAAGATTTTGGATCAATTTTTAAGAAATTTTTTATTTCCTATAGGCTTAGGAAAAGTGACATGAAGAAATATAAGTATTTAAATTAGGTGCTCAGATTATGGGGGCTACAAGTGTTATATAACAAACTAGTTATTTAAAAAAATAGTGTTGATTAAGGATTGTGTGTGGGTATAATTTGAAACAAAGTGAGAATGATTTGCAAACTACATATTTAATCAAGATAGGGATCAAGAGAAGGCATGCTTGTTTATCCATTAATTTTACTCGAATATATTAGACACCCAGTTTGTCTATCACTAGATATTGGAGGACAAAAAACCCTTGATTTTTATAGTTGGTTAGTGGATGAAACCCCCTAAACCAATCCTCTAGGGATTGTAATTGAGAGTCACTAATTTGTTGTTCAAGTGGCTTTTATAGTGCATGTTTGTCAATGTTTAAGGTGGCTCTCTTAGTGGCCTACGGTTTGTAATTCTAAGGTGCCTCTTATTGCACCACTACCTATAGATTCATCATATTTCTTGATAATAATATTGATGTTATTGCTCACGAAATCTTGATAAACTAAATTGATTGTAAGTACAATTTACATTGTAATAAGAGGAGTAATAAGTTATTATGAGTTGTTGTGTTGATGATTCATTTTCTAAGAGTTTAAATTTATTTCCACATATTTTGTTAAGCATATTACCTATTTCATTAAATCTTATTGAAACTAGGATTGAGTCATTGGTGTTCCATGTAGTTAAATCAATAGAAATTTAAAATAACCCTAATTGGAGATATTACATTATGTCAAATGTTGCAACCTTGAAGAATAAATTTGAAGACATGATATTTATGCACATCAAAAGAAAAGGGAATGTTATCATTGGATGGGAATCCAATCAAGGGCTTACTTTATTTGGAAAAACTCTAGCTTATAAGATGGTTTGGACTTAAAATTTTCTCAAAGAAGTGCAAGCCTTATGATTAAATATTTATAGGAGTTGGAGTTGGGGCCTAACAAGGAGCCAAAAGGTTTTAATTTGTAAAAACACAAGAAATCAAGACAATTACAAGATCTATGTGATATAGAGAAATCATTAATTAAACCATCGTAGAAGTAAAAATGAAATATAGTGTCTAAATTGACTTATTGTTATAGTCCATTTTCAATACTTATTCTTCTTCAAGTTGGAGTACAACATCTATTCTTGGGAAAAAATTGAGTAGTGAGTTTGCAATGATGGGTATGTGTTAGATTTCTTCTCCTGCTATTTTAAGCATATAAATTGATAAGTTTGCTTGTCTTTGGATAATTGTTCAACCTATTCAAATATTTGTATCTCCAATGTGGTTGATATAAAAGATATATTTAATAGAAATTACAAGTGGGGAGAGATTGTTAACTTATGACAGACAAGATTTTTCCATAAGTGATTAAATCACAACCCATATAGAAGGTTTGGGAAAGATGGAGTGTTCATTATCAAGGGATTCAATTTTAAATTTGAGAATTTACATCCAAGTCTAAAATTTGAAAAGATAGGAGATAGAGTGATTCTTGACATGGATGTTTGCTTCTTTGATGTTAAAATTTAAGATGGATAATAAATTCCTTCTAACAAAATTCACACTTAAATATTTTTTTTGTTGCTCTAAGTGCCTTACAAGGTTATACTATGCCTCAAAAAAGATGACACCTTGTTCAGAATCAATTGTAAGTGCTCTCATTAATAATGATAAAAGAAAGGTACAAAAACACTCATGGTAAGGAACCCATAAAGCACATAAGCATGCCTAAGAGATTTTGCATGAGTATGCTAACAAACAAAACACAAGAGCTAGCTAATGTAAAAATAACATGAAGTACATAAAATGAAAATCAATACCCAACCAAAAAAAGAACCAAAAACCAATTTCTATAATATGCCAAACCTACATACCAAACATAAGAGATGTTAACAATAAACATGCGAACATACCAAATAAAATAGCTTTCCAACATTAAAACAACCTATAACATTAAAAATATATGTACAACAAACCAAAGATAAATATCATTTAAACAACACTTATCTTCTACTCGCACGATTTAATCACAAAAAATATTTAAATATTCTTATTTGGTAAGATGTCACTTATTTAAAATATATTGTAACTCACATACTTCAATCACAAAGAATATTTAGACGCTCTCTTATTTAGTAAGATACCCCTTATTTAAAATATATTGTAATAGTCTCATTAACAATAATTACAAAATTAGGGGGCCATAAGTTGTAAATGCTCATATTAAGATAATTACAAAGTAGGTGAGACAAATCACATGAGCACACTCAAGAGATATTGGCATGATTTTAATAGCATACCAAATACAAGAGCTTTCCAATGTAAAACAAGCCCAAAATTTGTAAAATATAAATCCACACCAAACCCAAGAGTTTGCCAATATAAAACAAACCCCAAATGTGTAAAATATAAATCCACACCAAACCCAAAGAAAAACACTTTCATTTATATGCATACTTAGATAAACCTACCTTGAAGGTGATTCTATATAATGTCTACCCACTTCCCATAATATCATACACCTAATATTACCTAAAAGATGGCTATTATGGATATTTTTTAGTTGCAAAACATTGAAATTATCGAATTGACGATCTTGTCATATATTTTCTTAGAATATAAAGAATGATAGAAATGATATATCTTTATGATTCTATATTATGTTTTGAGTTCATCTTTTGTGTTTATCTTCCTTAGCGTGTTTATAGGTCATTTTAACATTTACCTTAGCCTTTTTCCTCCCATGATGCCAGGACTTAGCTTCCAACTTTCCATTTTTTAAAAGTTGATGTCACAAATGTCATGTTTGTGTTGTTTCCTAATGTTTTGGCTTTTTCTCAACTAATATTGTTCAAACACTAGCTTGATGCATTAATGTTTTTGATTAAGTAAGCAACATTTACAGGGTGTTGTACCCTTTACATGGAGAGCCCTTAGGGCCAAAAAGTAACTAGTTCAAAAGAGGACATGGAATAGAAAGAGAAAAGGGAGTCGATCCCTTTACAAACAGGAGCCACTAGGACTCGACAAAATAGGCAAATACAGACCACTCATAGAATAGAACCAAGACATGAACAATTAATAGACAGATGTCGAACAAAGACAAGGAATAGACAACCCTAGAGTCTAAAGGGACTAATCTGACTCCCAAAGCCCGAGGTCACGGTTTGGGGAGTCCCTTCTTCTTTCTTTGCACAACAGACTAGGAAGGCTCAGAAACGAAGTCCACTGAGTGAGGTGAGATGAGCGGATCCTCAACAACCACCAAGGTCAAAGAGCCACCACATAGCGAAGCCGACAGTGCAAAAGAGGAGACAGGAGCATTCGAAGGATCAGCAAAAGTGTTCATCGAGGGACGGGCAGGCTTTGTTGGAACAATGATAGTAGATTGAGGCAACAATGGTTCCAAGGAAGGGATAGTTGAAGGAGGATCCTGGGGAGACTGTAAGAGAGGGGTACCAACCACTGCAAGGCCCCAGGTCACGAAAGGCCAACCAAGAGCAGTATGGTTGTCCTAACTTACTTCAGTTTAAAGGAAGGTTAGGATAGACGGGATGAGAATTATGAGGACTATGAGACCCTTCAATCACTCTGCAAATCCGAGAGTTGAAAGAGACTAGACAAGTCAATCTTCAGAGTCAACTCTGTGTCTCAAGTAGCTCTCTACTGGAGGACAGATACACAGTTTTGTGACGGCAACGTGGTGCGCTGGCATCCGTACAGCTAGAAAACTAGAGAGACGAGGTTTAAGCTCTAAGAAAGGACTATCAGCCTAGTTTTAGAAGTTTCGAGAAGTGAAGAACAAGACTAAGAAGAGTGAAATGTAAGGACGAATGTGATAAAGGAAGTATATTACCACAAGGGTGATGAAGACGATTTCGCACAACAATCTTCTCGCCAACTTGTTCCAAGATCTCTCCACCTACACACATAAAAGCGGGAAAATGTTGGTGGGTTGTTTAGGGGTCTGCCTCAATCAAACCCCCGTTTTGGTGTTTCCACCTCCACGAACAGCCAAGTTTGCAATGATAGAAATAATGATAAAGAAGGGAATACAAGCTACATAAGCAAAAGACACTACAAAACAGTACATGCTTACTCAACCAAAACGATAGAGAAAATAAGAGGAGCTTACCACCTTTATCCAAAGCGCTCAAGGCTAGTGGAGGAGAAGATGAGAGGAACTCAAGCCTCTGTTGTCATGGTGTTTGTCTTGCGCTCACACTATTGGAGTGATGGAGTGGTAGAATGCTGCAATGGAGTGTGAAGTGTTGCTACAAAGCTTGTGGATGACTAAATGAAATGGAGAGAATGCTCAGATTGATCTTGCAAAACTTGAGAATGGATGGAGAGATGAAGAATATGAAGGAAAGGATGAAAAACGGCCATATTCAGGTCAGTCAGTTGAAGAAAGGCGTTACACTTCGACTCCCAATAGGAAGTGTAACGTTTCTGCAATCTCCAGTTGCAGGAATCTACCAGGGATGTAAGCGCGCCGCGGGATGTTTGTGCGCGGTGTGGACGTTTGTGCATTGCACGAGCATCCCCAATAGAAATGCATCCACCGACACACAAATAGGGCACCAAGTGTGATGTGAGCAACGAGCTTAAGTGGAATTAAGCCTCTGCCTTAGGTTTTCTAAAGTGTAAGGGGGTAAAGGGTTTTCCCCCACTTTAGCTAGCACGAGTACTGATGAGTGTTTCGGTAAAGTAGAGTAGTCGGAAGTAACAAGGTAAGAGATGTATACGTGAACCGACGAGGAAGCAGAGCACGGTCTGGTGAACTTGGAAGTGCAAGAAAAGACTTCATAGTTCCGCGGAACTACAAAGCTAAAGTACGAAAGCGCCTCACATGCTCATAGTCCTATGAGAGAAGTATCCTTCAAGAAATCTCACATGAAGGAAACTAGGAAGAGCACCTTACAGACCTGCAGACCTGCAAGGAAGGTATCCCCCAAGAACTCTCACATGAGGGAGATCAAGCAAGGGGGACTCCATAGAGTCAGAGTTGGCGACACGTTTATCCGCAAATAGAACATGTCAGGAAGTGGCCGCACAAGCCAATAAATGGACAATCATGCAAACCATCGCTAAGTTGTAAGACTTTCAAAGGGGTTCCCGAAAGGAAGGAGGGTCCACTCAAGGGACGTGATGTTTGAAAAGTGAAGTCTAGTTAGGCTACCCCCAACCTAGACGTAAGAATGTGAAGTCGATCTAGTCGGGCTGCTCCCGGGCTAAACACCATAGAACTCATTGAAGGCTTTTGAAGGGGTTCCTTGGGAACCCATCGTGAAGAGGAGGGGTCCACTTAAGGGACACACTGTTCAAAAGCTATCGTCTTCCTTCTCAAATCGATTCATCATCAAGGAATCATTTTGAAAGATGTTCACTTCATCAAGGAATTTGAAAGGAAAGACATGCCCCCATGCGAGGGGAAGATGAAGACTGTTCCCGCTTCGAAGGGAGGTTCCCAAGTCTTTTCTTTACGAACCCATGATGAACGGAACATGTTTCGTTAAGGTTTCAAGTCGAGAATGCAATTCTAACAAAGAAGCGTGTGAGGGGTCTTGAGAAGAGATTCACTTGACAATGAATGTGTTTTCTAAAGACCAAGTTGTGTAGAAGTGGCGTTGTCACACATAAGAGGGACAACTCAAGCAAAGAAGAGAGAAAGATCAAGAGAAAAGCAAAGGAAAAGGGAACACACACAAAGGGCACAGGGGGATCTGGTTTTGCGAGGTCAAATATGCCTTTATTTATATATATTAAGTAACTGCATGAAAAGGTGAAATATCATCAATCCCCAACCAGATCTGGAAGGATGCACAAAAGACAAAGTAAAAATAAAATATTGGGTCAACATGGGAGGAATCCTAAATGCTCTCGACGCTTTGCATCATCCCCAATTTACCGAAAGTCAATCACAAACATGAAACAATGAAGATACATATAGAGGAAGGTTTAAGACACAAATACCACGCCCGTGTCCAAGCACCAGCAAGGGTGACGAGGGTCATCCAGGCACATATAGCACGATCACGGGGGAATACATCACAACACACACGTCTAATCTAAAGATCAAGAAGAGGGTTTCCCCCTAACATTGGTCAACCAAGAGGTCGTCAACTTCCCACTCTAGATCGTCGTAGGGGGAAGGATGGTGAGCCTCCAATGGCGTAATGTCAAGGGGAGGAGCTTTCGATCCTCTTGCAACAAGGGCCAAGGCAGAGGGACCTATGAGGTCTCTGTTGCTCAACTCTTGTGGGTCTAAGGTCAACGATTTTGCAAAGATTGTTGACAAGGTCGAAACTTCATCCACCAAGTTAAACATACACTTAACGGGGGTGCCATGTTTTACCTCGACGAATGAAGTAGTTTGCACCTGAGGTTCACCGCTAGGCTCATCGAGAGACTCGGGAGCGGTGACAAACTCAGAGGAGGTCAGGACTGGTTCTATCACCAAGACATAACAAGTCAACGCGGGACCACCTTTTGGAGAAGGTGGGTTCTTCTTACGTCCTGCATTGTTGGAGGGACCTCACTCTACCTTCTTCTTCATTGGAGGAAGTGAACTCCCCACAGATGAAGCAAGGAGGGTCAAGGGAGAGGAGGAAAGAACCGCAATGTATACAACCGAAGTATTAACCATATCCACGAGCTTCGAGAAAGGCGAGACATCCAGGACGAAAGTCAACAAAGGCGGCTCCACAAAAGGAACAATAAAGACTTGCACCTTTCCAAGCACATGTGCGCTCGCAGCGGAAGCCAAAAGGGATTCAAAACTAGTTTGAATAGGGACAAAAGGGGGGAGAGAGGACGACACAGCAAGAGGTGCGTTCATCTCCTCCTTCTGTAAGGAGGCTTGCTCAGCTAGAAGATCCTTTTGCCGGTGCTTACGCTTGTGCGCAAGGTGGTTTCTACAACTCTTCGAACTAGAAGTCGGAGCTTGCGAAGGGACGAAGGGTTCCTACTCAACCATGGGAGTGTCCTACCATAGCTGTTTTCAGCGGAAGTACAGACTCCTGAATGGGAGAAGAAGAAGCAGGTTCAAGAACAATAGGAGAGATCAACTCTAGCGCCTCAGCAGTGGGCCTCTTCCCGTTCACAGTCTTAGGAACAGGAACAATGGGAGGCTGCAGAGGCCGAGATAGAGAAGACTCACCACGAGAGGTTTTTTGTCTTCCATACCGAATGGGCCTAGGCTCTGTGGGTAAGATAGGAAGCTCGAACGTGGGACGGTTAGCCTTTCGCCAAGAGGGCACCATGGGATTCTCTCGCAAACACGAGGCAGAAGCAGATGGTACCATGGTAGGGTGAGAGGAAGCATTGGGATGAACAACGGAAGAGGAAGGAGGATCTTGGGACTGCTTCTCTTCTACACATCTTGGTGACATCACTGTTAGCTTTCAGACAAGCTCTATGTGAAACAGCATAGGGCGAAGGAGGGTATCTTAATTTCATCCTAGCGCACCCCTTATTATAGTTTTGATATGTGTGATATAGGAGGTCCTTCCTAGGTGAGAGAGGACCAAGAGGGGCAGGCCAAAAGTAATCTAAGGTATAGCTGCTACATGCAACTGATGGTCTATAACCAGTGTCATGGACAACGTGTACCGAACCTCCATGAACAAACTTCAGACACTTGTGCACAACCGAGGGAGCTACGTTCATAGCTACCAACCAGGGGATGCCCAGCTTCACCCTGAAGAGTTCAGACCTCAGGATGATGTCAAATTTAAGACTCGCAGATTTAGGTCCGACGAGAACGAATAGGACAATATTCCCTATAAGGGGTACGAAAATTTCGTCATGTGTGCGAACGGTACTTTCAGGTGCATCATACCCATCCTTATGCAGGAAGTTAATCAACATGATCTCCTTAGTTATGATATTCACTTGAGATGTTAGATCAACGAGAACACCTACTAAGGTATTCTCATTTATCCTCACCGAAATGTAAAGAGGAGATGGCTCCCTATTAAAGCCTGTCGACAAGTCCTTTGAGGTGAAGGTTATGCTAGTATCACTACTCACAATTTGCGTAGAGAGAATAGGTTGATTCAAGAAAGAGGCCATCGGGCACACCAAACAGTACTTCTACAGAGCCTCCCAAGGTTTACGGGATAGGATAGTGACCCAATTATGGTTTTGTTGCACAACACCGTCGAAACCTTCCAACTACGCCTACTAGGGGTCGCAGGTTGGGTTGCAAGGCAAAAGCCTCACAACACTCACACCTACAACACTCCTAGAACACAAGGAAAGGGACTTTCAGTATCGCAAAACGAAACCAAAACGGTTCACATCAGGTTCACCAAAAAAATGTAAGAGAGGGGGACCAACCACTGCAAGGCCCTAGGTCACGAAAGCCCAAGAGCAGTATGGTTGCCCTAACTTACCTTAGTTTAAAGGAAGGTTAGGATAGACGAGATGAGAATGATGAGGACTATGAGACCCTTCGATCACTCTGCAAACCCGAGAGTTGAAAGAGACTAGACGAGTTGATCTTCAGAGTCAACCCTCTGTCTCAAGTAGCTCTCTATCGGAGGACAGAAGCGCGGTTCTGGGATGATAGCATGGTGCACTAGCGTCTCGCAGATGCGTTGGCGTCCGTACGGCCAAAAAATCAAAGAGACGAGGTTTAAGCTCTAAGAAAGGACTATCAGCCTAGTTTTAGAAGTTTCGGGAAGTGAAGAACAAGACTAAGAAGAGTGAAATGTAAGGATGAATGTGATAAAGGAAGTATATTACCGCAAGGGTGACAAAGACAATTTCGCACAACAATCTTCTCGCCAGCTTGTTCCAAGATCTCTCCACCTACACACATAAAAGCGAGAAAATGTTGGGGGGTTGTTTAAGGGTCTGCCTCAGTCAAACCCCTGTTTTGGTGTTTCCACCTCCACAGACAGCCAAGTTTGCAACGATAGAAATAATGATAAAGAAGGGAATACAAGCTACGTAAAGAAAAGACACTACAAAACAGTACGTGCTTACTCAACCAAAACGATAGAGAAGATAAGAGGAGCTTACCACCTCCGTCCAAAGCGCTCAAGACTAGTGGAGGAGAAGATGAGAGGAACTCAAGCCTCTGTTGCCGTGGTGTTTGTCCTATGCTCACACTATCGGAGTGATGGAGTGGTAGATTGTTGCAATGGAGTGTGAAGTTTTGCTACAAAGCTTGTGGATGAGTGAATGAAATGGAGAGAATGCTCAGATCAATCTTGTAAAACTTGAAAATGGATGGAGAGATGAAGAATATGAAGAGAAAGATGAAAAACGGAGTCGACCGACCGAAGAAAGGTGTTACACTTCGACTCCCAATAGGAATTGCAGTCTCCAACCGCATGAATCTGCTAGGGATGTAAGCGCGTCGTGTGGACGTTTGCGCGTTGCGCGGGCGTCCCTGACAGAAACGCCTCCACCGACACACAAATAGGGCGCCAAGTGTGATGTGAGCAACGGGCTTAAGTGGAATTAAACCTCTGCCTTAGGTTTTCTAAAGTGTAAGGGGGTAAAGGGGAATTTGCATTAGGGGTGCAAATTCATGCCTATACAGAGACATAGTCTCCTTGGATGAATCGAAAGGGTCGTCCTCCCTAGAGGGACCATCCGAAGAGGGAGAACCCATCATGAGATGGTCTGTGAAAGCATCCTTCCACCAGGTAGCAGCGCCTTTGCAACGAGCAAGAGGACCGCCAGAGGCCAAATGACCAACAGAGAAACATCTCTTGCATCAAAAAGGGAGCCCCTCGTAGTCCAGAAGTTGCTTCCAAGGTCTGTCCTCCACCATCAAAACCACATCACTATGGAGTGGTTTGGAGATGTCCAAATCGACTAAAATATGAGCCACCATAGTATGTCCAAGATCCTAAGTCGTAGAGTCCACCTTTAAAAAGCAACCAATGGCGTTGGCAATAGCTTCATAACATGAATCCTCCCAAAACTGGAGAAGGAGGTTCGACAATTGGACCCAAACAAGGTTGATATTCAATGGCTCTATAAGAGGATTGAAAGAGCAAGACCAAGGTCGAATGAATACCCCACATCCACCCCATGTCCAACACACGGTCTTGCTCCTCGAAGGAATCAAAGGTTGCAAAGAAGAAACCTCTAACGTTGGGATAGAGGTCAATCTGCTCAAAAACAATAGGCTTCCAAGAAATGGAAACCCACTCATGGAGATCAAGAAGGGAGGACCACAAGCCATTAAACCTATAGACCACACCCTATCGCACATAGAAGTCTTGATTTTTTGCAATCTCTAGTCCATAGACCACAACAGGGGAAGCACAGGCGCAAGGCAAAGGCCCAACCCTAGCCGGAGCAGGAGGAGCCAGGGCACGATCATTTAAAATAGCATCAAAAAAGGGTTTTCGATGGCAACCAGAGGCGTTAGGAGTAGAGGGAACAACGCCAACCACAGGGTCCCTTCCCAAGCATTCCCGCTTTGCAACAAGCTTTCTGCAATCTCTAGTCCATAGACCACAACAGGGGAAGCACAGGCATAGGGCAAAGGCCCAACCCTAGCCGAAGCAGGAGGAGCTAGGGCACGATCATTTAAAATAGCATCGAAAAAGGATTTTCAATGGCAACCAGGGGCGTTAGGAGCAGAGGGAACAACGCCAGCCACAAGGTCCCTTCCCAAGCATTTATTTTCATATCACTTTCCTAGTCCCAAGTAACCACTCTGAAAGCAAATCCAAACAGCCACCCATTCCCATTTCTCCCTTCATTCTATTCATTTTGAATCTCTTTTGTAACTTTATACATTATCTTACCATTCCACCATTGTAACCAACATTCTTGAGCACTTTACCAACAATGTGAAACATACGTTAACTTCCATCACTTCATTGAGTTTTTTAGGAAGCTTAGTAGTATTCTACAATGGTATTTTTGCCTCTATTGTTTCCATCAAGCTTTGGAAAGTGATTTGTATTATGATTCTTGTTCTAGCTTTCCTTGTTTTTTTATTGTAGAATCTTGATTGCTTAGCTTTGGCACTTGGGATCTTATTTCCACTCTCCAACATGCTTTCATTTTAGCACACTTTACTTGCATTTATCATTGTTTTTATATTCCTAGACACTTAGATATGAGCACACCCTCTATTTTATCATTTTCAATATTTTGGTTGTAATTCAATTTGGGAAAACAGAATTGAGGTGTGAGTATTCTTGGCAAGCTCCCAAAGAGCCTCAAACATTTTCTTAGTTGTTATAATTGCAAGCTATTTTTGGAGAAGATATTCAACCCTAGAAAAGTTTGCAAATATCGTAGATTGGGCACATTTTTCGTAAAAGATTTGGATTGTGGTCTTTTTTTTGGTTATGGAACACAATATCCCATGCAAACATCTGTGATGCACTTATGTCCTCCGCTTGCTTGTTATATCTATAAATTAAAAATCTACATAACATTTCCAGCTTCATTAGTGTCCCAACTTAGGAAATTGTAATCTTTCAAGATTCAAAATATATTATAATTAAGTAAAATAATCTACTAAATTCCTTTACCATAAAGGCTAGTTGATCCTAGTGAAGTGTTCAATCAGATTGCTTGATAAAAAAAAAATAGTTTTCTTTTGTCAAATCAAAATTCATACACTACAAAAGAATCACGATACACCGTCTAGTATAAAACAGCACAAGTGAAAAAATGCATGGTTAACATTTCAATCTAAAAAACTATAAATAAAATTTTACATCTACTAGATAAACATCAAATATTTTGAAATTTATGTTTTAACATGCAATGAGTTTTGGTAAAGGCCAGCATATGAGAATGCTTACTCAACATGTTGTAACCAGCTTAATGTCAGATATGTTTTTCTATAAATAATGTCTCTATCGAGCAAACTTGCTCTACAGAATCTATACGAGCTGCGATTTAGAAAAATTATGACCTAAAACATTATTCAAATAGCCAATCAATACACCCACTACATAGCAAACTTTCAAAGATCCATGTGCAAAGACTAACGAGTTCTTTCTTTAAACTTTCAAAGACCCAAAGCACGGACTCTTCATATAGAGCAAACAGCAGCACGTACAATGAATTATTAATTCCGTTAATAATCAAATGGAGATTAAAGTTGTTCATTATATAGCAATCCATCGTCCTAGCCTTAATTCAGAGAATTACAAGCTTCGGGAGAACTTTTAATCCAATTTCAATATAACAAATGTTTTATTAACATGCAGATGACAATACAAAATGCAGCATAAAGACTTGCGAATATAGTAATTAACTATTGTATTTCTCTTGGACTCTTGCATCAATCAATAATATTGGCTGGGATCGTAAAAAAGCAGTTGTTAGAATTCTATGTCAAAAATGTTAGAATTCTATGCCCTGCAAACATGTAACATTAACTGAAGTATTTCTCTTGGACTCTTTCATCAAATACTATTGTCTAGGATCGTTTTAAAAAGCAGTGAACAGGTAAAAGTTCATTAGAATCCTATGACAAACTGTAAGATTATGTATGCCCTGTAAATTGATGTGTAACATGTATCATGCAGCTGCTTTTGGCAAATAACATGGAGTAAAAAATAAAATTCACGTATAGCACAATCAGGTATTTCTTATCATAACATGAAACTCCATTGTTCTTCAATCTCCACGGCAATAATTTATAAATATTTGTTATATTTGCAGGTGCACCATTGAGAGGATGAGAAGATGTCACACGATCATTTGTTCATGCTATGTAGCCTGCATGCTCAAATATAGCAATTTTGTAGGAAAATTACTCAATGCCATTTCCTCAAGAAAATTCAAAGTAGTAGATGCCCACCTTGCAGTCCTATAACAGGCCACCAAGAAACTTCAGTGAATATTGCAGAAAAATCGGGGGTAATTTTAGCTGTCATAAAATCTCCCGCAATGGAAAACTTGGATCTGGTATGCTTTTTATTAGAAAACACAAACTAACCTAAATCATATTATCAAAAGATATAAACCATATACTTATGCTACCACTTGTCAAGAACTCACAGCGTCCAACTATCAGTCCATGGGACGAAAACAGAGGTTTCTCAAAAGGTTGGCAAAAAATTGTCAACATTTTTGCTATTGTACAGTTTCATGCAGACCAAATTTGTTTGACTCCGCTAGATGGTGTAGGATTTTATTGTTAAACTGGAGAAATTCTAAACAATATTATCACAAGAAACAAACCACACGTTTACTTTCATTTGTTAAAAATATCCCTAAGAGACTGCAGCTGCTGCAACTCTCTTGCCTCCCATCCCTACCATCAGATGGATCTTTCTTATAGTACTCTTTAATAGCACCTAAAAACATTTATTAGCAATTAGCAGTACTATAAAATAGAAACTGCAGTGTCAAACTATGAACCGTACGGTGCTATAAAGCAGAAAAACAGTGGAACAATGAACTCTCCAAACAAAATCATGAAATGTCCTTAAAAGAAAAACACAGAAGCCCCAGAACACCTTCCAAAACCCCCCATATTAGAATGTGATTCAGCCTCCATTAATGCACTTATTTCAGATTTTGGTATTGTAGATCAATGTAGGACTGCATTCTACGATAGTACCCCCCTATACTGCATTCTCCAAGAACACTGAATCCAGAATTAGATCTGTTATCTCATATCAATTTGAGACACGTTTGACAGAAAAGCTCTTGGCGACGATGCCTTCAACAATATCCTATATATCAAATGTACTGCACCAGCAAATCAAGATTCAAAACTGAAACAAAATTGCAACTTCTAAAAATGTGTTTCTTTAAGAACGTCACTGTTTTGTTTCGTTACAATTTACCCAATGTTTTTTTAAAATTATCATCCCTAGGTACCCACTGTCAATGAATCATTGCAATATTTTCTATATAGGGAATTGATCGAGCAACCGAACTAATAAAAAATAATAAGGCCAAATTCTACAGTTTGAAATATTCAAGGATCAAGTCATTCCTTTGGCATTAAGGTAAGAGATTGCCTCATTGTAAAAATTAAAGAGCACAGTTTTGCAGGCCAATAGAGTCTGTGCAACTATTCAGGACATGTACTCTGTTTAAATTAAAGAACTGCAGATAAAGAGACTTTCATCTATAAGGGCACCAGAAAATTGAAACCAAGTGCATGGCTCCCTTTTAGTTAAAAACTGGGAATAATGTCTACCTAAACAAATTAAAAGCATAACAAAACCCAATTGAATAGAGCTCCATAGCAAAAAATTCTTTCAATAGGTGAACCGCAGATCCTAATGTAGCTATTATTAAAACGAACAGATAGCCATATCTACAGCCAATTTAATCTTTAGATCATATGCTGCCCTCACATAAACCTCATGCACTTATAAAACTTTATCAGACCTCTAACAACCATTTGCATTTTAAAACTTATAGAATGTTATAGAAAAATTACATCACATTGCAATAGAGAAATAATCATAACTTACATACCGCCAAGATCTGTCATTTCAAATAACATAAGAATACCTCATCGGAAGTCTCTGTAATCCCTCTTGTAATTAAATTTCTTAGTCAGACCCATTTCAATTATAAGGTCCACAAAAATGCCCATGTCCGTCTAAAACGAAGAAAAATGCTAATTAATCCTAACCTAATCAAACAAAGAGAAGCCCATGTCATCGTCACTTTCTTCTTCCTCCTTCTTCTCCTCGGCAGGGGGCTCGTCAGCAGGTGCAGCAGCACCACCTCCGGCCGCCGCTGGTGCAGCCGCTCCGCCACCGGCAATAAATCCGCCGCCTCCTCCTACACCCCCAATGATCACCTGCAGCATAATCCCTAATCCCAATTCAAAACTAAGGGAAAACAACAAACCCCAGCCGCATTTTTTTCTTTTTAAATACAGAACCGAGAAGAAAAATGAATTATACGGTTGTCTAAAAGTACCTGGAATACAGCAGAGGAAGGAGTAACGTATGAGAAAGAAGACTGAACAGCTCCCGATCCTTCTGAAGTGAGGGCAACATTAACGAGTTGGCGCTGCAAATCATAAGTCGAATTTGCAGAACCCTCAAGGTCTCCTGAATACTGCTTCGCGCTCCAGCTTCCGCCGGACTGGTTGCAGATGAAAGTATACACACCCATTGTTTTGTTCGGCACAATTCTTTCCTGCCCCGATTCTCTTCGTTAATGGCGTGGATAGTAGTGAGGGCTAGGGTTTAGTGCTGTTTTTCTTTTGCTAGAGCTTGGAAACCCTAGGCGCACCATTTCAAACCCTGGTTAGATTTGGCTAAACTCTAACCGGGTTAAAAGCTTAAAGCTCCTTAAAACCTAGTGCGGAATAATCCCATGTGACCGTGGTTGGTTTTAGGTGTGTTTTTAGAGTAAAAGGGATATAGAATGATATTTAGGGTGGGTTCAAAGAGTAATTGGCTTTACAAAGAGTTCCGATCACATTTTCATTTTCCATAGGTGTGGGAGTGGTTGGGGTTAGTGGGATTATTATGTTTTTTTTTTTTTTAAATATTAAATTTATAAAATCATTTAGTTATATCAAATCGAAATTTGAATTTTTTTTGGTTAACAGTTAAGGATTGAGAGATATTCATTTTGTGAAAATCATTTAAGGTACTATTTTAGCTTCTTTTATTGGTGGGCTCATTCAAAACTATTAACTTCACTAAGAGACTAAGGGTCCATTTGCATTATTATGTGATTTTGATTGAACAATTTAGTTTTTTTTCTTTGTATGTGTATTTAATGTTAGGTTTTCTTTTAAGTTATTTTGTGGAAATCATTTAAGGCACGATCCTAGCTTCTTTTATTGGAGGGCTCATTCAAAACTATTAACTCCACTAAGAGACTAAGGATCCATTTGCTTTATTATTTGATTTTGATTGAACAATTTAGTTTTTTTCTTTGTATGACATGTATTTAATGTTGGGTTTTCTTTTAAGTTATTTTAATAAAAATGATTTTTTAATTATGCCTAAAATATATATGGAATAAAATAGCTTGCACAAGAAGAATATAATATTAAATATGTTGCAAATACTTGATAATAATATGCCACTTCGAGGAGGCAATCTCTTAATCCACTTTGAGGGGTATACCTCCAATATTCTTCAATAAGAACTCAATACTCAACATGATGATAATAACCTACCAATATCTCCTACATATACCATAATTATGCTTATGATAACACCTAGGTTGACCTAGATAACCCTATTTAAGCCTTAAGTCGACCTAAATAACTAAAGAACAATATAATAATGGTAATATGACTTAACTAAGAGCTAAGGTAGCCACAAGCCAACTACTCATAACACTATACGCACTATAGGGATAGGGGCATAACATTGCCCTCCTCTTTACAAAAGCTTTCCTCAATACTAACTTCTTCTTCTTCTTCTTCCTCTTCCTCCTCTTCTTCTTCTTCCTCTCTCTTTCTATTGCTCTTGCTCTTGTTCTTTCTCTTTCTTTCTCTTGCTCTTATTTTTTTTCTTGTTCTTTCTCTTGTTCTTTTTCTTTTTCTTCTTTTTTATGTCTATTTTTTGTTGTGAAGCAGTTCTAGAGAGATAATTTTGCAATGAATTACATCAATGAAATAAAATATTTTGAATTTTTCGTTTAACTTACCAGGTCTTAGGTTGCACTTTCCCGAGAAAATCTCATAATGTTATATAGTGCAATATAAACCATGGCAACAAATATAAGGTACACTTTGAGATCCAATATCTTATAATGGTTCATTTATAATCTTATTTGTAAATATTCCTAATTGGTATTATGTACCATAGAATAATATACCCCCTCAATCCTAGACAAATTCATCACCACCTAGCTAGACACCACAATAGGTAGTACAACCACAATAGCCATACTAATCACAAACCCACAACCAGTAGTGGCAACAAACCCAAAATGTACGGCAACATCAATGGAGGGGAAACCAACCTTGGCATAATTCAAATACTATTATGAAAAGGGTCATAGAGAAATATTTAATAATAATGTGGAGAAATAAAAATTAAAAAAATATATATATAAAACACAAATATATGTGGTTCACCCAATATAGGCTACATCCACAAAGAAACAACTAGTCCTTCCTTTATTTCATCCATCAAAATGAAGGGATACAACCTATAATACATATGTTGTAATTTACTCTTCTCTTTATCACAATATAATACAATACAATACTTAGTTGTAATACAATGCCTTCATAAAAGGGGTCGCCTTCTAAGGAAAGAAAAAACAATATAATATATATTGTCAGATATGTGACCTAATGATGAATGAACCATATATACAATGAATAAATACATATCAAATGTGGCTTTTGAAGGCACTACCTCCAAACCCCCACTAAGGGGATGGGCCCCTAGACCCTATATGACGGGTGCCTCCTCTGCACCCCCCCCACATTGAAATGGACTCCATAACCAATAAGATCAATTTTCATAACCAACAATCTCCCATTTGGAGACTAATCACAACAATTCCAAGAAGATAATTGAGCTCCACCAACAATCTTCCACTTAGAGACTGATTACAACTCCACCACTAGTGCTCCCATTGAACTAGGCTCCAACATTGGATTAGCAATGTTGGGTGAAAATTATGTAATCACCTTTTCAATAGATTACACAACCTAGATTTCAACCACAGTTGTGTGAGATATAATCTCTCCTCTCATAAAGGGGAGGCACCCTTCTAACTGCTAACAGAAGCTAATTAAAACTAACTAAATATTCACAAAATGTACACTACACCTATGAGATGGGGGGTGTGTGTCACATTCATATTTCTCTCTTTTTTAGAGAAGATGTTTTACAATGCTTCATAGTTCATAGTTTTGATTCAAAATAACTTTAAACTAAAAACAAAGCAGTAATTCCAATATCTCTATCTTGTCAAAGCAAAGTGTAGAGATACCAAGTACGATAATAATAAACAATAAAAGAAAGAAAGGAAAGTTCACGAAGGCACAAAGTCGTTCTGTAGCTTTTAACTAATAGATCCTTGAGATACATAACGTTTATTGTATTAGAAACACAAAGTCTTCCTAGATACATAAATTCCACGAGCAACATGAACAATAACAAGCACAAAGTCTTGTAGATCATTCAACAATAGTATTCAAACATAAACACAAATCTTGATAAAGAGTGTAACACAAAGTCTACACAGATTTATCCAAAGCCCTTAGATCTCACACACTAATCACCACCAATGTTAATCAAACCATAAGAGAATCGATTCCAACACAAAGTCTGGTATACAACTTCCTTCTTTATTGATCAAATTCAAATTCACAAAGTTGAACACAAAGTTTCATACATTTGTTTCAAAATGAGCAACACTTCGTTGCTAGAGATAAAAGATAAAGATTGCAATAGAAATCCCTCCTATTTGTAAAAGAGATAGAATAGTAAATCTAAGAAATTAGTTCAGCAAAAATGAGAAAGTAGGTGAGCTAATTTAGGAAAATCTCACCTAACTTTGACTTATTCAAAAATGTTGTCCATCTTTTTGGGAAAACATCTCAGATTTTACATGCAATTAAATTTGCTTAAAAGACATTTAAGATGTCGAAAACTATTTACAAAATGCGTGAAAGCATAAAAATATTCAACATTGGAGAAAATGAGCCTTCATGGTTCTTTGCTTTGGGCGTGAAAGTCTTCATATTTCTTCTTTGTCTCCAAGATGAATGCCTCATTTGGACCAACAGTGTAATACACAATGGTATGGACTCTAGTGATTGATCTTCTGGCAGATGAGTGAAGCTTTTTGCATCTATCAAGATGCATTTTGAGACTATCCAGAGAAAGCCGTAATTCACATATTGCATGCATTGATGCCTTTAAAAGGTTGGCATCCTCCACCTACTTCATGAAGGCTTCCTTGTAGATCCTGGAAAGTTCACTGACCGGAAGGAAAATATGATCTTTATCAAGGCGATTACCCAACAACTCCTTAATTTCATTTTCTAATATATTTTGATGTTCTTCGACATCTTCTTGTACTTGGTGGATGTCTTCAATAAGAGATTTGATCACTTGAATGTAGTGTTTGAACATCTCTTTTACCTCCACATATTTCTCTTTGACAAGAATGACCCCAACTTCCACCAATTTACTTAGCTTTGCCTCTTTCATTTATGACCAAAATGAGAGGCGTTTGTCCATTTATTTTTGCTCTCGAGAAAGTATATTTTCTTCCTTATCCAGCTCTGATTTCATCTTAGCTATTTGAGTAGCATTTTCATCTGCAGCAGAGATAATCTATGAACCATGTTCAATCATCTCATCAACAAAATCATACAATGCCTTACCCTTTGAGGCAAACTTCTTTGCCTTCAATACTGTTGGTTCCTCAATGCTTATCATAGCCATAGATTGTGTACTCCCTGAAGAGCCTGCTAATTTTCTCAAAAAAACTTCATAACACTTGGCCTTCTCTTTGTACACATCTCGGGCCTGCTCCATCTTGTCAAGCCTTCCTACCAATGCATCTAGGACCACTTGTGCATCTGCCTTGGCACTTTTTTTTATCACTTTTTTGAGCTGGATTCTTCTGACTGTGTAGTCCTCCATGGCAACATCACCTTCTTCACATGGGGGTATTCTAATCTCTACAAACTTTTGACTAGCTTTGTCAATATGAAGCCTTGAATGTACTTTGGCCTTTTTCTTCCCCTTGGCTTTTGGAGGGGCTATCCCTTCAAGATCGAGCTCTTCTGGAGAGATCATTTGTTTCTTTCGCTTCGATACTTGAGATACCATCCAAGGGGGAAGAGAGGAAGTATATGCTTCTTGACTAACCATCAACTCTTGTGTTACGGTCACTTCTGTAGAAATGACTGGTATGGTGACAATTGGGGTAGTGTTTGGCATGACTGCTCATGACCGTTGATGTTGCATGTATGGTTGATGTGGGAGGAGGTGAAGTAGGAAGAGCGGTTGGAGGAGTGTTAGGATTAAGAGGTGTGTAAGGAACATTTGAAGCAATGGGTGATGACGTTTGGGGAAGGTCCTCAAAAAAATTCTTAGGTGGAGATAGAGTTTATTCTTTGTCATGCCCGAGTTCCATTTTATCACCTTCTTTCTCATATTCTTGTTCGCCCTCATCTTCTTCAGTATCTTGATCTTCTGGAGAATCCTCTTCTTCCTCATAATCTTCTTCAGAAACCGATTCCTCGCTTCCATTTCCTTCACCTTTAGACTCTTGTTCTTCAGAAATAGGTCCTTTCCCCTTCGAGTGAGTTGATTCAGATTTTACGGCCTCTTCTTCTTCCACTGCCCTTGTATCCCTTTTTCCATCAGTAAACTTGATTTTAGGACCTTTACGAGAAGAAGAGGAAGTAGTCGCATGCTTGCCTTTTATGTGAAGTTATTTTTGTTGGCTGGCTTTTGCTCCAGGTACCTCTCCTTTTGATTTTGTCCTGAAAGCTTTCATCTGGAAACCATGTTTGTGCAACCATTCTATTGTGTTGGACAATATGGGGGCAAGCCTTTCCCTGATGGATATACTTTCCTTTTTAGACCATTGAATCGGAGGCAAAGGTCTCTTAGATATTTCATTTTCATCATATGCAGAGTTCATGATGTCGCCAGGATCTTTGAAACCCTCTGGTAGGTGAGCAACACTAAGATCCCTGATCTGCTCTATGGTTAACCTACAATAATCCATTTTGTAGATATCCTCTTCATCTCTGCATTCTGCCCATATGTCTTCAAAATGATAGAAATGTTGGTGACCCGCCTTTAGTTTCCTTTTCAAATAACGGTAGTCAAATTCATGTCTATACTTGTAGGTCCTGATAGTCATTACCTGCATTTCTGCAGTAAAATTCTTTGCCTTTTATACACTTTTAGTAGTGTACCTTCCAATAGTCAATGGAAACTTGAACAATGGCTTATAGATTCTCATTTGTTCCTTGTGAACTGAGATAATCTATCTACGTAGCTCCATAAGTATCCACTTATCTAAGAGATAACTGGGCAACATGCAAGGACACCTAGTGTAGCAGCCTACCCTCATGCAAGTGAAAGTTGGAAATTGCAAGAATATACACCCGACCTTGCTCACCACTTTGTAGGCCTCGTTAGATTCTCTCTTCTTTTCAAGAGTTAGATCAAAAGTAAATTGTAGGGGTACAAAGAAGGCATTTGTAACTCTTATGAAATGATTGAAGCTTTCTCTCAGATTCAATTGATAATAATAATCATATATAGGTATGGAGTGTTTGTTTCCCTTTGTAGAAAAACCTAGGAATTGCCTCACAACTGCAGTTGCGTACACCAAATAAGAAGTCATGTAGAATTTCAAAGTGGTCGGTACATTGATCAACTGCTCATGAATTTCATCACTGATTTGAGTCCCCCAATCTATATGAGCTTTCTTTCTCCTGATGATGTGGATGTATTCAATACATCCAATCTTGAAAATGGCATGATTGAGAAAATCCCTTCACCCTGCTCAAAAGTGTAATCATATCCTTGACATCATCTTTGAAGTCACTTTGAGGAAACCCTTTAGGCCATTTGGAAATTGAGTGCCTAGGAGTTTTCAACCATTGAGTGTTAATCAATGTTTTAGCTTTATTAGAACCTTTATCAAAAATCTCTTGTGCTTGTTGAATTGAGATTGGTGCATATTGTTCCATATGTAATACTTTGAAAATAATGTCAAAGAATTTAGGATCCAATCTCATCATGACTTGACCTGAGGAATCTCTCACACTTTTGTCATCTCGGATGTAGTGAGATGCAACTTGGAGCACAAAATCTGTGTTGTGAACAAAAGTCAGAAATGTTGACACTAGATGCAAGTTGCTATGAATAATGGCTCTCAAGTTATCTTCTAAAGGTGTTTTCTGAATTCTCTTTACAAAATTTTGTAAGTCTTGATGACCATTTTCAGTTTATTTAATTTCATCCACCTTTGAGATCACCACAATTGGTGGAAAGACACCTTGATTTTTGTATTTCATCTTGCCTTCATTCTTGGAAGATGATGGGGATTCTTTGGCTGTCATCTAAAAGTGCTAAGAATGAAGATTTATCACCTTTGAGGATCACCTGATGAAAACTTGATAGGAACTGCAAGAATAGTGGATCAACAGGTGTTAGGAGAAAATTATAATGTTGGAAAGCGTGAAGTGAGCAAGGCAATTTGGAGCAACTGTATTTTGGCTATGAGGCACAGAAAATGGAGTGTGAGCGACAAAACGAAGTTCAGAGCGAGAAACGGGGCATTTCTGGGTGTTAGAAAGAAAAAGCAATTTTTGGTGTAGGAGCACCAAAAATCAACGCTCCCGCACCTTGCATTTTAAGGAAGGTGTTAGAGTGCTGAAAATTTGCGTTTTGACACTGTGGGAAAAAGTATGTTGGTGTTGAGGCACTAAAAATCAATGCCCTGACACCAAAAGTGTTTGAAGATAAGTTTAGTGCTTGGGAAGTGAATTTCACTGCTCAAGCACTTGAGAAAGTAAGTAATCCTCGTTGGAGTGGTGATTTTCACTGCTCCTGCACGGGGAGTGCGATGGTGGATAAAATCAACGCTCTAATACTTGAGAAAGTACTCGTTTTGAGATTGAAATGTCAGGAAAAGAGGAGATTTCGACACTATGCAAGGTAATGGTGAGAACACAACATGAATGACAATGAAAGTTGAAAATCCTCAAACGTTTAAGACGGATAAAAACCCTAGTTCGAGGTGGTGAAAAAGAAGAAGGGCGCTTTTATAAACACAACAAAGAACTAGTCAAAGAGTAATCTAGGGAAAATAAAAAATGGAAATGAAAATGGAGGAGAAAATGATCTGTATAGGATCTAGACTAATTGCATTTGAATGCTTAATGTTTATAAATCGTGGAAATTCAAATTACATAAACAAAATTAACACATCAACATATGAATTAAGTGGAAATACAATTCATGCATACATTATTGAAATTATGCATTAAAAACTGAAGGTGAAAAGAATGAAATTAAGAAAGAAGAAGAGAGAGAGAGTGCAAACGATCTGATAACGGAGTTCGCCACAAATGTGACTACGTCTCCGGGTCCGCTCCAATAGAGTGAGACCGATTTGATTAATCTCCAAAAATAGAATTACAATTGCACCAAGAGCACTTCGGCAGCATGACAATACTCCGACTTACAAAAAGGCTCAAAATAATCTCCTTAGAAAATCTCCCTGTTTCTCTAGTTCACAGCTTCACCACCTAGACTTGAAAAATCTAAGTACCAAACTCACTCCTAAACTCCCCTTTTTATACATCAAATTTACCAAATATGGTGTAAAACCATATGATTTACAATATCCCCCAAAATCCCCTAATTACATATAAAAATCAGAATAATCTCTCTTATTTTTTACATAAAATCTTCAAAAACAACTCCCTTATCCATGTGAAATCACATAAAATAAATTTAAGCCCTTTAATGTATTAATTCACGGGCTCACATAGTTTTTCTGTTTTATCTTATTGACAATTTAGGAGTTTGTTTGTTTTCATTTTATAGGGATTTGTTTATTTAAAGGGTATTTGGTTTAGAATAAGAAACAAAATCAAACCGAGCCTACAAATGTCACAAAGGATTTCGGTGGTTTGTTGGTGGCTATAAGTTTTGGGGAGCCGGCCGGTGCGGGTTCAACCCCCGCCGGCCGCACATTTCCCACAAATCTGCTTTGTATCTCAACAAAAGGATCCGCCGACTCTTTTCGGTAAAGCTCGAACTTTTATGTGAGTTGGCAAGTGGCCTTAGCGGAGTATGGAAGGTGGGGGGTTCGAATCCCTCCCACCATACATTTTTAACAAACATAACAATTCTTTCAACTATCCACCGGAGATAGAAGGGGGACGATGCAACCGAGACCATGTGTCGCACCAGGAGGGTGCCACGTGGTGAGTTCCTATCGGCCAAAAATTCTGACATGTATGCTGACGCATGCGCTGATGTGTCACTGATGTGGACGATGACGAGATGTTGACTATGTACGGATGACACGTGTCATCACTTGATTGGTTTCGTACGATGCTGACATGGATGCCACATGTCAAATTTTGGTTAGTACATTTCACTGTCCATATAGTACGGAATGCGGACGTCAGCATTTGTACGGTCAAAGTCAACCTTCATAGCATGATCTTTGACTAATGATATCTTGTGCATACGGTGTCGGATTTTGACGAAACGAGTTGCATCAGAAAGCTTACGATGAACTCTTCGAGATGACGTTGACTTGGACATCTTTTGACAACATCATTTTTTTCGCTTCTTGGATGCCCTCGATGCCAATTTGACCCAAAGTTTGACTGGCCATAACTTGTTCAAATGGACTCGTTTTTGCACCGTTCAAGTTGCGTTGGAATCAGGACGTCGAACTCTTTCTAATGGTGCAAATTTTTGAGAGAAATGAGAAACTTCAATTTTCACTAAAAATATCCACCGGATCAGAAAATTACCTACACATGCGACAAGGTGAAAAATGTTGCATATGTAAACGAAAAACATAAGGAAAGAAAAACAGTTGACATACCACAAAGAATGGTGAAAAACTTAGTTGGATAAGCGCCGAAAATCCATTGCAAATCTTTCTTTGATCGAAGGAGTAAAGAGACCACGCGATGAGGAGGGAGACAACTAAACTCAAAATAGTGAAATGATGACAAATGACCCAAAAAATGCTAAAGAAGGGTAAAAAATAACTTAAATTGTTTGCATTAATTGTGCTAAGAAAGACTCGGGTTAAAACGCAAAAAGGTGCAAAAGCGGTGAAAATCACCACTTGCACACCAACAAAACAAAATGAAAGACAAGTGGAGAAGCGTTGATTTTCACCGCTTTTGCACCTTTAAAAAGGACCTTAAGTGTAGGAGTGTTGAAAATCAGCGCTCTTGCACCTAAATAAAAATGACTAACTCTAGGTAGAAGGAAATTAACAGAAATGCTTGTTTCAAAGCTCTTCGAAAGACGAACGAGGGGGGGACACTCAAATAGAATATTTGAGGTTTGGACTATGCATCAAGCGCAATCGAAATTGCCTCATTTTGTGTGCTTGAAACACATAGACCTATGAAACAAACAAGTTTTGTAGGGGGGTTATTTGTGGATTGAGCGCTGCTAGAATCCATGATAACAGTTGGCTCCTGTTGGGGATCTTCCTTCAAATGTTCTTTGAAATGAATGAAGGGAGAAGAAATATAGAATTCAAGTTCTTTTATACATCCATTGGGCTTGGATTCAGGTGACAACGACGACAAAAAGACTTAAAATAAAAAGACACAAGGACTAAAAATAAAAATATTTACATTTGAATGCCTGTGACTTTATTGTGTAAAGTGTTTGAGATGTTGCCCATTGTGAGGAAGGGCAAATGGCATTCCATCCTCGTATTCCAACAAGAAACTATTTTCACCATGTAGTTGATGAACCTTGAAAGGTTTTGTCCACAATGGATCAAAATTTCCATGCATACCTTTTGGTTTTCTTCACCTGTCCCTAGGAGAACAAGATCACCAATTTGAATATCTCGAGAGTTGGCCTTCTTGTCGAAAAGCTTCTTGACTTGGTCCTAATGTTCCACGATGCGGTTAGCCACCTGAACTTAACTCTCTTCCAATTCAAAGAGATACATAATACACTTATCAACAAAGTTATCAAAAGTCTCATCCTCAATGGACTTAGCTAATTTGAGGGCTGGAAGTTCCAAGGTTATGGGAATCTCAACATTCAACTTGTACAAGAGTTGAAAGGGAGACATACCAATTTCCCATTTCAGAGTTATTTTGTCTACCCATAAAGCATTGTATAGAGCTTTGTGCCAACGTTGATTCTCATCCACCAGCTTGCAGATGATATTCATCAAATTCTTGTTGCTTGATTCAGCATGACCATTACCTTGTGGGTAATAGTCAGAAGAGTGTGACAAAGTTATGCCATGTTCAAAGCAGAACTCAGTGATCTCACTTGATGAGAAGGCATAAGCGTTGTTAGCAACAATTTTGTTTGGCACACCGAACCTAGAAATGATGTTTTCTTTTAAGAAACTACATACTACTTCAAAAGTAGCATGCTTTGTTGGAATTGCTTCCACCCACTTGGTGAAATAATCAGTTGCAATCAGGACATAGGTATTTCTTGCACATGATGGATTTTTTGCACCGATGAAGTCAATTCCCCACTGTTGGAAGGGCTCTTCAATAACAACTAGTTTTAGAGGTAAAGTCATTAGCTTTGGCTTTCCTATGAACTGTTGACACAACTCACACTTACACACCCAAGAGTACGCATCTTAAAAGAGTGTGGGCCAGTAGTACTTTTCTCTCAGAATCTTATGAGTGGTGACCGGTGTTGAAAAGTGTCCTCCACATGCTAAGTCATGATATGACTTCAACAATCTTTCATGTTGTTCTTGATCAACACATCGCAAAAAAGTTCCATCCATTGCATGTTTGTATAAACCATTGTCCCATAAGATAAAGTTTGTTGACTTTAGTTTGATGTTCCTTTTCTCCTTTAGATTCAGGTGATCAGGACATTCCCCATAAGTGAGAAAATGGGAAATGTTGGAATACCATGCATTAGTTGTACTGACGAATAACACGATTGGAAGTTCACTCGAATCTGACTCCTCAATTTCTGAAACTTCTTTCTCTGGATTATTTTCAGCAATGATTTGACATAGTCCTTGCCCACATATCAACTTTGTAGGATTTATTTCCATGTCATATTCTTGAATCTTGGCAATCCAATTGCCTCTTTTCGTTCCAAACTCTTGTTGCGTTAAGATGGACTTAGCAGTTGAATTTGGAATGAGAACTTTGACATGGCTATTAAGAATATAGAACTGAAAATGTTTAACAACTTTGACCACAACGAAAGCATTTTTTCCATATGGGAATATTTTAATTCAAAATTCTTTAGAGGGTAGCCAATAAATGCAATTGGAGATTCCAAACCTTCACTGTTTTCTTGCACTAGAATCACCGAAAGTGTATGCTCAGAAGCATAACTATACATGATGAATTCTTTGGTGTAGTTAGGCCAGACTAACACTGGTGCATGAGCAATGGCCTCCTTGATATCATCAAATGCAACCTTCCCTTCTATCGTCCAATGAAAAGTGGTATTATCTTTCATCATATTAACAATATGACGAGTCTTCTTTGCAAAGTCTTGAAGGAACCTTCGCAAAAAGTTTACCTTTCCAAAGGAGTGGACACCCTTCTTGCTTGATAGCAGAGTAAGTTATTTGATATTGTTGACTCTTTCTGAGTAAATATTGATTCCCTATGTGGACACTATGTGACCAAGAAGTTTTCCTTCTATGACCCCAAAAATTGAATTTTTGGGGTTTAAGGAAATACCATGTTGTCGGCATCTCTCTAAGATTTTCCTTAGATGACCTAATAATGTTCATGGCACTTTTTAGAAAAAAATGTAAGATCATCAAGATACACTACGATAAACTTACCCATCACATCACAAAAATCCAAGTCCATTTCTCGTTAGAACGTGGCGCCAACATTGATCAGGCCAAAAGGAATTTTGCGATACGAAAAGGTACCCTATGGCATTGTGAAATTCATCTTGTGTTGATCACTTGAATTTACTTCAATCTGGTTGTAACTGGATAAACCATCCAGCATGGAGAGCATTTCAAATCTAGTCACATTTTGTAGAACTTGGTCCATCACTGGAAGAGGATAATTATCCTTGAGTGACAACTGGTTAATATTTTTGAAGTCCACTCAAATATGGATCTCACTATTTTTCTTATGAATGGGAACAATATTTGTTATCCATGTTGAATGATGGATAGTGAATATTATTTGGGCGTTCAACATTTTTTGAACTTCCACAAGGATTGTTCCGAAAAATCTTTGGGTTGTACTGCCTTTTCTTTTATTTATAAGGCAATGCTTCGACCTTAGGGGAATATCGTGTTGCACCTCCTTTGGCCTCAAGGATTTCAAATCTTCATATGAATATGCTAAGACATCCATATATTCTTGTAATAACTTAGCAAATTGCTTCCTTTCTTTGACCGTGCAACATTTACTAATGTTTACCATCTTAGGATTTGCTTCGGTTCCTAAATTGATCTGTTCAACCTCATTAGATGAATCAGAGTCTGAGAGTTACTTCTTGACATAGCGATCATGCTTATCAAAAAATTTCTCTAGAGATACCAACCCTTTGGGAATTTTATTCCCTTTGAGTTGCAAGAATTCTTCACCCATAATTTGATCCATATTAGACATAGATTCTTGAAGTGGAGAATCACTTCCTTCAAAGTAGAATTCATAAAAAAAAATTGCCTTCTCTAAAAAGGCAATAATTTGGTGATTATTATTGAAAATTTGTCAGTCGTCTGAATTATCAAGAACACTGAGGCCGAAAATAAACTCAATGGTATAGGTGGAACCTTGAAAGTCTTTATGTGGTATCAAGAGCGTGGTTGAGACTGCTAAAGAATCAACCCCTGTCATTACATTCCCTTGGAACTACAAATATATAAAAAGCCTCAAATTCTTCAATGCAATCCTAAACAAGATTGCGATAATACCTAAGCCTGTCATTTTTTGTCTGATACAAGTTCCTTACCCGACATACTATTAGCTCAACATCACCTTGTGCATGAAGATTTTTAATACCCTTTTTGTGTATAACTTGCATTCCCAATAGCAATGCTTTATATTCAACAGTGTTATTAGTGTTGTCAAACACTAATTAGAAAGAGAAAGGGAAAAAAATTCCTTTGGGGGAAATAAAAACCATTACCGCTCCAAAACCGGTGGAAGAACAACTAGCATCAAAATCTAGTAACCAAATGCTATTTGGATCACCAAGGCTGATGGTGTCAAAATCTATAGCCTCATCGTCTGATGAAGCTTCAGGATCTGATGTCGACAAATCATCTAGCAATGACTCATTTGCTATCAAAAAAGATTCAACACTCTCCAACTCATGTCTTGTTGAATATTCACCAACCTCTTATGTTTGTAGATAATATGTTCCAACACCTGAAGACAAATAGAATTTGAGCTCTTGGATCATCGGATTGAGTAACTAAAAATTTAGACTCCCTCTCAAGAATCAACTTCTTCATCATGCCTTTCAAAGGTATTCTGGCTTCAGACATGTCCATGTTTAGTTCACCTACAAAATCCTTACAAAAATTACATTCGAGGAGGATTTTGTAAGGTGCTGCCATGTCAGCTACTAGAACCGTCATTTTGATTTTCTTCTCAGGATATGCGATAAACACATACTGTGCATCTTTGATCTGTCCAATCAAAGGTACTTGTTTGTTTTTAATGGAAAAGCAACGGCTAATTTTTTTTGTCAAATTAAAACCTAAGGCAGTAGCTACCTTGGTTGGCATCACATTATTTGATGCACCAAAATCTATAACATAGTTGCTCAATTTAAAACCATTAACAAGTAATGAAATGAAGAATGGATCAATGCGCCTAGAGGAAACTGGAGGTGTCAAAATAAGGTTATTTTATGGTGTCTGGGGCTTTGGAACAATAGGAATATCAAGAGATGAATCTTCATTTCGTGTAATTCCTTTATCCTTCACAAATTTGGCAAGCCTGTCAAATTGATCAGGATTGGCTTTAAGGTATTCAACCTTAGACATTTGGACCTTTGTTTTCTTGGCATGGTCAATAATGTCAAAAGATTGGAAAAAATTTTGTAAAGCAGATGACGTAACTTCACTGATTGGTTTAATAAAAGGCACACTAGTCTTCAGAACTAGGAGATTGGCTTTAGGAACAACGAGAACTGATGGAAGGGGACGGGGAGTGCTTACTTATGGGTATTTTGCCTTCTTTGGTTGTCAAGAGAGAGGAGATCCTCTTTTGGCAATAGTAATTGGTGGCTTTTCCTTTGCTAGTGGAGAAAAATCTTGAGCTTGATCAAGTTGATTTTGTTGTTATCGCGTAAAGACAACATACGTGTCTGTCACTAGGTCCTCCTCATCAGTTTCATCTGCCATTCGTAAGTAGCCAATGTTGGAGTCACCAACGGATTCCATTTCTTCCTCTTGAAAGAGATCAACACTTTCTTCCACAAGATAATCTAGTTTTGCATATTCATCTTGTTCAACCTCATAATATCTTGCAACAATATTGGTAGGTGGAGCTTCAAGTGCAAGTCTCCCTTGTGGTGCTGGAAGGCGATTTTGGTTCTTGTTTCTAGCATAGTTAGGAAAAGTCCTCCTTGGGACATCCTTGTAGGTATTGTTGTTGTTGGAAACTTTCTTTTTCAAATCTAAGATCTTATTCACCAGCCTTTGAACCATGGGATCTGAAAAGTTGGAACTGGTGTTAAGAGAATTGGCATTAGATGTTGAAGATCTTGATGCTTGCATCCTTTTGTTGGTGTTGGTGTTTAGCCTTATTTCTCCTGCTAGGATCGCATCATCTTTAAGATTGGTAGCCAATTGTTGAGTTGCTTCAATGTTGGCAAGATTTTCCCTACATAAGAAGAAACTTACTTTGGGGAGTTGTGTGTTGATGAAAAAGCACTTCAGATTATGATCTGTCGGTTTTGCATCATGTGGGATCCGCGTCACCAACTTGTTGAACTTAGCCATGAAATCTTGCATGGGTTCATGGGCCTCTTTCTGCATGGTTGTGAGTTGCACCAACAAATCATGTGCATCTTCAGTAGGTTTGAGTCTTTCTTCAAACTTGGTGTGAAGAGTGGTCCAGTTGGTGACTAAAGCATTTGGAAGAGTATAGAACCATTCGGTAGGAACCCCTTGGAGAGATTTGATGAACAATCTTATAGAAACGTCTTCATGCTCAATACCGAGAACACTGCAAACGATGTAGAAGGCAAAAATATGTTCATCAAGATGTTGTTTGTCGTCACCTAGGAACTTCAAAAGATGCTTTCTTGGAGCATGTGGAAGTTCATGAAGAGGTGTGGCCAAATGGAGGGGACCAAAATCATTTCCCCATGGTCTTGCAAGTCGTGTGGCCATGGAAGGTTGAACAACAAGTACCTGCATTGGAACTTTGTGGAAGACAGAATATTCACTCGAAAAAGGAGATCTTATTCTTCGTGGAGGGTAGCTTGTGGTTTGTTGCAACGAAGATCTTACTCGTGGAGGAATAGGTGGAGTGTTGTGTTGCAAAAAAAAATTAGAAAGTGGATGTACCACTCCTTGAGCCCTCTGACTTCGCGTATACCTTCTATCCACTAGAGTGTAGATCTGAATGAGATAGACATCCAAAATAACAATATTACAAGAAAACAATAAAAATTTGGAAAACCTATTCACTTTAATCAAAAGTGTGAGGCTTTAATTGCATGTGTCGATCCCCAGCAGAGTCACCAAAAAATGGCTGGGTGAAAATTATGTAATCACCTTTTCAATAGATTACACAACCTAGATTTCAACCACAACTATGTGAGATATAATGTCTCCTCTCAAAAAGGGGAGGCACCCTTCTTACTAATAACAAAAGCTAAGTAAAAATAACTAAATATTTACAAAATTTACACTACAACTATGAGATGGGGGGTGTGTCACATTCATACTTCTCTCTTTTTTCAAAGAAGATGTTTTACAATTCTTCACAGTTGATAGTTTTGATTCAAAATAACTTTAAACTAAAAATAAAGCAGTAATGCCAACATATCTATCTTGTCAAAGCAAAGCATAGAGATACCAGGTACGATAATAATAAACAATAAAAGAAAGAAAGGAAAGCTCACAAAGGCATAAAGTCATTTTGTAGCTTTTAGTTGATAGATCCTTGAGATACATAATGTTTATTGTTTTAGAAACACAAATTCTTCTTAGATACAACAATTCCATGAGCAACATGAACAATTACAAGAACAAAGTCTTCTAGATCATTCAAAAATAGTATTTAAACATAAACACAAATCCGAATAAAGAGTGTAACACAAAGTCTACATAGATTTATCCAAAGCCCCTAGATCTCACACACTACTCACCACCAATCTTAATCAAACCATAAGATAATCGATTCAAACACAAATTTTGGTATGCAACTTCCATCTTTATTGATCATATTCAAATTCACAAAGTTTCATACATTTGTTTCAAAATGAGCAACACTTTGTTGCTAGAGATAAAAGATAAAGATACAATAGAAATCCCTCCTATTTATAAAAGAGAGGGGAGAGTAAATCTAGGAAATTAGTTGAGCAAAAATAGGAAAGTAGGTGAGCTAATTTAGAAAAATCTCACCTACCTTTGACTTAGTCAAAAATGTTGTCCATATTTTTGGGAAAACATCTCAGATTTTACATGCAATTACATTTGCTCAAAAGACATTTAAGATGTCAAAAACTATTTACAAAATGCGTGAAAGCATAAAAATATTCAACACTGGAGAAAAGGAGCCTTCATGGTTCTTTGCTTTGGGCACGGAAGTCTTCATATTTCTTCTTTGTCTCCAAGATGAATGCCTCATCTAGACCAATAGTGTAATCTTCAATGGTGTGGACTCTAGTGATTGATCTTCTGGTAGATGAGTGAATCTTTTTGCATCCCTCAAGATGTGTTTTGAGATTATCTAGAGAAATTCATAAGTCACATATTGCATGCATTGATTCCTTTTAAAAGTTTGCATCCTCTACCCGCTTCATGACAACTTCCTTGTAGATCTTGGAAAGCTCATTGGTCGGAAGGAAAATATGATCTTTATCAAAAAGATTACTCGAAAACTCCTTAATTTCATTTTCTAGGATAGTCTGATGTCCTTCGACATCTTCTTGTACTTGGTGGATGTCTTCAATAAGATATTTGATCACTTGAATGCGATGTTTGAACATCTCTTTTACCTCCACATATTTCTCTTTGACAAGAATGACCCCAACTTCCACCAATTTACTTAGCTTTGCCTCTTTCATTTGTGATCAAAATGAGAGGCATTTGTCCATTTCTTTTTTCTCTCGAGAAAGTATACTTTCTTCCTTATCTAGCTCTGATTTCATCTTAGCTATTTGAGTAGCCTTTTCATCTACAACAGTGATAGTCTATGAACCATGTTCAATCATCTCATCAAAAAAATCATACAATGCCTTACCCTTAGATGCAAACTTTTCTGCCTTTAGTACTACTGGTTCCTCAATGCTTATCATAGCCATAGATTGTGTACTCCCTGAAGAGCCTACTAATTTTCTCAAAACAACTTCATAACACTCGGCCTTCTCTTTGTACACATCTCGGGCCTGCTCCATCTTGTCAAGCCTTCCTGCCAATGCATCTAAGACCACTTATGCATTTGACTTGGCACTTTCGTTTGTCCCTTTTTTGAGCTGGATTCTTGTGACCATGTAGTCCTCCATGGCAACATCACCTTCTACACATGGGGGTAGTCCAATCTCTACAAAATTTTGACCAACTCTGTCAATATGAAGCCTTGAATGTACTTTGGCCTTTTTCTTCCCCTTGGCTTTTGGACGGTCTATCTCTTCAAGATCAATCTCTTCTAAAGAGATCATTTGTTTCTTTTGCTTTGATACTTGAGATACCATCCAAGGGGGAAGAGAGGAAGCATATGCTTCTTGACTGATCGTCAACTCTCGTGTCATAGTCACTTCTATAGAAATGACTGGTATGGTGACAATTGGGGTAGTTTCTGTCATGACTGCTCCTGTAGATTGTACACCAAGCTGACCTTGCAGAGATTCATTTATAAACCTATTGAATTCAAATTCATAAGTGATGTCATAAGATGGAGATGAAAAAATGGGAATGGATGATGGAGAACTTGACAAAATATCAGCAACTTGAATATTTGAAACTGCAGGGGGAGTGGCAAGCACTATTGATGTTGCATGTATGGTTGATGTGGGAGGAGGTGAAGTAGGAAGAGGGGGTGGAGGAGTGTTAGGATTAGGAGGTGGGTAAGGAACATTTGAAGCAATGGGTGATGATGTTTTGGGAAGGTCTTCAACAACATTTTTAGGTGGAGACAGAGTTTGTTCTTCATCATGCCTGAGTTTCGTTTTATCACCTTCTTGCTCATATTCTTGTTCACTCTCATCTTCTTCAGTATCTTGATCTTCCAGAGAATCCTCTTCTTCCTTAAAATATTCTTCATCAGAATCTTCTTTAGAAACTGATTCCTTGCTTTCATTTCCTTCACCTTCAGACTCTTGTTCTTCAAAAATAGGGCCCTTCTCCTTTGAGTGAGTTGACTCATATTCTGTGGCCTCTTCTTCTTCCACTGCCTGTGTATCCATTTTTCCAACAGTAAACTTGATTTTAGAACCTTTATAGGAAGAAGAGCCTGGAGTAGTCGCATATTTATATTTTGTGCGGAGTTCCTATTGTTGGCTAGCTTATGCTCCAAGTACATTTCCTTTTTATTCCACCCTGAAAGATTTCATCTAGAAACCATGTTTGTGCAACCATTCCATTGTGTTGGACAATATGGGCGCAAGCCTTTCCCTGATGGATATACTTTCCTTTTTAGACCATTGAATTGGAGGCAAAGGTTTCTTAGAGATTTCATTTTCATCATAGGCAGCATTCATGATGTCGCCAGGGTCTTTGAAACCCTCTAGTAGGTTAGCAACACCAAGATCCCTAATCTACTCTATGGTTAACCTGCAATAACCCATTTTGCGGATGTCCTCCTCATCTCTGCATTTTTCCCATATGTCTTCAAAATGATAGACATGTCGGTGACCTGCCTTGAGTTTCCTTTTCAAATCATGATAGTCAAAGTCATGTTTATACTTGTAGGTCTTGATAGTCATTACCTGCATTTCTGTAGCAACATTCTTTACCTTTTGTACATTTTTAACAGTGTACCTTCCAATAGTTAGTGGAAACTTGAACCCTGGCTTATGGATTCTCATTTGTTCCTTGTGAACTGAGATAAGTTGTCTGCATAACTTCATAAGTAACCACTTATCTGAGGGATACGTGGGAAACATGTAAGGACACCCAGTGTAGCAACCTGCCCTCATGTAAATGAAAGTTGGAAATTGCAAGAATATACACCCGACCTTACTCACTACTTTGTAGGCCTCATCAGATACTCTCTTCTTTTCAAGAGTTTGATCAAAAGTAAACGGTAGGGATGCAAAGAAGGCATCTGTAACTCTTTTAAAATGATGGAAACTTTCTCTTAGATTCAATTGATAATAATAATAATACATAGGTACGAAGTGTATGTTTCCCTTTGTAGACAAACCTGGGAATTGCCTCATAATTGCAACTACATACACCAAATAAGAAGTCATGTAGAATTTCAAAGTGGTCAGTATGTTGATCAGCTGCTCATGATTTCATCACTGATTTGAGTCCCCTAGTCTATATGAGCTTTCTTTCTCCTGATTATGCGGATATATTCAACACATCCAATCTTGAAAATGGCATGATTGAGGCAATCCCTTCACCCTTCTCAAAAGAGTAATCATAGCCCTAACGTCCTCTTTGAAGTCACTTCGAGGAAGCCGTTTAGGCCATCTGGAAATTGAGTGCCTAGGAGTTTTCAACCATTGAGTGTTAATCAATGTTTTAGCTTTATTAGAATCTTTATCGAAAATCTCCAGTGCTTGTTCAATTGAAATCGGTGCATATTGTTCTATATGTGGGACTTTGAAAACAATGCTAAAGAATTCAGGATCCAATCTCATCATGACTTGACCCGAGGAATCTCTCACACTTTTGTCATCTCAGATGTAGTGAGATGCAGCTTGGAGCACGGACTCTGTGTTGTGAGTGGAAGTCAGAAATGTTGAAACTAGATGCAAGTTGCTATGGACAATGGCTCTCGAGTTATCTTGTAATGGCATTTTATGGATTCTCTTTACAAAATCTTGTAAGTATTGATGACCAATTTCGGTGTCTTTAATTTCATCCACCTTTGAGATCACCACAGTTGGCGAAAAGACACCCTGATATTTATATTTCATCTTGCCTTCTTTCTTGGAAGATGATGGGGGTTCTCCGTTTGTCATCTAGAAGTGCCAAGACTAAAGATTTATCACCTTCGAGGATCACCTTATGAGAACTTGATAGGAACTGCAAGAATAGTGGATCAACATGTGTAGGATAAAATTGCAATGTTGGAAAGCGTGAAGTGAGCAAGGCAATTTGGAGCAACTACATTTTGGCTATGAGGCACGAAAAATGGAGTGTGAGCAACAAAATGGATTTTGAAGTGAGAAATGGGGCATTTCTAAGTGTTAGAAATAAAAATTAGTTTTTGGTGTAGGAGCGTTGAAAATCAACGCTCTTGCACCTTGCATTTTAAGGAAGGTGTTAGAGCGTTGAAAATTGGCATTTTGACACCTTGGGGAAAAGTATGTTGGTGTCGGAGTGCTGAAAATCAGCATCCTGACACCAAACTATTGGAAGATAAGTCTGATGTTGGGGCGCTAAAAATCAGTGCCCTAACACCAAACTGTTGGAAGATAAGTTTATGTTAGGGAGCTAAAAATCAATGCCCTGACACCAAAAGTGTTTGAAGATAAGTTTAGTGCTTGGGCGATAAATTTCACCACTCAAGCACTTGAGAAAGTAAGTAATCCTTGTGTAGGAGCGGTGATTTTCACTACTCCTACATGGGGATTTTGGTGAAAAAATTTGTGCGATGGCGGATAAAATCAATGCTCTAGTACTTGAGAAAGTACTCGTTTTGAGATTGAAAATGTAAGGAAAAGAGGATATTTCGACATTATGCAAGGTAATGGTGAGAACACAACACAAATGACTACAAAATTTGAAAAATCCTCAAATGTTTAAGAGGGAGAAAAACCCTAGTTCGAGGCGGTGAAAAAGAAGAAGGGTGCTTTTATAAGAACAACAAAGAACTAGTCAAAGAGTAATCTACAAAAAATAAAAAATGGAAATGAAAACGAAGGAGAAAATCACCTACACATGCGACAAGGTGAAATTTTTTGCATATGTAAACGAAAAACATAAGAAAAGAAAAATAGTTCACTTACCATAAAGAATGGCAAAAAACTTAGTTGGAAAATCGCCAAAAATCCATTGCAAATCTTTCTTTGATCGAAGGAGGAAAGAGACCATGTGATGAGTAGGGAGACAACTAAATTTGAAAGAGTGAAATGATGTCAAATGACCCAAAAATGCTTAAGAAGGGTAAAAAATAACTTAAGTTGTTTGAATTAATTGCGCTAGGATAGACTCAAGTTAAAACACAAAAGGTGCAAAAGGGATGAAAATCACCGCTTGCTCACCAACAAAACAAAATGAAAGACAAGTGCAGAAGCGGTGATTTTCATCGCTTTTGCACCTTTAAAAGGGACCTTAGGTGTAGGAGTGTTGAAAATCAACGCTCCTGCACCTAAAGAAAAATGACTAACTCCTAATAGAAGGAAATTAACAGAATTGCTTGTTTTGAAGCTCTTCGAAAGACGAACAAGGGGGGAACACTCAAACAAAATGTTTGAGGTTTGGACTACGCATCAAGGGAAATCGAAAATTGCCTCGTTTTGCATGCTTGAAATACACGAACCTATGAAACAAACAAGTTTCATAGGGGGTTATCCTTGGATTGAGAGCTTCTAGAATCCATATTAACAAGCAGGTTTCTCATCTTCACCATCATCCTTGAAGCCCAACAAAAATTGAATAGGAAATCATTTTCTCTCAAATTATAGCCTTTGTCAATATGTTAGCAAAATTTTAGTGAGTGTGTATCTTTTCTAGCTTCAATTGTGCATCTTCTAAATAGATTATATGAAATGATACTTCAGTTGGATAGGTTTAGTCTTAGAATGGAGGAAAATTTTATTTGCAAGATGAATGGTACTATGGCTATCACTATACGACCTGCTATCCTCATGCTTCTTTCCCAATTCCTACATAAAATTTTGTAACCAAATCATATCTTTACTGGCCTTTGTAGTAGTAACATGTAGAGTACATGCTAATGTGTTGTAAACTTGGTAAAATATACTCAATTCAGAGGGTTAACTGGTTGAACAATCCACTTCACATTGCTAAAAATACATTACATCATCAACCAAGGTGTGTAAACTTATGATGGTGCAGTATTACATATACCTTCATGGACTTAAAAAACTTAAACTATCCTACTGATGTTATTCTAGTTGCTGGAAATTCACAAAACTATAAAACAGTAAAAGTATGAACTAAAGCTAGTTGCTACGGGTATCTACAGTAAAGGTTGTGACTAAAGTATTGCTAATGAAATGATACAGTATTAACTAAAAGCTTAATAACGACTACTAACTCAACTGAACTATTGTATTAATAATGTTCATTACATGCATGTTCCTAAGCATTCATTCATAATAAGCAAGCAAGAAATTAAATCCCAATTAACTTGCATATGATTCATGAACAGTGATAAACTAATATTAACTATCAATAGAAATTAATAACTGAAAGGTTAAGTGAAGAACAATACCTTGAGTGGCCTACTCAAGTAAATATTCCCACTTTAACTAAACTCAATCTAACTAATAGATTTCATGCACTTCATGAATTAATCTCCATTTATTGCATAAGATAAAATATTACAAAATATCCTTGTGCAGATCGTACTCAATCATTCTGAAGATTCATGTTTTAACTGAAAAATGTCAGATAACATAAAACCACGAAAAACTAACTAAACTACAAACTCAACCAACATTTATATAAAAACTGAGGGAGTCTTTATTGAAATCAACAACTTAACCAAAATCATTAACTCCACTCCTAGATATCTAGAGCGTGGATTTAAGACTTGGAATTATTCAACCTACAACTGAAAAAGAAGGAGAATTCTATCAAAACTAGAACTATGTCAAAACAAAATGCATGCAATCATATGCCCATTTATCAAAGTCCCATGTAAGAAATACCTCTTCTTCAACATTTATTAATTGATTATAATAACACACGTTCTATCTTCGTTAAATGCCTTCAACCAATAATCATTACATTGAACTATTTATGCAGTGTCCCCTGTTTCAGTGTCCAATGCCCCTTTTGCTACGGGTTCATCCTGTAACTGTTGTGTATCATGGTTGCTCCTTTGTTGAAAACAAGTTAGTTTCACAACACACGTACACAAGTATAACTATCATAATTGAATATAGTATTCCATCATTTCCATACACATATTCATATAGAGCATTTAATTCTAATATATTAAACCATAATTCCATCACCATGTTTTTGAGTTTAGGTCTGCATAATGGATACAAAAATGATAGTATGCTATGGAATATTGTTTGGAAAGTATGTTTAAAAGTATCTTAAAGTTTGCACAAAACCAACAGAAAACAAGCTATTGTTTAGACCTATCCTTTCCCCCCAACTTAACTTTTTGCTTGTCCCCAAGCAAAATACTAAGAGTCTTGATTATTCTATAGAGCAACTTGCCATAGGTCCACGATTGTACTAGCACCCTAATCCTACTGTAGATAAAAATCTTGATATGTTGAATGTTGTCTCATCAGGATAGCTCCTTCCCTCTCACATTCATCACTTTTATCTCCAATCCAATGTGGAATTGGACAAAGGAAAATAGGTGGTTGAAATGTGAGAGGTATCCAATGAACTCCTCTATTGATACTAACTGCCATATATTTTTGAACCCTTTAAAGCATAGCAGTAAAGTTGTACACATAATGCGACTCCTTCTGCAATTCAGGGGTTAGTTTGTTCCATCAATTTTGCACATACTTATAACACTATTGTACAAAACCTACAACTAACACTTCCATTTTCTCATAGTCTTCCTTCAGGAGTTTCATTATCGTATTTCCAACTCCTTTATGCCCAAGGAGTTTCATCCACTCGTTAGTAACTGCTTCTGAATCCTTAACCTCTCTTCTTATTGGAAATGCGATAGATTTCTCGTTTTCATCATTTTCTTCCATAATTTTTCCTCTAAGTTGTTCATTCTTGTAGTAAGAGATAAGTGCTCTGACCTGAAGATACCCCACAAATATTAATGGGTTCTAGTTTGTTTCATCAAAAATCACATAATTGATCTTGGTCTTCAAATGTGTAAGTTTTAAATTTTTTAAGAAACTCATCCGGTTGACTCATGGCAATAGATTGTTTGCTAATTAATCTATTAAATTGAAAACACAAGAACCTTTCTTGTAGAAACAATGCATAAGTCCTGGGTGGAGGCTTGAACTTGACAATTTGTGTAGCCTTATCTGCAACTTCTTCTAATCGGAGTGCTGACTTGTTTAATTCCATTTCTTTCTTTTCCAATTCTTGCATATACTTTCCTTTTCCTTCTTCTATTTTTCTTTTTCCTTTGTAAACTCATTGGTTACACTCCATAATTGGTAACCTAGAGAGAAAGTTGTGTGATATTTAGGAGTTTTAAGAGGAGGAGGTTTCTCACTTCGGATATCCAGTTCCTTGTCTCCTATCTTAGGTGACATCCAATTGTGCCAACAAATCTAACTTAGCACCATGACCATACAACTATAATTTCTCCTCCATCTCCTGCATTTTTATTTCCCTTTCTTTATCCTTTTGCTCATAGTTTCTCACCAACTCCTCTAGGTGTTTAATTTTATCCAATGCTTCATGGAGTTCTTGCCTCATATTTCTCTCCTCAAGGTAAACTTATTCTCTATCTTCAAACTGTTCATTTCCTTCTTCATAATCTCCACATATGGGGCTATCTAAAGCTTTTGTTCTCAATTTATTTTCAATAAATGGGTCCTCTAATTCAGTATTAGAGGTCATTATCATATACCTTCTCCTTTTCACAAGTGCATTCATGTCACCAGAGGCATCCTCTTCTTGTTCAGAATCAGTCTCTATAACCATAACATTCTCCTGCTGTTGTTCCTGCTGGTGTTGATTTCTCTGGGGTTGTTCTCTACTCACCTCTTCTTCTTCAGGTATACCTTCCTTTGTAGCATTTTGTTGTCTGAGTCTACCACAATGTCTGTGTGTAAGTATCTATGCTTCAATTATTCTCTTCTTTTTTTTTGAGGCATTTTCCTTTTTTGCTTTTGAGCAACCTCCTTTCCTTTTGCGACCTCATCCTCTAGTTTAGAGGGTGTGGAAGTGGTGGATACACTACTTCTCCTACTTTTAGAATTTTGTGGCTTGAAAGAAGAAGATAACACCTTTTTTTAGATAGTCCAGACTCTGGCTCTTCAGGTTCTTCATGTTCACCTTGGCTGCGGGTAGGTGAGGCCACAGGTGAATCATGAGGGTTTTCCTCTTCAGGACCATTTTGAGGTTCATTTTGATTTCCAATATCCCCAGACACTACTAGAAAATTGTTGATGTCTTTGCATTCCTTGGCCCTAAAATCCTCCCACCTTACTTGTGGGTATTGAATTCTTAGGCTCATTTTTATCAACATGGTAACTAAGCAATGGTGAGAGGGAAGTATCAAATTTTCTTTTCTGGTATTCCGAAGCCATTCTTTTCAACAAGTGGTATAATAAATTTGGTACATTTACTACCTTTTTATGCCTAAGATGGCTTAACAACTTAAAATGGGTAGTATATAAAAGGTTCTTCCTACCATCGCATGTAATATATCTAAAAATATAAGAGGCACACCTTGCCCATAATCAGTGGAGAGACAATTTTTTCGTACCTTATGCCGAGGAATCCAATTCATCTCCTCTTGTGCAGAATTCCTCCTGAGTTGTGATTGCATTAGACCGAGCTAGGAATTTTGCTCTCGTCCTTGGCAATTCGATCACTTGAGCAATGGTGGTCTTTGAAGCATCCACAAAAAGTCCTTTTACTGTGGCTTCATCATATTGGAGAGTTTCTACAAATCCTCTTGTTAAATCATCACTATACTTTGTTAATTTCAAAAAATACTTGAGCCATCCAACCCTTATGAATATAGGAAGTACTACTACGTCGTCCAAAATTTGTTGATGAGTTGTCGGCTCTCTCCTTATGACATCTCCCCCCATATTAGTTCCCTCTACTGCTCAATATACCAATTTTATCTTTGAAGATTCAGCTCAATCTCTGCCTACCATCTTCAACTTCTCTTGTGACTTCAAAACCTCAGTTTCCATATATATTCATACTACCACACAACACTATAACTGCAAATTCCCCTTCAAATTCAATTTTAGTAGAAACCAAGCTAAGGTTCTCACAAATTCCATAGGGTTTCAAGTTTTAGGAATTATAAAAATGGCAACGAAAAAGGTAATAAAAATAATATATGACTCAGGGCTTTGCATGTCATGATTTTCATTAAATTTGGTTTAGGGTGGCAAATTTGAAAAGACTGGCAAAAAGATAGAGTAAGCGTACCCTCCCCCCAACTTAACTGGTGAAGTGACCTCACTTCATAGTGATGATTTGGAGGTGGTATAAATGTGAGTTGATGGAAATGAATAATTTAATATTTCACATGCATGGAATTTAAATGAAAAGTGCATAAAAAGTTTAAAGAAAACCTGATTAATCATAACAACACACCTTAAGTATTGTCGTGAAAAAGTAACCATCAGTGGTACGTGGAAACTGAAAGAACATATTTGCTTGTTGATTTAATTGTACATATATTAACTACAAGGTAATGAGTATTAAATGGCGGGTGGGTATGATGGGACTGATGAGAGCTGTCGATTTGACAACTTCTAAGCTTTGAAATGAATGTGGGAAATAAAGCAATTATGTCGCAATACTTAGCATGAATTGATGAATAAAATATGTGGATATTGTTGAAATGAATGCACATAACCTTGCAATAAATAGGCACCAAATGAGTTGAATAAGCTTCTAGTCATCAAACATTGCAATGGTCGTTGGTAGTGTCAGGTCCCAATTGAAATGTTGGCAGTGTGAAGCTACAGGTCCCTACAACATCAGGACCCTTATGATTATTGGTAACAGGCCCCTCTGAAGATATCTTGAGTATTATGATTGTGCAATGTGTGTGTGAATAATGTGTCATGTGTGCCTGTGTTTTTAAAGCATGAGAAATTATGCGTAGGTGATTTTAGGTGTTGAGTTGTGTAACTCAACCTCTTGTTCACTAGACGTGCTTGGTATGTCTTATATTACTGATGTAGTACTCTATGAATCAGTTTATGTTTCAGGTTCACCATGAGCACCATACTGTTGGATTAATGAATAGATAAAGCCATCATGTTGCATTGGTTTCTTGTATAGCTTCAGTCTATGTCCATTAACAAGAAGTGAAAAGTGGATTGTATGAATAGTATGCAACTATACTACTCCATTAGGGTAAACCTTACTAATCTCATAGGGGCCCAGCCCTCTAGACTGTAATTTACCCTTGAAATCCTTATACAATGAATCATATAATAGTGCCCAATCTCCCACAATGAACTCTTTTGTTTTAGTATATTGATCATGACATTTCATTCGCTATTGTTGTATTACCTCTATATGATGGATTGCTTCCATTCTTATCTCATCTAGCCCATTCAAAGAATATAGTCTCTCCTTTTGTGCTTTTGTTAAATCCATTTCTAATTCCAATGTAGTCCTCAATGTTTTGTATTCAAACTCGATAGGAAGGACTGTTGTCTTTCCATAAACCAACTCATAGGGTGTACACCCAGTGGTTGTTTTCCATGTAGTCCTATATACCCAGACTGCTTCAGGTAATCTTGAAACTCAATATTTCCTATACAGGTGCACTGTCTTGGTCAATATATTCTCAAGTTCCTTGTTTGTGACTTCCACTTGACCATTAGCTTGTGGATGATAGGGTGTTTATTTCTTATTTTTTATTTTGTATTTCTCAATCAACTTGGTGATTGGAGTAGAAGTAAATTGGGGTCCTTGGTCAATGACTATTTCTTTAGGTACTCATACCTAGTAAAAATATCTCCATATAAAAACTTAGCCACATTACCATCTCTTGCAACCTGGAGAGCCTTAACTTCAACCCATTTTATCAAGTAATCAGTGCAAACAAGGATATATTCCTTATTAATAGAGGTAGGAGAGATTGGACAAATGAAGTCTAAACCTTATTTGTCAAAAGGTGCCAATGGCAACTAAGGTTGTAAGGGCATCTCATCACTCTTTGTTGGCCTTCCCATCCTTTTACACCTACCACAACTCCTAGTGTATTTAACATCTTTATGTGGAGTAGGCCAATAATAGCCAGTTGTGAGGATCTTAAAAGTTGTTCTTTTTCCTACAAAATGACCTCCACATGGCTCATCATGGCATGCTTTCATGATATCACAAATCTCATCTTCTTTGATGCATCTTCTAGTGATGTTATTAGGCCCCGGGTATAAAATAGAAAACAAAATATCCAAGAGTAAGGAAAACGTTTATGAACCAATTGTCTCTTCTCCCTTGGTGAGAAATGTGGTGGAATATGTCCTGTGACCAAATAATTAGCTATATCTATAGTCAGGGTAAAAATATTAGAGCAACATGCATAAACAAATTCTAATGAAAAACCCTAACAAGCACAATAGAGCATAAACTAACATGAAATCAAAACAAGAAAGAAAAGCAAACCGATCTTCAAGATAGATTTGATTTATCTCCATTGCTCTTCTCCACCTGCATGAGAATGCAAGATTTTGAAGGATTGAATGATTTGATATGTCGATTGCTCATTTTCGCAGCATAATGATAAGATGAAGATAATAGAAGAAAAATAGATAGATAGATAAGAAGATTGAGAGAAATTTTGGCAGAGTGAGGATACTAGAAGAAGATCCTCCCAAATGGCCAATGAAAGACGATTTATAGAAGAAGGTTGATTTGATTCGATGGTCAAGATTAAAAGTCAAATTTGTGATATGGATAGGATTAAAAGTTTATTTTAGTGTCTATGACGCACATTAAGTGGGTTATGACATGAGGCTAAAATTAGGATGTGAGGAAATAAGTGGGATTCTTTTATTTATTTTGGAGAGAAAAGATGCCTATGACGCACAATGAATGGGGCTAAAAATAGGATGCGAGTGAGAATCTTATAATTTAAATAATAAAATTATTTAAATTATGCGTGCATGTGAAGAGTTGTAGTCATGTGACACATGTTGCAATGTGACAATAAGTGAATGATTAATTCAAATATTTAATTTGAATTATTTTGAGACATGTGAAGGGAGAATTAATTAAATAAATGAGATTTACTTAATTAATTGGGAAGGTGATTAAGTGGAATAAATGGGATAAGTGGGATAATGTAATGACCTAGGGTAAATTATTACAAAATGTCTTACAAGGTCATGTATCAACTAGGTAATGTTATGACATGGACAATTTTAGGTGTCTACATTTTGCCCCTCTTTGAGATGATGTTCGAGATAGTGAGATTTATGTCAAGTAACATCATTTCAAAGAAGCTAAGGTATGGATAGATTAAAAAAATATGATGTCACAACCAATTAAGGAAGTGAGGAATAAGATGAATGAAGAAAAAGGATGATAGAAGAATATGATAATGACGACGATGCCCCCTCGAGAGGATAAGTGGGTTGGACAAACACGAGTATGCTCTAGAAATGAATGAGACAATAAAGGAGGGATAAGATGAATGATACAAGATAAGAAGTAGATGAAAAAGAAAAATAACATGCTATGCTACAATAAAGTGAGCAATCATATGTTTGATATAGCACTAGACGTTATGCACCAAGGTATAAAGGACCAAGGTGATGATGTGTCTTGTGCCCCAGCATAATACAACCTTGTCTAGATACAAGATATGAATATTAGTTGGGAGTGATTTGAATTTGATGCAAATGCAAATTGAAATTTGATAACACACACAAGCAAGCATGCACACATGATACAAAAACAAACAAGGTATTGCCCCTGTCAAGCTATAAACCAATGATTAATTGATTGATGATGATGATAGTGTTGTCATTGCGGGGAACGATATATACCTAGATCAACACAAGGATGATTGATTGATTGATTGATTGATTGGTGATAGTGTTATCATTGCAGGGAACAATATATCCCTAGATCAACACAAGGATGATTGATTGATTGGGTTTACAACATTAGGATCAAGACCAAAATGTGATTGGATAATTTGACTTGATTGACTAGCTTGGTTGGTATGGATTAAGCATTGAATTGCATTTGGATTATTTCTTGGAATGATTGAATATGATTGATTTGAAGATTTGGATGATGATTGATGAATTAAATAGAAGAATGATTTACTTGGAATGATTTTGATTGATTGGATTGATGGAGAAATGATTTGATTTGATGATAATGATTGGATTGATTAGAACAATGCATTTGATTAGAAGAACTGATGAGATTGATTAGAAGAATGGATTTGATTATAAGAAGTGACGTGATTAGATAATTTGATGAAGAAATTGATTTGAAGAAGTTGAATTGATTGGAAGAAGTGATTTGGTTTGATTTTATTGCTTGGATTTTTGTTGGGTATTTGATTTTTGTCTTTTTTTCAAGACCCTTTTTCTATTTTTTTGTATTTTTGGGGATATTTTGAATTGTTTTTGGATTTTAAAATGTTTGATTTTTTGGATTTTTGAAATGTTTTGATTTTTTTCAGGACCTTTTTCATTTTTTTTGCATTTTTTTCAGGACTTTTTTGAAATGTTTTGAGATGTCAATGGATGACAATTTGGGTAGCCTTTGTGCTAGATACCAATGACAAGGGAGAATAAAGTCTAGGTCCAAGGAGATAGATGAGATTGATGGATGAAAGGGTGGGTGATAGGATAAGGGGTAGAAGGCTCATGATAGATAGATCGATAAAAATGATAAGTCATAGTGAATGAAATGGATGTATGCATCATAAGAGAGCAAGAATGTGATCTCCAAAGACTATGTCACATAGAAATAACATGCCCTGTTCTAGGTACAATACTTAGGATCTTTCATGACAAATCTTATGACACTAGGATAATGATAGGCTTGTTTGGAAGGATAAAGTATATCAAAAGATATACAAAGCATGTTTCAACATTTTGCCCCATATTTTTATCAAGATCAAAAGGAGGAAAAGAGGATGAATGGATTCATTATGATAAGTATATGGGTATGATGGCCAAGGATGATAATATATGATAGGATAGGATAAAAAATGATATGGTAGGATGAGACAACATGCCCCCAAGTGTAATTGACTTAGAAGATCAACCTACACATGATGCCTGTTTGCCAGGTTTTCATCATGGTACTTATCCAGGGCCTCTGTTTACCAGGTTTTCACCGTTGGATGAAGGGATTTTTCTTTCTTTCTTTCTTTCTTTTTTGACTTTTTTGATTTATTTATTTTTCTTTTTTTTGACTTCTTTGATTTTTAGATAAGAGAAGGGGAATATGGATAGGAGGGACTCAAGTGTCTAGTTTCATGAAAGGTGATAGTCCCACTAGAGATGGATTTCATCGCATGGACCATGTCAAATGTCATTACGCTCATAGATGTTGGTAAGGGATGACATGAAAGGGAGATGGAGTAGGTAGATGATGGATTATGATGTGGATTATAGAGGAATTGGTGGATTATGACGTGGATTATGTAGGGGAGATGAATGGGAGGCTTAGCCAAAAGCATGGACCATAGGAAGGTGATAGGGGAGGTATGTAGGATAATGAGTGAAAGGTGAGGAGATGGAAGTATGTGGAATTGTTGTGAAATGGAAGGGAACCATGACCAATGGTTGCACACACTATGATAAACATTGAAGATTTTGATGTGGAGGGGGTGTACGAAGCAATGGAGATGTTTTCTTAAGAGATGGGTGATGATGTGTTTTAGGTACCCACATAGATAGTATTTTTATGACTTATTTTTCTTGTGGGATAGAATATGAGATTCTTGAATAGAGTGGGAATGTGAGGTGGAAGTGGATGGTTGGGATTTTTGAGATGTAGATGCCTTGTTTGACTTGTTTTCCTTTTTCTTAGGGACCCAAACCATTTTAGCTTTGGCCTTTTCTTTTGGAGGTATGGGCTTATATTGCTTTTTGGATGGATTTTTATTTGCTTCTTTGCTTTTGTGTCCTAGGGCACGAGGACCCATCATATTTTTTGCTTTATAGATAGAGGCATCAATTTTTTTTATTTTGAATCCCATGGGTATGGTGGAATGAGTGGAAGCTTCATGTTTAGACAATGTGTGCATTGATTGGTCATGATTAGGATTTTTAGAGGATTTATGGATAGGTGGATAAGGAGATTGGATAATGGGGATATTAGGTGTTGGGAGTAGTGGAGGTAGATTAGATAGAGGGATATTAGGAGTTGGAAACAATGGTGGCAAAGTTGATGGTGGAAGGTGTACAATCACATGCTTTTGACATTTGTAAGATGATGGATTAGGGATGACAACATATGTTTTAGTCATATGATTGAATTTATGGTGGAAAGAGGACTTATGATGGATGGAGGAAGTACCAACATCTTTATATTGGTGTCCTTGGGGTGTATATCCAAGGCCATAAGAGCGTGGAGGGACCTTGACATGGATTGGCTCCAAAATACCTTGTTCATAAAAGCCTAAGCCTTTACCTTGATAGTTCATGTTCTGAAGCATGCGATGGACAATGGGAATAGGTGTGTTTTGAACACTAGACTTGAGTTCATTATTAGATGAAGAAAGTGAAGTGGATAAAGGTTGTTGTTGTCCTAAGGAGGAACATTCGTGAATAAAGATGGATAGACCAATAGGACATGTTGGTGGATTTGAAATGGGGTTGATAGTGGATGTGGAAGGATCATTAGGATCTTGATTATGTTCATTTAGATCCACATTATTAGTTTGATCTTCTACATTTGATTGGGAGGCATGTGTCTCAGCATGACAAGTGGAGAATGAAGGATCATGGATAGGACTAGGTAGGGGGTGGATAGGAGCAATGGAGGTTTCTTTCTCATGGATAGATGAAGTGATAGGCTTTTGAACATGGAATGCATAAAGTTGGCTAAGAGGATCATCATGGCCTTCTTGATCATAGGTAGGATCTAGATCATAGAGGGAAGTTTCATCACGAATAGGACCAAGTATGTTATGAGTGGGATCATTAGAAGGGCCTAGATCTTGATTAGAATGAGAGGTTAATATTTCCTCATGCTTAGGATAATTCTCTTGACATAGCTCTTGGATTTGAGTGGAAATGGAAGTGGAAGGCTCTAGAATAGGCTTGGCATGCTCTTTATGATCAACAACATGAAGGCATGATGGAATTTGACTTAGAAATATAAGATCAATAGGTTGTGGACCACATGATGGAGTTGGAAGAACAGGCATGGCATTCAAAGGTTCATTGGTAAGCTCATTAATGGGTGCTTGACATGGAGATGGTCTATTTCATGCTAGTAGGTTTTGGAGAAAATCGTTAAAGGATTCTTTGGTTGATGGATTAGAGCTTGAGAAGTTGGATGGTGGTGTTGATGTAGGACTAGTATGCTTTGAGATAGGCATTTTATTAGATGGAAATGGAGGACTAGTAGATGGAATGGTGTATGATTCCAAACTTAGGGTGGTATTTCCCTTGTCAATAGTATCATTAAGGTGACCTAAGATTTCTACAAAGTTCTCATCATCACTAGGATCTACAAAATTCTCATCATCACTAGGAGCAAAGTTTGACCCACTTTGGAGGATATATGGTTTTGGATTATCTTCATGATTAAGCAAAGGGGCTCCTTGAAGTATGACCTTGGGCTTGTGACTAAGATCGTTAAGAATTAGGACCATTTTAGCAAGTGCTTCCCTAGAATTAGGGTGGTGATGATGATGTGGAATGATTAGATTGGATGACTTGGATTGATTATGATGAAATTGATTTGAATGTGATTAGAAAAATGATGATTAGGATGATTATAATGACATGTTTATGTGTTGGTGTTTATAGCTTGATATGGAAATTTGCAAACAAATGATTACACCTGTACACACATGAATCACACACGCAAGACACATAAGCAAGTTTGAATTTGAAATTATGAATGTGATGATTAAGCACACACTTGAAGTAGACACATCAACAAGTCCTAGAACTAGTCAAGTGGGTATGGTCAATTAGGTCTTAAGCTAGGATGCACGAGATTGACTAGGGATAATTTGAAAGAAAAATTATGGCACACAGCCAGGAGAAAGGGGCAACCCACCCTTCACCTTCACTTCCTAAAGGTATAAAGTTCTTTGGGGCTTAGCCAAGAGTGACAAGATTTTGACTCCCAAAGAAGCATGTCTTTCGATTCACACATTGATTGGGTTCATCCCTAGGGGTGATGAAATCCCTTAGCAGACCTCCTATGAAGGGTATGACAAAAGCAAACCAAGTGAGGTGTTTTTTATCACACACGCACTTGATTCACACTCGCAATTGTTAATTTCTCTTTAAAAAATTGAAATGTGTGTAAAACAATTCAAACACTTGTTATTTTTAACCCAAAGTCAAAATGTATGATTGAAAACAATGGTTCTTCTTAAGTCCAATTCCAAAGTGTGATTGCAAACAATATGTTCGTTTTAAAGCCCCAAATTGAAGTGTTTTGCAAACAAGATTGATTGATCAAATGAGAGATAAAGATAATAGAATGAGTGTACCCAAAAAAATTTGCTTTCCAATCTGATGTGTATGACTGATATTGCTGCTACTAAAGCTCCTTATGATCACCTACAAAATAAAAAATAATAATATTATAATGCAACCATAAAAAAAAATAAGTTCATTAGAAAATTGCAATTTCAAATACATGTTTTTAACATAGCTGAATTAGATTTGATTATTTGAAGATGTTATTGATCTGAAAAATAAAAAATCAAAGAAGAGACCCTTGCTAATTTTCTGTGAGCTTTTCAGAAATATAAAGAAGTTAGATAAAATTCCTTGTTTTGCACCCAAAAATATGGATTTATGAAAAACCTATAGAAAACAAAGATCAGAATTTTTCGCTTTGTATTTGACCTCTAAATTAAATCTGTAAAACATAGACCCCCATTAAAATTTTAATTTTTTCCATAAATGTAAATATTTCTAAAAGATTTGCTGATTTGCGTCCAGAAAGTTTTATGAAAAAACATAAAATCAAGATAAATCCTACAAAAATGGTGATAAGCCCTCAATTTTTTTACTGTAGCCCCCTGGGGTTATTTTTAAGCTTCTGTGAAAATTTTGTAGAAAAATACATAGTTGTTTGGAAGATATGATGAAATTTGTAAAACTTGGGGTTTTGTCCAAAAACTGACAGATCTGCAACAAAAAGTTAATGAAACCTGCAAAAAAGAAAGCTAGATTAAAAGATTCACGTCGGGTTCACCAAATGTAGTCAAGGTAAAAATATTAGAGCAACATGCATAAACAAATTATAATGAAAAACCCTAACAAGCACAATAAAGCACAAACTAACATGAAAATCAAAACAAGAAAGCAAAGCAAACCGATCTCCATGCTAGATTTGATTTATCTCCATTGCTCTTCTCCACCTGCATGAGAATGCAAGATTTTGAAGGACTGAATGATTTGATATGTTGATTGCTCATTTTCATAGCATAATGATAAGATGAAGATAATAGAAGAAAAATAGATAGATAGATAAAAATATTGAGAGAAATTTTGGCAAAGTGAGGATACTAGAAGAAGATCCTCCCAAATGGCCAATGAAAGACTTGATTTATAGAAGGTTGATTTGATTCAATGGTCAAGATTAAAAGTCAAATCTATGATATGTATGGCTAGGATTAGAAGTTCATTTTAGTGTCTATGGTGCACATTAAGTGGGTTATGACATGAGGGTCTTTGATGTCCTTGATGGTCGTGACTCTCTTATCATACTTTGCACCTATTAACTTTGTTGCCATTTCATTCTTCACTGACTTGAGTGTCAGAACCGGTCCAATTGAGCATAATCCTATAACAACCCTAATTTCCTCATTGATTATATGTGGCATATCCAACCACATAAACTTGGCATGAATCCTAATCAATGTGTATCTAATCCACTCATCCACATAGCCAAAGATAGGGAAATTATTCTAGACGTCAAGCTTCTTCTCTACCAAGATCTTGAACTTAGGTTTCAGTTCAAATTGGTCTCTGGTGAGTTCATTAAACCACACATCACCCAAATTTGAGTGATTATACTCTTTCAATTTTGCATGAATGTAAATCCTAACATCTTATGTATGCAACAAACCATACAAAATACTAAAAAATGCACCATCCAAATTAATCATCATTGACTTATTAAGGTGTAGTTTGAATTTTGGATGAGGTCGATCCACAACCTCCACAACTTGTGGGGTATACATTTTTTGACACAATAAAAGTACTTCAAAAACTAGGGAAAATGGATACTTTAAATACCTTTCGATCGCCATTGGTTAGGGTTTCATGCACAAGAATTTTGAAATGCTTTATTTCGCTCCTTCGTTTCTCTTCTCGAATGCTCATTTACAAATGAATTAGATCAAATGTGAAATCATTTATGAACCATTTTGGAATAACCTAATTCATATTGAATGCATTGATTTGAATTTTGGCAAAAAATTGGTAAACCCTAACTATAATGCATAGTCACCTTCGATTGCTCTGCAAACTTCTGTATCTTGATATTTTCCATTGGTGTTTTCACCACTAGATCAAGCATATCAACCTAAACCTCATATCCACATGCTGAAGGCATGAACACCATATCTTTGGTAGGTGCTTAATGATTGTATGTTGAAACTCCCTTTGATCCAAAGCTCTTCATTTAGTTTTTGGAGGAAACATCTGGACCAAAATTTGGCATAAACTCATCCTTAACCTCATTCTCCTCCTTCATTTTCCATATCTTATTCATCTATTTCTTCATCTCTATTGAATCAACCTTTTTTATTGGATCACCCTTCTTTACTGGATCAACCTTCACATTCTTGCTTCTACAAAACTTAACAATATGCCCTAACTTATTGCATTTGACATTTTGAACAAGCTTACTTTCACTTAGTCTAGATCTACATTGATTAGACATGCCCAAATCCATTGCATGTATAATAGTAGCCATTGAAATATTGAAACATCATACCGTTGTTATAGCTACTCATCATTTGATTTCTACAATCACTATCTCTATGACCAAATATTTTTCATGTAAAAATTTGATCGAGAAATGTTTGAACATTCTAATTCATTTTGCTTCTACATTTCATAGACTTATGTACAAATTTATCTCAGGAATAACAAAAACCATTAAAATATGGGTACCTTTACACATCTGGTTGTCTAATTTGTGGTCTTTTGAAGTCTTTCCTTGGATTTCAGACCTACTTTCCATTGCTCTTCTTGTCCTCAATATTCTTTTCAATCTTGTTTGAGTTTGATATGTCTTTGAACTTTCACCTTTCTCAAATCCTAACCATTCTTTTTATTTAGATCCCTTCTGATTTGTAATCATCTCATCAAGTATTGTAGTACTCTTCTTGAATCTTTGTTTTCTCTAAATATGATCTCAAGGTTACAAATTCTTGTTCAAGCTTTGAGTATTCTTCAGATTTTTCTTTCAATAAAGCATTCAAACAATCTTTAACTCTTTTACTTTCTTCAATTTGAGTTTTAGGTTGGGAATGATCTCATTTGATTGCTTGAGCTCTTTGATCCTATCTATAGCTTTCTTGAGTTTCTCTCTCAATATCTTAATGCATTCATTTGCATCACTAAGATCCTTTTTCAAATCTCTGTTCTCAAATTCTGCTTTATCCAAATCATCCAGGGGATATTTGAGTTCTCCTTCCATATCAAAAATGCAATCTTCTTGAATAAATCCTTCTGGCTTAATTTCTTCAGGAAGAATAGGATACTTCCTTGTAGCCATGTGTTCAACTCCATGATCTACCTCAACAATCAACCCAACTGAAGGAACCAAGCTCTAATACAAATTGTTGAACACCTAGACTACTGAGGAGGGGGGCATGAATCAATATTCTCTGAAACCACTTAAACATTTAAAAATTCATCTCAAGCATCATATTGAATTTGTAGTAAGGAAGAAACTATGGAAGCAACCATCAAAGAATATAACACATGAACACCAGATTTTTATGTGGAAAACCCAAGAAGGGAAAAACCATTGTGAGGATTAGCTCATAATATATTATAACCGATCATAACATATTATAGAAAGGCTCACTTCCAGGTGGACTCAATGTCCAGAGAATAAGATAAATAGAAGAGAGGTGTGGCTCACTGCTAAGGTTTGAACTGCTACAAATGCATCTACAATATGCAAGAAATATAGTTCCATTGGAGGTCAAAATACTAAATCAACACACTTCATACTACACAACTTCCACACTCTGCTCTGCTTCACATTCACATGCTCTACTTAAGAATTCACATCACATATTTTTTTACAGTACACACACATCTTTATAACATTGAAAATATCTTACGTTTATACACATTACATCCATAAACACTTACAACATCAATTAGGTTGAGCTAATTAGATGTATCATGCAAATCATAACTTGTCGGCTCAAGATTGACCTATACATACTTTGCGCCTTAATTCAAAACTTGTAACACATCAAATAGGTTGGAATGGACCTATAATATCTCCCACATAACCAATCAACACTTTCTTTATCTCTGGACAACCTCAAACATATTAGGTCAACACCGTAGGTAAAGTGAAATAAAAATACCCCAATTGATTATCCACAAACTGACATGCAGACCTCCAAAACACATGCCACTTGGACTACACACCCTTTTGACACCTATAAACACTCCTATAAATATGCATAACCAAATATGCTTCCACAGTGAAATGCAAACCATTTCAAACAAGTACTCTACACTAGAAACATTGTCATTGGAAAACCTGATATACTATCAACCATAATTTATGCACCAGAGGACATAAAGACATGAAACTTCAGATTTAAGGTCCTTAAACATGTACCAAAATTGTCTTAGGACTGCATATAGAAATACCTCAAGGTGAACCAATACGGACCAAAAAAAATGCTTTATACACTAAAAATTGTATTTTGGACTTAGTTAAATATTTAACATATATGTTTTGCATCAAAGAAAAATATTTAAATTTCTATATTGGATTATCACCTCCATGCTCACTCATGCTTCACCAACCAATTGTACCTCAATATAGACATCAAAAAATAATGTTGACATCAATGACGACACTGTATAAGCTCATGCTCATGTTCCCAACATTCATATCAATGACAATCTCCTCAACCTTCCAACAAAAATGAATAGCAATAATTTAACTCATCTATGATTAATGACTCACAATTACTATAATAGTGAACTATTTATGCAATCTAATTAGCCACTAACCTTCACTCCAAATACAATATCAACTATCAAATCACCAATATGAATCACATATAATGTGGTCAAGCATATTGTTGATCCAAAAATCATGTTGCAGTTACTTTAATTTGGATTTATTTAAGTTCACAACTAGAGATATTCTAACAACTCTATTATCCCCCACAACAAAAATGATTTATCTTTAATAAATACACATACTAATCAACAAATAAACCAAATATAATGTCACTTGTCTATATTTTAATTTTGTAATTCTTACATACCAACAACAATCCTTTATTTCAAACCTTACATATTCTTTAACTTTTTTCGGTTGGAGGTACTGTAACATGCCAATTGTTCTACCCAAAAATTTTACTATGTTTTTAACCACAAGTAAATTATGAACACATTTTCATCAATAAAATTTATTTTCTCATTAAGAATAACATGCACATTTGAATAAATATCATTCCAAACTTTTCCATTGCATATAACAAAGTGTTACAACTTTCATATTTGATACATTTTATGTTTACAACTTTACCATTAGATGGATACATAAAACTTACATGGCTATATCGAGCTTTCTGGCATTAGGTATACAAATAGTCCAGGAAATCCCTTGTCCAAATCTTGGTTACCAACTAATGAGGAGAAGCATCACTCAAGCACTTTTCTACCAACCATGGACTTACTACGGTCTCTTGCACATCTACCACATATGGTGAAATGGCCCTCCCTTCGACGAAGAGATTGGTTTGGTAACCCCATAATAAATTGACCTTATCTAAGCTTGGTGTTGTGTCCTACATATCTAGATCTGTCACATAGTGGCTACAACCTACCATATGACACTACCTGCCTAGTATGTAAGTCGAATCACAGTGAACCAATAGTGTAAATAGTGACAACTTACACTACTTTGGAAAAAGTATTCATCACCCCCAATTTAGGATGGACATCACATGCTCACCCACCTTCCTAGATCGATTTGTATTGACCATTCGTATCCTAAGCATAGGTTATACCCTTTCCCATGGATTAATTTAACCCCAAGAATAACCTAGTACCTCTTTCATTTACTATAACATTTCTATCAAAGTAACTTAAACAATTTCAAAAATTCACCATTTTAAACTAACCATAGTTTATATAAGTTCTATCACAATCATAGTATATAATATTATATAAACACTCATTCCTTAATATGTAGTTTATATAAATAGAAATCAATTGAACAATTCCCTAATCTATATTCAACATGAATCTATCTCATATAACCAACAAAAGACATCTACCTTTTCTCGCTACTCAAGCACATTTCCAAACAAAGCAAACAAAGACAATCAATCTTTTCCAAAAATATAAAAACATAAAAGAGTAAGAATCAACATGCCTGTTTATGCAACTCCAATTGAATAAACCGAATTCTTATTTTAGCCTCCTCCAAAGTCGGCTTGCAACTCAATAACTATTACTTCCTCTCTCAAAATACCCTTCACAATTCTCCCACAAATCCCTCATAATTCACTCACAAATCCCTCACAATTCACTCACAAATCCCTCACAATTCACTCATAAAACTCAGAATAATGATATTTAGCAACTCAAAAATTAGTAGCAAAAAGGCAAGTATGCGTGCATCTCAAATCAGGTATCTCTCTCCTCTATTTATACAAAATTATGAGCATCTACAACCTACAAACAAGCTTTTCAAGGTGACACTTCTTAGTTCAAAAGCTCGACTTAGCAAGTAAAAGTAGAAGGTGGCAACTAAATTCACCACACAGAGAACACCTACACAACCAGATATTTCCACAATGGAAAACAAGAATGATAATTGAAAATGCAAGGATAATGTCTCCTATAGGTCAATCTATTTTGGCCAGCTTAATGCTTGACTATTTCCCTAATTTCAAATTGCTTCACATTTTAAATTCATATTGCAAGTTTAGACTTCTATTTGATTCACACCATTCTCAGTTTGGCGCTAGCAAACATCACGTGCCCCTATTACCTTGGTCATTGTTTGCTTATGACCAGTTCAATATTTCATATGCATGCTTATTCACTTTGCCTTTTGCGTTTTGACTTAGTCATTAGCTGATTATAATCCACATTGGTTTTTCCATAATATTTAAAACTCATGTATTGCCCATTTGGTACACTTTTCTTTTATTGTCAATGCCATACACTATATAGTGTATGCTGCATTTATAGTATTCACTACACATTATATAGTTAATACTATTCAATATAAGTTATGCGTTTAACAACGTGCATACCATGTGCTTCATATCAATCATGCACTTTAATAATATTAGCGCTATCTAAATCATTATATTGTATGTATATAATATATATAATACATATATATAATACATATATATATATATATATATATATATACATATATATAATACATATATATATATATATATATATATATATATACATATATATACATACATACACACATATATATATATCTATATATATGTATGTATGTATGTATACACACACACATATATATACCCATCGACTCATAAGTTTATTAAATACATCATTAGATTATTCAAATGAATATACTAATATTTTATATTCCACAATATAATATTGCATGTGTATATACATACATATACACATATGTATACATATATTAATATATTTGTATGGATGCCTCCATTACGTCAATACATACGTATATATATATATATATGCATAAATTATATATATATCATTGTCTCATAATCAAGCACATATATTTGCAATCACATCGATTGACATATATACATAAAGTGTATATATATATATGCCATCCTGTCCATTCGATATCCTCACACATATGGGTATTCCATCCATGTGTATGCATGGATATTTCCATCTACATATATTCATGTAGGTTTTTACTCGTGTGTATGAGTTTATCACTATCATGTATATATATACATACATATATACATTTTATATGTATATCTCATCAACTATGTATAATATACAAATAAAATCTCACACAAATCAAGAAGACTCAAGCACTATCCCAAATCAAGAACATTCACAATTTAATCCACAAACTATTCTAATTCATGCACAAACAAGACTAAGGCAACCTGCCATTGACTCGACTTGATCAACTAAAAGTGAGTGTGTGTAAGCTTAGATATATCTTATTAAAGGCTACCAGACCAAGTTTTTCTCCTGAGTGATACTTCTCTCTTCCAGAGGCTCAAACCTATTCCTACATTCATCTTAGCACATTGCAAACGTAGTTAGCCATTCACAAAACAATCGTTTGCATCACACATTTCATAGTTAGAATTCATCCAAAAAATATCAAATTGAATCAATCATTTATTCATCATATTTCCAATGGTACATTTAAGCAAAGTACAAACACATATATTTTCAACCAGATTACAAACACATTCATATATTCAAGTATTTTAACCAACATGATAATAGTAAATACGTGAATACACAACAAGGTGCAATAGGTAGGAATACTAATACATCTTTTAGATTTTATTAGTTGGTAACAAATGAACCAATGAGATGCTAGAATTAAAATGGTTTGACCAATTTTTTTGATTTTTGATTACAATAAGCAGAGCAACTCACAGTCGTTAGGGTTAGCTCTAAACCAAAACGATGTTGAAGCAACTCTAACCAGAATGTACACCAGGATCCCGATGTGGGCAAGGTGTGAGCATTGGTCAGAGGATCTGAATGCTGAAACAGAGCTGGAAGGAACTCTAACCAAGAATGGCGCCAAGAGATGGCGAGCATATGGTCAGAGGATCTTAAATGAAATGCTGATACAAGAACTCTAACCAAGAAATGCGTCGGTGAACGACGAGCATGTGGTCAGAGGGTCCCTATCATCTAATAACTGAAAGCAAGCTCAACACCAAGCATGTGCTACGCAATCCATTACGGAAATGAGGCGACCATAGGGCAGAGATAAAGGAAATACAAATGCAATTACAAAATGTAAAGATGAGCATTACACATTCATGATAAAGCAAGATTAAGAATTGCTGTCAGTACTACTGCCAGCTTACAATATGTTAGAAATCTTGCCAAAGCCTAGTAATCCAAGTTCTTCAATGCTGCAATAATTTGTAAGACTTCCCCAATGCTTGACAAACCTCTCTGGACTCAAACCCCTCACAAATCTGCATTTATCTATGACTGATATAACAGACTAGCAACTGAAATGAAGCAATCAGCAACCCTAGAACTCACCAAAATACTCACAACTCACTCAATACTTGCCAGAATGACATGAGACCTGAAGCAATAGAAAGCTATAATGATGGCAATGAGGACTAGACCAAGAAACAACTAACAAATCAAAGTATTCTTTTTTCTAAACACTTGCCAGGTAGACCAGAATGGTACGGCCAATAGAGAGAGGCGATTTTGCTTTTAAAAAATAAACACACAATATTAAAATCTAAATCTTTGCAAGAAGGGTCGCCCCTATCAAGGAAACTCAATGAATCAATACCCAGAATGACTGTATTTTTATTTTCGGATTTATGAGTGAAACTATAGATTCAGCCCTGTTATCAACAACTCCAGAAAATGACATAAAATGCAGTAATCTGAACTACAAACAAACCCCAGCTACAAAGCAAACCTCACTATAAAAAACTCTCAACAATAAGCAAACTTCTCTACTAGGCGCTATCTCTCAAGCACGAAGTCGAGCCAAGGCTAGGAGGCATTCATTCCTCAAAGCAGTCCCAAAGCCATTCCGATAGCATAACAATACCATAAACATAAGATAAACCAAATGAGGACCCAAGACCTCCTTTTATAACTTTGTGAAGACTCTCCAGAAGCTTCTAGAAACCCTAACTTTTCAATTTTGAAATAACTCCCTTCCCTCCAAAGATGGCGTCCCATTTTCCAAGCAATATTTGACTTTAATTTTAAATTAATCCCCTCCTCAAAGAAGGCGTCCAACTCAAGCATGAAATAGACCTTTGAATAATAATAAATTTCCTTCAATGAAGCACCCACCCTTGAAGAACACCTTTTAAGAACAACTTGAAGTGATGTAGCTAGGCCAAGGGGGAAGTCAACATTAAGATATAACATTAACATAACATTATTTAAATAAAATGAACTTATTTCTCCAAAATGCATCCTAAGGCCAAAATTGATCAAACCAACTGAGCTGACTGAAGATGAGAGCCATCCGTGCCGAAACCAACAGGACCACTGCCAAAAATAGAATTTACTAAAAATAGTAAATTCCAAAAAGTTGCCCGGATCAAAGTGCATGTGATACCAATGCGAAGCTTTCTGAAAACCCAGAAAGAATCTGCAATCCAAAATCCCAAACTCCAGGATGTAGCCATCGTAACTTACTAAAAATAGTAAGTCCAGAAAGGTTGCCCGACGCAGTTGCAAGTCATACCTCTGCTAAGCTCTCTGAAAACTCAGAAGGAATCCAAAATCCAAACAACCAAACTCCAACAAGCAAAACCCTAAATCATCAAGAGAACCCCCCAAGCAGCCGGAAACCCTAATTCTGCCATTGACTAGCCGACAACACATTGGGAATAGGCTACCAATCACTGAAAAGTGGAGTGCTAAAAACGGGGACATTACAGTTAGAGAGTACGTGTTTGTGCATGCAAATTCTAGTTGCATATAATAAATGCTAAATAATGGAATGAAATAAACTTAGAAAAATCTAGATTTTTTCCTTAAAGAATTTGCATTTAATAAATGCTAAATAATAGAATAAAATAAACTTAGATAAATCTAGATTTTTTCCTTAAAGAAATTAATTATTATCTAATGATGGAATATTTGAATACAAATTTAAAACATAAAGCAATGCAAATGAAAAATGAAAGTTGCCATCAAATTGTCAAAGCAATATTTATGTGGCTTTTATGTGATAAATGAGATTTTGGAGGCTTTTACTTGATATTTTGGAGGCTTTTACTATGAAATGAAACTAAAACTTGTTTTCGGATGACTTAATAGTGATTTGTAGGTGTGAGACTTATTTCAGGTTTAAATCTCACACTATATGTAGCCTATCAACTAATAATAAATAAATAAATAAATAAAATTTACCCCTATTAATTTAAAATATTTTTAAAATTATCAATAAGAAAAGTAATATTTAATAAAGGATAATGAATAATTATATTTTTTAATTCTATTTTATATATGTTTGCTTCATAGATTACTTAAGAAATGTTGTATTTGTAAATTATTAAATGCATTCATCTTCAAATGTAGATATTAAATTGCACCATATTTAGAGCTTTAATTTTTATCTGACATCACCTCTCTTTGATTAACATTTGCAACATAGTTGTAATTGAATTAGGTTTTTATTTTTTATTTTAACTTTTAAACATCATTTACAGGCAAAATTTTTGCAAGTAGTTCAACAATTTCATCTCTAATATATTGTTTAATTTGATAAAATTTCATTATATTAATAATATTTACAAATTAATTAGTCTAAACAACAATATTTTAAACCAATTAAAAACCAAAATTTTATATTATTCAAATATAATTTAGTTTTTTTAAAGTGAACATGTTAAATATTTAACTTTAAAAATTGTAAAAAATATTTCTTTTAAACATAATTGGCTAAGAAGTTTGGGGTGTTATGGACGAATTTATAAGAAAAAACAAGGTAAACTATTTTTTTGATTTTTTCAAGAATGATCTTTGACTTTTAGCTTTATAAAGTCATTTTAATAAATCTTTCTAAAATAAATAAATATTTATTTTTACATTTTTACTCATATAATATTTATATATTAAATTAAATAAAGCGATTTTCCTATTACATACATAATTTTTTATTTTTTTGATGAATAGGCAAATATCTATATTAACATAAAGATAAAAATACAAATTCACAAAAAAGGGGTGGGTGGTAAGAAGGCACACCCCGAAAGTCACATGGGCAGAGCCCAAAAAAGCTAAAATAACCAATCACATAGGCCTAGCCCAGAAGTCTAAGAGCAGGAAATAAAAACATTAAACGGTCAAAGCAGTGCCAATAGAGCCTGGGGGATCCTTGTCATCCAGATTTTCCCCCCATACATCAGCGGGGTTTGGAGTGACGTCAGGAGGAGCACCCCAACCATCATCATCTTTAGCTTTATTTTTTTCTTCTTCCTCACGTCGAGGCGAGGTTGCAAGAGCCAGCCACATAAAACTTTTGCCACTGGCAGGTCAACTAGAGCCAGAAGCAGGCAGAGTATCAAAGGGCCACCCAGAACCGCCGCCACCACTCCCAGTAGCACCACCAGATTGCCAGCCTTGACCAGGACGCGACAGAGGAGAAAGAGCCCGCCTAGGAGGTCGGGAATCCCGTTGAGCAAGAGGCTAGGAGCGGGGACGCGCATAATCACTCCGCTTCCGGCCCCAAGAGGGCGACCGACCGCGGGAGGAGGAGGGCGAATCAAGAATCTGAGCCACAGTACAAGGGGCATTGCCCCAGTGGTCCAGGAGGACGTGCAGGTGAGCCACCTCCAGTGCAACCTTGTTGGCTTGCACCTGAATCTGAAGGAGAACATTAGAACAAATAACAACTTTAGCATAAAGAGACACATTAACATCTAAATGAGAATGAGCAAATATACAAGCATTTTTGTCTTTCCAGATATTGAAAAAGATTTCCACCCTGAAAGTGTGCCAAAGTTGGGTGAACTTAGTCGGGGTTCCAGACGGGTCCCCCAGCAGAACCATATGCCAAGAGAAGGGTTCCGGTCGAAAAGGCCGAAATAAATCATGAATCCAAGTCCAAAATTGTTGAGCTCTAGGACAAAACCAAAAAAGATGCTTAAAGCTTTCAAATTGCTCACAAAAAGGGCAGCGAGGGTCAGGAACCCCCATACGAACAAGCCTTGAACCCACAGGCAAGCCTTGGAAAAGAATACACCAAGCAAAGTGGGCCAGCTTCAGATTAACAATTGTAGACCAAGTGGCATCAAATCTCTTATGCCAAGTATGGGCAGAGGAATTAAGAAGCCACCTCTGGTTCAAAGAATTGATCATAGGAAAATGGGGTGAAAGCCACTTGTAACCAAGCCGTGGCTTGTAGCTCCTGAGAGGAGTGTCTGAAAACCATTTCCAGTCTTTCCACCAAGGTTTGTGCCCACGAATGCCAACTTTGTGAAGCATGTCTGCCGGAATGACACTCACTAGCCTGTTGAAAGTAGGATGGCCTTGGTTTTGAAGACTGTATTGGGCTTTAAAAACATCCCACTGCAAGAGACGCATAGTGGGCTGGTGAAAGAGCTGATGCAGTGTTTGAATACCCTTTCTGTGAAATCTGAGGGCCTTGAGCCAAGGCGACTTGGCCAGGGGTTGACCATTATGAGCTGAGACCACCATAAATTATGTTGGTTGATGGAAAGCCCATCACGAAATCCAACCCCGACCCAACAGAGCCATGGCTTAACAGTTTCCCAAGAGCGCCAGATGCTCTTGGCCACAAAGGAGCCAACAATTTGAATCGGCTTCCGCATAACCAAGAGGGTTTGGAGACCAATTTCTTTCCAGGTGGACCTGTGAATAGGAAAATCAGACTGAATACAATGCCTGAGGAGAAGTTTCTAGGCTTCATCTTCGGTGAGAGCCCGGATAATCCATTTGACACAGAGAGTAGTCCCTTGCCGTTGAGTGGAAAGCAACCCAAGCCCTCCAGAGTCCTTGGGGAGACAACAGTATTCCCAAGCAACCCGATGAAAACCCTTGTGGGTTTTAGAGGAGGCCCATAAAAAATCCTGAAGCAATTTTTCAAGCTTACAGTAGACAGCTTTAGAAGAAGCCCAACATGAAAAATAGTAGACATGAGTGGCTGCCAATATTTTAAAGCAAACTTGGAATTTGCCAGCCAACGAAAGAGGCTTAGTAATCCAATAGGCCAGCTTCTGCTCAACCTTGGAGAGCACAGCTTGCCAAAGCTCCTGAGGGGAAGCCTGGAAGGCGAAGGGGATGCCCAGAAACTGAAAGATTTCTCCGTGCCCAATCCACTTCCAGTTATAATTTTGGAGCCACGCAGGAGTGGGGAGCACCGATTGTCTGTAGCATAAGGTCTTGTGCTATTGAATGATAAAATTAGAGGCAAGACAAAAAATATTAAGACAATTAAGGGCAACAGTGATGAAAACTTCATTCTCCAAGAGAGTGAGAAAAAAATCATCTGCAAAGTGGCCATTGACAAGCTGCTCCTGGGAGTCCTTTAACATACATAAATTTTCTATATTTATGTATATAATTTTTTAATTTTTTATTAAAGAAAATCTCACAAAAATCAATTAGCTATTTTATAGAGATTTGGATTCACACTATTAAAATAATAAAATAAAACTTAAATTAAAACACACCCATAAATTAGCATATAAAGATAAAATTAAAATATAAAATTTACATTCCCAGTTTTTTTATTTTCCAGCTTTTATTAACTTCAAAACATACATAAAATATTACTAATAAAAATCACTAAAATATGATTAATAGATATAATGCTCCAAAATTGTATTTATCTAATATCTTTATTCCAAATCTTATTCACAATATTAATTCATAGATTTTTTTTAATGTCACTCTACAATTTTTCATTGTTAGGGTTAGGGCTATGACTATAATTTTGGATAGTGTTAAAACCATAGTTATAGAAATAGGTCTAAGATGAGGATAATAGTTGAGAATTTATTGTTAGGATTAAAATTAAGGTTAAGATTTGGGTTAATGATAGAATTAGAGTTAAGATTAGGTTATGCAAATAACTAATTAACAATACTAAAATACTATAATTAACAAAACTTACATTTATTTTTATTCGCATTAATAAAACTTACATGTTTTTTTTTAAATCTAGAAAACAATAATTACAATACTATAAAGACAAGCACTAACCACTAGATGACACTTGTTAATATATGACAATGAAATACTTCCAATTAAAAATAAAAAATGAAAGATATCATTTTCGCATAATAATTAATAATAATAAAAAAGATTTCACCATTTTTATTTTTCGTGAATGGTAGTTATATATCAATTTTAGTTTGATTAATATATACACTTATTCAAGTAAAAAAATGGTAGGAGGGTAGCCTCATTTTTTATATTATTCTATACAAAGTCCAAATAACAGACTTGGGCAGAAGTTGCGTTATAAAAAGTATTTAATTGATATGAGGAAAAAGATTGCATTCGACTAGTCACGTGTCAAACTAATATTCTTTTAATTCTAATCAAATATCTAGAAATTCCAAAAGCCCATACGAAAGTCTTTGTCAGTTTACCCAAAACGAGAGCGGCGTTAAAAAACGCGTGGCCGAAAGCAAATTCGACAGCCCTCAATTAACCGACATGCCTCCGAAACTTTTTACTTTAATCGACGTATATCACACGGACCAGTCCGATCCATCGGTCAAGCACAATACACTCAATTCATGTAGTCCATAGCTTAGAGCGGTCGCTACCAGAAACGGTCGATACTTTCTGACCATCCGTCGAACGACGGGATTTAGAAAAGAGCCTCAATTTTATCGTGTTCTTGACAGAAACAGTATCGCACTTTGCTCCGTCTCTTAACAGTTAAAAACGTCATCAACAAATACCATTTGTATGCTTATATATTCTACATTGCCTTACAATCGAAGATTCTGAATTCTCTAAAATTGATCTGTGAAATTCTGCGGCTAAATCAGAGCTCTGTTTGCATATAATTTGGTGGAAGTTTTAGAAAGATTTTGGCTAAGAAGAGTTGAAATATTGCAGACGCGAGTGATTTTTTATATCTCCGCGGAATCTTTAGAGAAGTTTTGGCGAAAAGTTGTTTGAATTGGGTGGATATCTACAGATTTGCATAGTTATTCGAAGATTTTAGAGAGGTTGTGGCCGAGAAGAAGAGCTCAAATTGTACGGCATTCCATTCAGTTTGAGATTTTCATATTGCGGAGTTTTTAGATTTTTTGGGCGAAGAGTGTAAATTACTTGCAGCTGACCGCGCCTGTTCAAAAAATTAGGTAAATCTCATGAAGAATTTAAATTATTAACATTTCTCTCTGGAAATTTCAATCATGTTATATCAAGCGAAAGTGAAGAGAATATTGTTGTAGGAAACTTAATTTTCTTTATTTGTTGGGGCCGAGGTTTACAGCTGATGAAATCGTAGGGAATTTTTTTGAATTTAAACGGGAACATTGCATTTTGAGACTGTAATTTATAAAGGTAAAGTGTAGAGTGAATTCTTGCGGAAAATTTTATTATCTTTGTGGTGCGGAGTTTTATAGCTGATGAAATCAAAATAGAAAAAAATTAACTTAAACGGGAGCGTTGTATTTTGAGATTATAATTTGAAAATATAGATGGATTGAGCTTAAAGAATACGCGCATGATGTAGCAGGGGCCAAACAATATCAATTCAGCTCCAAGCAAGGAAATTTTTTCAGAAATAATCTTAAAGACAACCTTATTTTTTCGTTTTTCCCAGACTTAGGATTCATTTGTGGGGAATTAAACAATATATAAGATTTACGATTGAAAGGGGATATTTTAACTTATCCATTCTGGCAAGCAAGATCCCCTTTTTGCCCCCTGCACCGTATCTTTAATTTCAATCCGACAATTATATATTAAATTCTTATCTTACACGATTAATTTGTGCATATCGCTTTTTCTGGGTAAAGCTGCTAATATGGTTTGGTCATTTGTTTTGTCTATTATAGTTTTTAATATTTCTGCTAAGGCTGCGTTAAAATTGGGTTGAGTTTCTTCTAGAGCATCTATTCACAGAATGACTAACAGTTTATCATCTGTAAATCAACTGGCATCTTGCTTTGACACAAGATTCTGCCCAATATCCATTTTGCCACAAAAAACAAAATATATCCTTGTTCCCTGATTACATTTCGCTAAGCTGCCTGGGCAAGAGCTACTATATCAAATTCACAGAAGGGGTCGTCTCTGGCCCCATTTAGCAGCTCCAGTGAGTCAATCTCAATGGGCTCTCGATGAGCCAAATTTCTGTTTACTCAAATAAATGCACTATAAAAAATCTCAAAACTTACACTCAATGTTTTTTACTCTTGAGTGACATCAACCTGGTCCCTTTGGGAGGTATTGATTTTTTCTGTAACATATGGAGAAGGAGGTTAATTATTAAGAAAACATGGAAAACGTACAAGATCAGAGTATCAGTCTAGCAACCTTACAACAAGTTGCAGAAATATAAATCTGAATTTTCAGGGAAATTCAACAAGCCTGAGCTGACATTGTTTATCATTTGACTATTATCAACACTCGCTGAAGTATAAACATCAAAACTGCAATCAGCAGTCAGTTTAAACTTGCTGTCTAAAACATAAATCCTGGTTAAAAAACTATCCAAGAAGACCATATTTAAACCATTGGTTATAGAGGATATACCCTCTCTCAAGATTGAACTGCATCACAAGAAATAACATGAAAAAGGTCGGAACAAAATCACCACCACATTGTATGCTAATTTTCAGTATAAGCTTCTCCCCCACTTTGATCACCAACCACAGATCCTCATCACAAACCTTGTCCTTCGTAAAAGAATTTGTAACCAAGTGCAGGTGGATGTTGTTGAGAATTTCCACAACATGAGGGCTCAGCTGGAGATATCATAGACACAATAATTTTTCTGTTCCACCGTAGTGGCAACATCCAAGCTTAAGTCAACAACGTCATTTGCAGGTTTACGAGGTTGGGAATCCTGAATAGGCACCATCTCATTGCCTTGAGTTTTAGAAGACAAGGGCTTGATTTGTTACAGATTTAAAGACAAGTTCCTTGGACCTTTTACACCCAGCAGATATAAGTTGATCAGCCAAGTCTTTTGGAGGCATAACAGAATTTTGGCGAGTTTTCATTGAGCTGTGCAAGAAAGATGAAAAGCCTCAATTTCACTTTCGAGGTTAGGATGAAAACCTACCTCTATCTGAGCAAATCTAAATAGGGTTTGCAGATTGAGTGAATAATTGATAAACCATTTCAATTTCAAGGTACAGGTACTGAAGGAGATTAGGATTGTTTCAACTGCTGCCTGGTAAGAAGCCATCCATCAATTATTTTGAGATTGCTCCATTTTGAAAGGGTGCCAAAGAGGGAATTCTGTAGGTTGTTGATCACACGATCCAGGTCTAGACTGCTACTACTGTCAGGCCTAAAGGAATTTCACAATAAAGAGGGTGAGAGCAGAAGGGACAGCATTTCATTTGTCCACAAATTCAATTCGCCTGTACCAGATCAAGTTGTCAGGAGATACCAGGCACAGTTTGCATAAGATTTATAACTCAGACCTTCCATCATTGGACAAATTCATCACTTAGGGTATTTTGTGGGTAGAGGAAGGAGAGTCTAACAACTGTCGTGCATATATATGTGTTTGCTGCCCCAAATCAGAACATAGGTGCTGAAGCCTGTAGCCATTCATTTCTGATCTGGGCATTGCATTTGGATCTACAGTAATCCATTTTCAGATTTGAGCACTCCTTGTATCTCCTAAGAGGCAAACAAACTGTTTGTAAGTAAAAATCAGTCTTCATGTCTGTAGGTTCAGTTATGATCTGAGTACAAATTGTTGAATAATGTGAATTTGACACTACAAACCCTTAGGGTTGTGCTCAGAACTGCCTATTTTATTTGAATCAAACTTGCAATTTGTTGTGGCATCGGAAATATATAAGTTTGTTCTCAACCTTGGTTTGATGCTTGTGATTTGTTAAATTTCCCATTGAATGTTGGTTACTAATCCCTTAACTAAAGGAACAGAAATAGAGTTTAATCCAGTAGAAATAATAATAGTAGTTAGACTAAGAAGGGAAAATTTCAGTGGTATCAGAGCTTTGATCCTGTCAGCTTGTAGGGTAAAGCTAACATTTTGGATGCATTCTAGTCAAAGAGACTTGAAAGTTTACAAGGAAGATAGAGATGAAAGGTTCTATAGAGGCCCAATACAATATTTTTAAGCCAAGGTTCTTACAAAAAGAAGATGACTGTAATGTCCCTATTTGGGAAATTCCTGATTTTACACTTGCAAACAATATTGTTCAATAAGAACTGATATTAGTAATATTAGGTAACAAGAAAGTATGATAATATTCAAATACATACATAAAACTTCATAATATTTAGATCAATAAATCATAGCATCATTAATATTTGAATCAACACATCATAGCATATTCCTTATAGCAAATCACCTTGTTAATTCATTGGAAATGCTTGCAAACGGCAATCTCAAGGCTGGTCATCCTTGTATTGCAAGAGCACGGAAGGTGGGCCATCCTTCCATCCCTCAGTCCACCTTGGAGGCTGGCCATCCTCCTCGATCAAGCCGAAGAGCATGGAAGGCTGGTTATCCATTCCATCTCCTGGACAACGAGCATGGAAGGCTGGTCGTCCATTCCATCTCTGGGTGGCATACCTGATAAGAGCATGAAGGCTGATCATCTTTTCACCTCTTGTGAACTTGGAAGGCTGGTTGTCCTTCCTATTTGCAAAACAGTTCCTCAAATTCAAAAGTGATTTCTCAAGGAATTTGCTAGATTATATCTAAATAAATACCTCTCGATGAAATGATAAATTTATTCTTAAGTGACTGCCACCAATTATATTTCTGAATATTATTAATTGCTGTTCTCAATTTCTACTCCAAATTGATGTTATAAATTTCTTTTTCTTATTTCTCCTTTTTTCCACTTGATATATTCTCCACAAGGAAACGATCTTCCTTTTATATCTTCATAGCCAAATGAATTGATGCACCCCTTTGAATAGAGATCTCCTTTCAAAAGGACATGACTTTTGTTTGAAACTAAATGTTGTTTTGTCTCATTCCCAAGCACTGCCTTTTTTTATTCCTTATTGAATAATGATCGCTGTCCCTCTTAGATATACTAATCACTCCTTTCTTTATAATGTAATTGTTGCACTTCTTAAATATATTTGTTGCCTTCACATTTTTGGCGGGGACGTGACAAGGACATAGATCTTGTCCAAGAATTATTGATAAAAATATAGAAGGACAAAGAAACGTACAAACTTGAGGCCCCCAAAATTCTTGACCAATATCAAAGGTTGTCAAATGATTTCAAAGCTAATGTCCTCTTTGACGATTACTTGGAGACACTTGAGGGCTGGTATCCCTACAAAAGAGGCCTATATGAATACATAAGAAAATTAGCCGAGGAAAAGACATCACTTGTTGGATGCAAAGAGTTCAAGATGGAGAAAGATGCACCAATTCATGCAATATCCTTCAAACTTCCAAAGGGCGAACTATGGATTGATCTTTAGAGTAGCATTGTGGATGGACATGCTGTTCTTGGACAAAATTTCTGCATTGCACAAATCCTTGGAACTTAAATTTTCCAGACAGTATCCTAATAAGATCCTATATGTGCAGCCATTATTAAAGTTTCTAGTTTTGTACTATTGCTTTATGTAGAGACTGAAAATTTGCTACCTGTAAATTTGCGTACATTTATTGTTTTGCAAAGCTTTGAATCTTTATGATTTATTTTTCACACTTTAGAGCACTTGAATCTTTCCAAATTTTGACATATTAATTATGACTAAGTGTAGCTTTTGCAGAAAGAAAACTAGCTGTTTGCAATTCTTAGTCTCTTAAGTGTTTGTCAATTATTAAGCACTGTAATGCCTAGCAGCAGTTTCTATCATGGAAGTGCAACCAAACAACTGATTCCTTCTTTTAAGCGTTTAGTTTTGCTAGGTCACCATCCTTAGAGAGGCTCAGTTTCTTTTTATGTGAAAAAATAGTTTGGAATGATGCCTCTTAATGTGTTCCTACTGCTAATTTTCCATGTGTGAAATGTTTCAGGATATAATCAAATTATTTCTTGATGATTGGTGAAAAAATCTTTATTGTCTTTCTGTTCAACGATTTAGATTATATTTTTGTTTGTTAAGGATCCTACTCAGTGAAGTGGGTTTAACAGTTTCATATTGTTTTGACATATTTACAGAAATCTGTAAAGTGAAAAGACAAGTTTTGATTCAGAAGATCATCGAGCAAATACCACTCCCCTTCTCTTCAATGGGATGGGGAAACACATTCAGAAGGCGTGTCAAAGTTTTCACACTTGCCATAACAGTTTATTTGGACTATAAGGTTGTGTGTTTTACTTTGTTCTCATTTGTTTTCTCTATGTTTTAATCATATAAAGGGACTATACTTGTAAAATACATGCTTTCCAAAACAACTGTCACCTTTATGGATTGCAGTCAGTCCAGAAAAAAGCTAACTGGATTTCTGAGGAAAAAGGAGACAATTTATGGGAGAGAGCTCATGAACGGAATGCTAAGCGTGTTCTTAATGCCATAATTGAATTGGAAGGATTATGGGTGAAGTTAGGCCAGTATCTCTCTACCCGAGCAGATGTGCTTCCTGAAGCTTACATACAGCTCCTTAAGCAGCTGCAGGACTCTCTTCCTCCTCGCCCTTTGTCAGAGGTGAGAGATCAATTTATTAAACTTTAAATCTATTTTATGTACAGAGCAAGTTATATTGTAGTAATTGCAAAAAAGGGCTTAACGGGCTTAACTCTACGGACAAGTCTTATCTTCAACAAAAATGGCAGCTGTGTTTAGTTTTAGGATGCAACTATATCAACTAATTATTTATAAAACATTTCTTAATTTTCGGCAGTGGAATGTAACTTTTCATTTAATGTCAATCTTGCATCTGAGTATGGAAAGGTCACTGGCAGGTTTATCAAACTATAGAGGAAGATTTGGGAAAGCCCACAACGGAACTCTTTTCAGAATTTGATGAAACACCTCTTGCCACAGCTTCAGTAAGATTCTTGTGCTTATTCGTTTCATAAGGAGCCTTTTGAGGCATGAACAAAATTATGAACCAAGAGTTCCGGATGCTGCAGTTTTATTGCATATAGAGAAGCATGCACCAATTGTCATGTGCACACACTTACATGCATACGTATGTATGCACATATGCACATATGTACTTGTATATACTTATGTATCTACATATGTATATACATACATACATACATATGTATGTATATATACATGCTTGTGTATATGTATGTAAATGCAAGTATATACATACATAATACATATACATTTTATGTATATGTATATATAATCATGTTTGTGTATGCATGCATGTGTATAGACACATGTAGACACACATGCACAAATTCCTGTTTCTGTGAATGCTGGGCTCTGATTTCTTAAAATTTCTTCGAAATTAAATGATAGATAGCTCAAGTCCATCGAACCCGTTTGAAGAATGGAAGGGAGGTGGTTGTAAAGGTCCAGCACAGAGGCATCAAGGATGTTATTCTTCAGGTTTCCAAGAATATCCCCTCAAAATCTCAGTCTTTTTGATATTTTGGAATTGTCAATATTATTCTTATATTTTATTGTTTCTGCAGGATCTAAAGAATGCTAGAACAATTGTTGAATGGATAGCTTGGGCAGAGCCAGAGTTTGACTTTGGTCCAGTAATTGATGAATGGTGCAATGAAGCACCTAAAGAACTCGACTTTGACAGGGAAGCTGGTATCTTCATTTGCACCAACTTCATACGCATTTCTTACAAGTTGGAATCATAAATGCACATAGAAAAGTCTAATGTTTATTTCCATCAACATAAGCCTAGAAAAATCAAGGCATGCATCCTAAACTTCCTCTTCTATTAGTTTTTTGTTTGGGGACTGTTAAAATATGAACTATCCCTTTTTACTTGCATCAATCTTTGGTAGCCAAGGTGCTGCAATGGTTGGTCAAGTTGTTATGCAGCTGACTTTTGTTATTTTAATGAAATTTTCATCCTAAGCATTGATGTTATTTGCTCCATTTTGGCATTTTGACTAATTATTACAAAGTCTTAGGCTGTTTTAATCACCATTTTTTTCTATTGTACTATTTTTCCATAGAAAAATATGCATTGATTTATGTTCCCTTGCCTTTGGACCATTATTGCCTGTGTGCCATTGTCCAATGTGTCATAACATTCAGCAGACAGATCAACATATTCTTTATATTGCCTTTGAGTGAGGCTATTGGCCAACCATAGAATCTATGGGTCAAGCATACAGCCAACAGAGAAAATTGATCAGTACAAGACCTATGGGCAATCCTACAGAAAGATTCACTGAATAGCATACATACCACACATAGCTTAAGTAAAAACATTTATCATCATAAGTCCACAGGTTACATATTGGTCTAAAAATATGGCCTAGAGGCTATGTATTAGTTATTTGAGGATCTGTTGGCGTTTCAATTAGCACCTCTAGAGTACTTATTGGAAACGGACAGCTATTGCAAGTGTTTTAGTAACCGCTCTTCAAATTATAGAGAGGAAGATCCCTCTTTGCTGGTGTTTTGCGTAAAAAGTACAGTAAACTAAGGTTCCTATCTTTTTTACTCAGCGGTAGAACACAAGGGTGCATAAACACAATGCGCTATAGCTAAGGTTTTTTTTGGTTTTTGCAGATCTTAACTACAACTAAACTAGCTTTTAATCTATCCTATCTCCTCAAGATAAACAGAGCATGAGGGCATAGGAGCTAGAATAGATTGGTTTGATACTTGAATCCACCGTCTCTTCAGAATATGTCCGAGGTTCTGAACTCTCAGATCTACGCTGGGATAAGGTATTACGCAAGCAAACACTCTTTACGGTAAGATGAATCCAAGACTTGCCAAGGAGGAGGAACCCTTGTCCGAGGTATAGGCTGGGAAATAACTCACTAGAAACAACAAAGTACGATGATTTGGCTAACAGGATTCCCGAGGAGGCGACGACACCTGTCCAAAGTGTAGGCTAAAAGACAACTCATTAAACAACATCAAATGATAACTATCAATATCAAAATATCCAAGGAGGAGGAACCCCTATCCAAGGAGGAGATTGAAACAATAAGTTTTAAGAAACAAGTCGTTTGGAAGAACTCAAATCTTTAGATCAAACTGCATGTGCCTTTTGATTTCCTTCTTCAAGCTTTCTCAACAAATTACAAAGAATTGGGACAGCAAAGGTACAAAATCATACACAATTGCGATCAACCAATTAACTCTCATCCAAGAGTGAACAGATAAACACTTTCAAACTTGTTGACAACAATGGCGCAACAATTTTGCGTAGTAAATAAAAGATAACAAATAATGAGCCCAAGACTCTTATTTATAGAAACTCAAAGGATTAGGCAACCCTAAAATCTCCTTGAGTTAACAATCAGTTCTTGCCAATCAATAAGATTTATTCCTATGTCTAAAAGTAGGTGAGCAAGCGGTTAACTGGAAATCTACTTCAGTTAATTGAAATTAAACAAAGAGTCAACTGGAAATCTACTTCAGTTGACTGAAACTAAACCAAAAGTGAACTTAAATTACAAAATGTGCCTCGAAAATAGAGATCCACAATTAGTGGAGATCTAAGATAAACATCCATAATTGGTGGGATCTGACATGCATGATCAGTGGGACATGGAGTTAACATGGAATGAGGCATCAAGTTAACTCTTTTCACCATTAATGCTACTTTGAAGGGTAGGACGTTCTAGCCGGATGCTTTACACTTTTGCTCCATTGGTCAACAACCCTTCTATCCATTTGTTGACTTCTTCAACTTCTGGACAATTAATGCTCTGTAGGACGATGACGTGGCGTTTGAGCATCTCTTCACCATTCGCAAGCTGCTGCTGATATTCTATGCACTTGGCAGCTGCACCATCTAGCTTGGTGGACATGGCTGCAACCTTACTCAACTTACAACCATCAGGGTCATCGAAAAATGTGCTACGGATGACATCCTGGAATTGTTTTTGTATTGCGCTTAGCTCAATGTACACACCTCCCTCGTGCTGATAAAGGCAAGCGATAGATATTATCAACATTCTTGCGAATTTGATAATATCTGCCACAATGTGTCGGTACTTGATCAGTTCCACAAAATTGGCATCATAGGCTTTCACTTTGTATGCCAGTTTTTCTTTCCAAGCAAAGAGATGTTGCTTGTTCTCTGCAGTGGTAACTGATTGGTACACCAATTGTAAATCTATGACTGTGATTTCATCCCTAGGCCTCTTCTCTGCTGTCTTTAGTTCTGATTGCTGAATCTCTGCGCGGAGTCCATGTGCTATGTCCCTCAACTGGTACATTTCTGCAATTATACATTGTCCTCTGACAACAAATTCCTCCACTTGATTTCTCAATTGTTTTCCATATGAAATCAGCTGGTGATGGTTTTGCTCCATGGGGAGGTCTAGCAAATCTCGTGGCAAAGCAGAGAAGTTTGGAGTACCGTGCATCAAACTAGATATGTACATCCTCAACTGTTAGTTTTCAGCCTTTAAGGTTGCTTTGTCCCTTCCGTCCTTAGCCATTCTTTCTTGAACACTCACTGAGGCAATTCCAAGAAGATTTGCCTCCATCTGACAAGTAGTCTTATTGAGGTTGACCTTCGATAATGTGAAGTCTTCACCCTCTACTTCGAGTATATTTTTGTCCTCAGGTGGGGTAGTTGTCTCTATGAGAAATTCATTATCTGCATTCCTTCCTACATGAACCTGCTTCTTCAATTTCTTTGCTGGCATGTCTTCAGGGACATGATCAAACTCTGTGAAGTCAAGCTGGTAGGATGGCCTTTCTCTCTTCCTTCCTAGGAGACCCTCAAGCCAGATTGAATTTCGACTAGCCTCACTGGATGGAGGAATGTTAGGCCTCTGAATGCTTGATGAATGAGATTGTGCTGTAGTGATGTCTCGTGGTGGAGAGTCCAAGTCAATGGGGACTTGTGACTGTTGCGATGGTGGTGAAGTAGGAGGTTTTGTCTCTATCACAGGCACTGTATCCGTTGCAACTCCTTCCATCATGGGCTCTGTCTCGGCTGTGATTGTCTGTAAACTTGGGCAACTTTTGCTTTTCTCCACTAGGGCTTACCATGATTTCATTCTGATGCAAACCTAGTGCTTGGAATCTACTCACTAGGTAGTTTTGATTTGGAGTTTTTGGTGCTTCTCTTGCACTCTTGGCCAAGTAGGAATGCTCAACTCTTCCCTTGCCTTTAGCCTTCCACACACTTGTTTTGCCTTAGGATTTTTTTTATGCACCCTTGGCTCGTCTTCTTCTCCTTCGGTTGGCAACCTTTCTATGCCCCAAAGGCTACTCTTGTCCAATATTATGAAGGAATGTGACTATCTCCAACTTCCCTCTTTTAGAGGTTGTCTTGACTTTTCAACTCAACTACATTCTTGAGAAGGGCTCTAACTTGGGAATCGTACAGTTGTATTTTCCTCAAATGTTTTTTCGTAATCTTCTCCTTCGTTCCCTTTGCTCGAGAATCCTTAAAGATCACCTGATCTCTTGGTCTTGACCACCTTGTGGCCTCTTCTTGCCGTTATTGGGATTTATGGGCATGAATCTCTCAAATCTGACCCGATTTCTTTTAAGGCAACAGCACCAAATGTTTATTGCTCTATTTGATAAAATGAATACATGAATTAATAATAGAGATTTTAGCCCGCACGGGTAGCAGATTTGGCTTGAGTCTTGGGTTTGCTCCCCAAGGTCTTGGGTTCAACTTTGAGGCATGGTCTTTACCCGATGCATCTAGCTCGGCAGGCTGTTTGGTGCATCCCCAAGGATTAGTCTCACCTCAGCTCGCCTCGTTCCAAGAGTGCACCTTTGAGTTGATCTCGGGCTAGACCACTCAGGGATGCTAGACTGAGATGCAGGGACACCCTAGGTTATCAAATTTAAAAAAAAAAAATAATAATAGAGATTTTAATGCATACCAGATAGAGGAGTAATATATATTTTTATTTGCAGATGAAATTATTATAGAAGAAGATCAAAGATGGTTATCCAAGGATCAAAGTCGATCCGATTAGATCATCCCCCCTTCCTTGACGATATACAATCTATTTAAAGGACTCGATGGTTGCCAAGAGGAACACAACCGTCAACCAACCAACACTTATAACTACCCAAAGCTGTCAAACAATTAATACATAGTTGGATAAACAATATTATCGAAACATAATAATAGACATTGTACATTGACTACACCTGCCAAGAGTTACCAAGTGCAAGCTAGAGTTTGTCAACAAAATTTTTCTAATGATGATGCTACATCCTTTTCATCTTGAAATGGTATTTGCAGACCTGTTTGTAAATTTTCACAGAATCATCCCTTCATGATACTGTGGAAACAATGCTTGCAAAGAAACATTCTATATTGATATAGTGGATCAATTCCTATAAAGCCTGGAAATACAAGCTTTTCCTAGCAGGAAGATTCAATATGCCCATAAACAGCTAAATTTTCCACAGTGTTTGAACTTTACCTCTTCTTTTTATATGCTAAGATATAGCCAGACTTTTGACATTTTTTCTACAATCAAACAAGCTTTTGTTGCTGTTAAATAAATTTTTTTGGTCTGATATTTAATTTTTAGTTTTCTTTCCTTTATTGCTCTCTAACAGTGCCTTGGTTGACCAAAATTTTACAAGATTGCCTTTGAGAAGTAAATTGTTTTTTTCTTACAAAGAATGGACTCATCAAACGTGCCATTTCTTAGTCTGACAACACATCCCTTGGCATGGGTTTCTGTGTGATACCATGTGTTATCTTAATATTTTCCATGTCAGTACCTTTATTTCCTCTGTTTGAAATTTCAGGTTTCAAATAATTGATAGCTTAGGTGGTTTGTCATATCTATAATTGTCTCACAAATATACTTCCTGATCAAAAGTGAATCATGGAGTGTATATTCTGTTCATTGTTGGGCAATGCTGAAGTTGAAAAGTAACTGTATTTTTTAACTGTTTCTCCTTATCACCCCAATGAGGTAATGGTTTGATGCTAACAAACATGGATCCAGCTAGAGGAAACTTGATGGTCGATATCTGTTTGAAGACAACCAATCTTCAGATAATCTTTCAATTTAGAATTGTTTTCCAACTGATGAATATCTGCATCTTCACACTTCTCCCAGCTAGTGTTTTTTAATATGTTAGCAGCATTCAAAAGACCTGGACTGGTGATCTTTTGAACCTTCAACATCTCTTTTTACCTAATTGTTATTTTTGTCGAGCTCTGTGTTCTTGGCATTTCATGATGATGCTTTCATTCAATTTTATGATTCCTGGTGTGTCTAAGTTTCTTTCTCTGATTGAAACAAGTAATTGGATTGAGGCAGTTGCAGCCTTGTTATCAGGACTTGGGTGTGTTAGGGTATGTTTGCCTGCCTGATCAATAAAAGTGACCAAATATTGTCAAATTCTTGCAGGGTATATATCATATTTGACAGGATATGGGAAAACAACTTGCTTTAGCAGTTTATAAAATTAGAATATGATTTTGTGAGTAGAATCTTTGCTGATTGATATGCTTTCTAACATTGAAGAAAATACTCGAAAGGTTGCCCAAAACCTTGATTATCGGAGCAAACCAAGTGATAGTTCTGATAGTTGCGTGGATGTACTTATTCCTGAAGTGATCCAGGTATTGCCCTCTTTAAGTAATCTTTGCAGTATATAAGAAACATGTTGGGCTCAGATTATTAAGTACACCAGTGAACACGTCTGTCCATTCCTTATTCTATTTTGCATGTTATGGCAGTCATCAAAAAGGGTACTCGTCTTGGAATACATGGATGGTGTACGATTAAATGACAATGAAGCCATTGAAGCTTTAGGTGTAGACAAACAACGTCTTGCAGAGTGGATTACACGTGCCTATGCACATCAGATATATATTGACGGTTTTTTTAATGGGGATCCTCATCCTGGTATGTCTTCTTAAATATCTAGCATTTCATGTTTATTCTTTTCAGTGAAAATATCGAAGTCCAGGAAATTAGAATTGCTAACTTCTGGCATATTCTAATTTCTTTCATCAGATTGATATTTCTATCAATTTCAATTATACAGTTGAAAAAATCTATATGAAAACATTTCTTTTGCCTGGTCCTGTTAATATTTAACATAACTTGAGATTTTATTATTTGCTTACTTTAGAGGAGTCCAGGAGAAATACAATGAGATGTTATTTGAAAAGTTGTCATAAGAGATTGCTTCCGTTCAAATTTGTTCATATATTTTCTCTTTGTTTACTAACTTAATTCAACTTCTTGTGTATTTTATAATCTTATGGTTACTATTGGTTGCAGGGAATTTCCTTATAAGCAAGCAACCGCCATTTCGACCCATTCTACTAGATTTTGGGCTGACTAAATCAATCTCAAGTAGTATGAAACAAGCATTGGCAAAAATGTTGCTAGCAAGTGCTGAGGTGAGTTTTAGTCTCTTTTAGTTTGTGTTACTATGGATGATGGTGCAGCATAATGGTTATACTGATACTCTGCTTTCCAGATTCCAGATTTAATAATGAATATGTTGTTTTTTTAATAATTTGAGGGATTCCATTGGGGCTCTCACCCAAACGAACTGAAATGACATACATATATAGTATCATGATTTGGGACAAAGCCTTAACAAAATAGACAAAAAGCTGAAGCATTATAGACCAGACCAGAGCTAATCAAAACAAATGAGAAGACCTAAAGACAGACCAAAGAAGCAGAAACCAAGCACAATACATAGGGGATACCCCCAACTTGGCTACACCACCAAAGCGGCCAGCCAACACACCCACTTGAGAGATTGCCACCATACAAATTGTGATGTCTCTACTCTAGTCAGTTTTAGTAGCAGATGGGTTAGCCTATTATTTTGATCCTCGTAGGCTAGTGTGTTGGATAGAGGATCTCAATGACAAAGTATGGTGGGTTTTGACATTTCCACCCCTTCAGTTCAGTGTTGGGCTCAATGCAAGCCTTTGCAGTTCAGTGTTTGCCAGCTTTTGACGACACATCAAAACACTGAGAATTGAGGGAGATATTAATATTTTAGTGGTTGGATATTTTATCGTCTATTGAGATATTATAAAGTTATTATTTGACTTTATAATAATTAAATCCCACTTGAAATATTATAAATTAATGACTTAAATGTTAAAGAGAAAATCAAAATTTACTTAAGTCATTAATATGTGCGCCCAAACTATGGAAAGGAATTAAATACATTAAAATGTATTTAAATGGCAAAAGTGGTGTGATTTCTTGGAAGTCGTGCCTCTTGGGCATATAAGGCAAAAGAGGCAATTCAACTTCATTCATATATGATTATTTGACATTGCTTCTATTTTGACTCTTTGTGCATTTGTCTGAGACAAGGGTTATAGTGATTTACCACCATTGGAGAGTGAAAATTCTTCAGTGATTTGCATTCTTGAGGTTGTGAAAGACCAGTTAAATCTGTGCTATAGTGAGGGCTTCAATCTAGGAGTCCATTTGAGCTTCACCAGAGTTGATATGTTCAGTATTTCATTAAATTTCAATAAGGGAGAGGGCTTTATCATTTGGACGCCTTCATTCAGCATCTGACTGCATCTACACAGAGGCCGTACCATTTCTGTTGAGGGCCGTACCTTTCACCTTGAAAGGCGTGTTTCTTTGGGAGAGGCTTGTGAAGGAAAAGGCAAAAACGCCTTCCCTTTTGGTCATTTCTCGATTCCATCTTGGTTGCCTCGTGTGCACCAGTCCATTTCTACAACTATAGGTAGGGAGAAATCACATCCAAGCAGTTGGCGTTGGATTTCTTCAGTTTTCAGGGTTCTTGATTGGCATGCTCCAAAATTTCTTATTTAAATAATCTGAGGACCCCCGGGTATGTTTGTTGTTTGTAATCTATTTGTTGCAGTTGTTTAAGACTTAATACAATGGCAGTTTCTCAATTTTAGCTTTAAATTCATTTTATCACCATTTTATGCTTGGCACACTCCCCAAAAATTGCCTGAAAACTCATAAAAACACAAGAAAACTCACCAGAACTTCACAAATTAGAAGTTGGTAGACTGGAACTAGTTGGATTCATCTCACAAATGATCTTACCTTTCATCACCAATGATCCCTGATTAGATAATTGGGCCAGTTAAGCCCACAAATCACCTATTGATGTCAAACAAAGCAAAGAAGAGCACCCACCATAAGCTGCAGAAGACTGGAAGCGCTAGTAACCTCTAGTCTCCCATCATAATGTGTAAGCAACAAATATTTACACTACCATTTGGAAGTTGAGATGTGAGTGCAAATCTTGAAGTTGATAGTTAACTGCTAGCAATTGCTTATGCAAGACCTAAACCTCCCCTCAAGAAATCGGCTCCAACATTGCACTACCCATTGAGGGGGAAGTAAATGTGGAATGAGTCCAAACACCAATTCCTTAGGAAGGAGCTGTGGACCTAGTGTTTAACATCTCCATCTATCACCTTATCCTTCAAACATGCGAGAAATCCCTCATTGATGGAAGATTTACTCTGTAGCTTCTCTAAATCATCAATCCCTTTGGGCATCAAGATACATTTTACCAAATGTAGAGAACTAGGTGCCAAATAGTTGAAGATGGCCATAAGTCACTTGTTAGACATGATGCCATGGAAGAAGAGATCATAAAGCTTCGATTCCTTATTGTCGCAACCCAACACAAACAAGGCCCAAATAAACCCACAAACAAACACAAGACAAATACTCTAAATGACACCAAAACTAGAACATCCCGCAATGCACTTGCAAGAATAACAATTTGTGTTGGCGATAAAGCCACAACCCATGTTCCACTAGATGAGCCCCACCTAAGCACCCATGGCACACTTTAGAAGCTCCAAGCTAATAAAACATGATTACTACAAATACATAGGAAGATCACACATAATCTCCCAAATACCTACTAATTAAAGCTTGGGGTGAGTTGTCATTCGAGACCCACCAACCATCTGACCTAAGGAAAAGGGAGTTATTATAGGGGTTTTTCAGATTTGATAATCTCATCTATGATCTAACTGTCCCACGCTTACACATTATCTGCCATCAAACTCAAAAAGGAATCAACATGCACCCCATGATTGGCTAGGAGATCAGCCACTTTGTTACATTCTTTGTAATGAGAGGAGGAGATTTCCTCAAAATCATGGCAATCAGATAAGGCTTCAAGCAACAACAAATTAGCTTTCCAACTAGAGTGATTCCTTTTAGACAAACTCTAGATAACTACCATGGAATCACCTTCTACCATTAAAATTTTACACCTTGGACCCTAGGCAAAATTGAGGCTTTCCACCATAGCATACTATTCTATTTCATTATTGGCATGGATCCCCAAGCAATAAGAACGCCAATCACAAAGCATCCTTCTATCATTTTTGATGATGCCCCCATCAACTGCTAAGCTTGGATTACCCGTTGAAACTCTATCAAAGTTGAGCTTCAAGAAGCCAACTAGCTGTTTTACTTTAGACCATCACACATTCTTTTGAACAATTTGTTTTCCTCTCACCTTGTTAACAGGGATGAATAATGAATATGCTATTTAAATAGCTTTGTATTCTGTTTTTTCCTAGCTTGTAGTATGTTAGAACCAAAATTGGTACACCTATAAAACTTTGTTTTTTAGGTCATCCTTGTCATAGTATCAATGTCAGCTAATTGTCTTCCCACTTGAACCACCAAGTAATCAGGTTTTGGTCCGTTTTTGTCTAGTAACAATTTTTGTAGGACACCCATCAATGAAGATTTTTCAAGCTTTGAATGTTAAGTGTAGAAATGAACTCCTCTAGCATAAATAGAAGAAGAATTAGATATCAAAAGATGGTGATAAGGACTACAAAACCTTAACTCGAGGAAAATAGCTAAGAAAGGAATTCACACTTTCAAGGTCATAGGATCAAGAGCAAACTCCACCATAATTGGCAATGGCTAATGAAATTTTTCTTGGACAAGAACAAGTTCATTTTCACACTTTAATGGCCGAGCTAATGGAAAGACATGACAAGAGTGGCAACATGCATAAAAAATCGCAACCAACAAGCATAGCAAAAGAAGTTAAGAAAACTGCATTTTTAGAGTGGTAGAACCAAGGGAAAGTTGTGACCGTTTAAGTGGAAAAGAGAATCATAAATGCAACATGAAGAAGTGATAGAGGAACATCAATATTGTGAATAAGGTTTATGGCAACAGAGAATTAATGGAATTGCATCTTTTCCATGGTGGCAAATGTTTGGTAAAATTGTGATTGGTATATAAGCAGAAAAGGATGAGTTGGAATCATGATTTTTTTGTGGCAATACCACTTAGAAATGGCTACTCAACTTGCAGTAACCTCAAAAAATCATGCCCATTCAAGTTTTAGATCCAAAATATTATAAAACTTGCAATTTTTACTTTGTAACACCATAAAAAATGTGTGACTAGGAGATTAAATTGCGTAAGGATAAAATCAAATGTCAAGTGATTTAAAGCAAAAATTGTATGAAAAGTTGAATGCCATTCTATTCAGTTGGCTGGCTTTGGGAAAAAGCAGATTTAAAGTGAATGGATGTCTGTTTTAAGCCAATTTTAAGAGTTTTATTTCCTCTTGGCAAAGGAAGAATTAGGGTTTGATTTAAAGCAATCAAAAAGACATTATTTTATTATAATTTTCCCTTTAAAGCTATTTTAGAGAGGTTATAAATATGAATCTTAGACTCATTGTGGGGGGGGATAGTTGACCCCAAACTTATGCTGCAAAGATTGCCATTTGAAGGTTGAACTCAAGTCATTGTGTTTGTCTGTAGTGAAGGATGGTGAATGCAAAGCTTATGCTTCAAATACCATTAAGCTATTATTCAATAATTGTTAAGCTTATGTTTGGAATCCCACAAGTTAAATTGAATTGAGTAACCTTGTTAAGCTTTGCATCGATACATGTTATTCATTAAAATAATAACTTTGCATATTGCTTTAGCAATTTATCTTCTAAAATTATGTGGTGTTCATTTGTTCTAATCATTTCCTATTGATATAGAATATTGGTCTTAAACTGTAGCCAATAATCAATATTTGTTGATTTTTTGGTTTATATCTTCATTTATAGCCAAATACTAGTCTCTGCATTTAACTAGTAAGAAGTTGTGTTTGTTTGTACTTCACTGATTTGTTTTTTGTTTATATCTTCATTTATAGCCAAATACTAGTCTCTACATTTAACTAGTAAGAAGTTGTGTTTGTTTGTACTTCACTGATCAGTGATCCATAAAACTTTGGAATCATGACCTCAATGACTCATTAATTATCAAGTACTAGATTAGCTTACTTATCAACTCTCAACAAAATAATATGCAACATGAACACTCAAGAAATTAATGTAAAACAACACGATACTTTGGAGAAACACAAGATGGGTGAAAATGGCATAACCCCACCAAAAGATCCAGTTCGTAGCCTCTAAACTAGGCGTATGAGATAAGGAGGGCAGTGATCTTGTAAGGAGATCAATTTATGCAAAGAAGTTAGTAATAGTGATTTGTTAAGATGGCCGATTAATGATTTATGAGGATATGTCTTTAGCAGCGATTCAAAACAAGTTTGAAATAAAATTAAGATTGTTAAGTCAGTGCCCACCATGAAGAGTTGTGTCTCCCTCAAGAGAGGCAGTGGTTTGGAAAGATTAAGGTGAATGGGTATATCTTTTAGTATGACTCTTCACCAATTTGGAGGGATTATAAATAGAATGCTCCTACTCATTTGGAGGGCATCGAATGGGTCAGATCTGAACTGGCATTTTAAGAAATCAGTAAATTGATTAAGAAAGTAGTTGGTATGCATTTGTTTGTATATGCATTTAATGTATAATATTTGATAGGCATATAAATATATATATAGCTAATTTCATAATGACTAATATGCAATAAGGAGAGATTTGTTATGTCTAAATTAGTAAATAAGGGAAATAGTGAATTTATTTATATTACTATAATCTACATCTTTTTCTTTAAGTAATCATGTATAGGGTTGGCAAGGAAACATGCTAGGGATGGGCGGTATAGGCTCTCACAATGTAAGTGCACTACCCTAAGTTGGATGGAATTGTCTTGGTTGGATGTTCCTACCACTTGGGGCCAGGGGGGGTATGATCACGCCCTTGGGCTTAATTGTGATGAATAGTTTTTATGGCGCCCTATCATGCATTCCTTTCCAATCCCTAGCATGATTGGTTATTGGAAAAGATTCTATAGATTGGATTCAAGTTTAAGTTGTTATTCATTATTTCATAAATGTTAATAGTTCATTTATTCTTAAGTTCAATATCTATTATATAATTTACTATGGAATATTATTTGTAAAACAATTTTATGTTGTGTAATTGTCACTTAAGGCAAATTTATGCATACTCTAAGTAGGGGACATTACAAAAAACTCTAGGAAGGGTATGCATTCAACATCCCATCAATAAATAGTGTCTGGTATGAGGATTACAATGCCACCACAATGGTCTCTTAGGAAGGTTACAGTTTACTAATCACACTCCTTTGACTCCCTTGTTGCTTCTGCATTCACAGAAAACACTACAACACACTTTTCTCCCTTTGCATTTGCCATTAGAGTACCTTTTCCCAGCTATACCCCTCTCATTGACTCAAAACTCCTCCTTATTTCTCGTTTGGCCTCTTGGCTTCTTTGGGAACGAATAGTCCCTCCAAAAGTACAATAGTTTTGGCATTTGCAACTACCCAACCGCCTAGGAATTTCCCAATGTATATTCATAGAATCCTAATCGATCTTAGCAAGAGACATGTAGATTGTTTGACCATCCAACTCACATTCAATCCTCACAACCTCTTTTAGAAGATATTTCTGAAATGATTTATTCACCTCTTGTTTTCATGCTATCCTAATGGTTCATGTAGGAAGGGAAAACTCACAACCTTTTCCAAAATCAATGGCTAGGTCAAACTCCAAAATGCTAGCTTTCCTACTCACGCACTCTATGTCATCTCCCTGAAATAGAACACCAAAATATAAAAATGACTAAGCATTGAAATGTAAATAAATGAGAAAATAAATAAAGAAATATATATTAGCAAATTTATTATAATGGGAGCATATGAGTAGAAGAAGTATCGAACCATTAAGAAAAGGAATATCATCACTGGCTGGGAAAAGAATAAGGAAGAAGGAAAAGCATTGCTGGCTGGGAGAGCAGATCGAACCAAAATAAGGTAAGTATTTTCTATATTCAAATAATAGTAAATGTGTTAAGATCTAAATAAGGACTTTAGTAAGTATTATCGTTAGTTTAAATAAAAATTGATAATTATTTATGTATTTAGACAATAAGAATTGTTAAATACAGTTATGAATTTCTTATTGATGTCTGTCAAATATATTAATAATTTAAATGACAGCTAATGCTTTATAAATATATTATGATTTACAAATATATTTTGATATATTATGATGGATAAATATATTAAGATAACAGGTTGATAATTGATAAATATATTTAAGTACATATATCCAGTGATTCATAAATTTATTATAGATGATTGACAAATACAATATATACATTATTGACTCAATTAGGAATAATGATTTATATATATATATATATATATATATATATAATTTACGATTATCCAATAATGATGCTTGCAGCAATTATTGAGCCTTATAAGCAATAAATGACTCTATTATGATAAATGGTATAAAAGAATATCATCTTGGGATCTTGATAGACATTTAAATATCTACATGATGTACTTATAAAATTATATAGAAGAGTCATTCATAAGAGGAGGAAATGAGTAACCCTTGGACAAGAATGAAATGTTTATATCATCTTTGATCTTATTAGATATTACTACTAAAGTTTATTGATCTCTAATGTTTCTAATGTCCCTTTGAGAAACACTTTGAATGCAAATTTTGGGTTTAAGTGCTTCCACTAGAGAGGGGTCATTACAAGTGATATCAAAGCAACTTTTCTGCCATCCTGTGAAAATAGGATATGCAAACTTACCAAAAACAAAGGTATATTCTATAAACATACAAAAACACATTTTGATTTATGCAGATCAAATATGTCCTGTAACCATTGAATGTAATTACTTTGTTGTTAACATTCATTATTCTTATCATAGTTGTTGTGTATAAAATAATTAGCAAGATATATGTATATTGCCAATCTGCATCGAGTCATTTGTTGTATTATTATATCCATGGGTCATATCCCTCCTCGAATGGTGAGATTTTGAAATGGCTTGAGGTATGAGGACTCTAAGCCAGAAAAATGAATCCACACCCACTAATAATAGATATGAACACTTTGCTTTCGAACTAGAGCATTAATGTATCTTTATATAATAGATATCAATCTGGGAATGTGCATTCGATTCAAAAAGTCATTTGCTATATTGCTATGTAGATATTAATTTGTAATCTAATGCTTTATTATTTACAAATCATTGGTTACTGTTCTGTCAATCACAAGTAGAGGAAGGCATAGGAGGTGCAAAGGGGATAGTAGGTGCTAGAGGCCTTTCCAGGTAGTCTACCCACATGGATGACTGCATGTCTGCCATTGTTGGGCCAAGAGGGCCTGCGTACCTGCTCTTGGGCTTGGAAAGATCACCTCTCAGGGCATCCCCAAATGTAAATCCATCCTATCCAACCACACTTATGTTGGGAGAGCAGGCCAAACTAATTTAGTATAGTATTATAGAAAAAGTCATAGTGATTAAATGAAATCGATCAAGCAATTGTAGATTAGAAAAGTTAATGCCTTTTAAAATGAATATAATGTGCTTACAGCCATCCTATTCGACCATACCTATGATTGAGAAGACCAATAACTTCAGCAAGGTGTTGTTAAGTCAATATTACGTGTGCCTTACAGATATTCAAGTATATACTTTGAGATAATTTGTGTGTATTCAAAGGTTTACCTTGTGACTTATATGTATGCTTTGTAACATATGTTCAGGTGAATACTTTATGTATTATGTGTATTCACGTGTATGCTTCCTACTCATGTGTATACTTGATGACCTTGGGATAGTGGACGGGTCCATGGTGTAGTATGGGATGCACCAAGTCCCCCTTCCCAATTGTCTGACACTATACTTCATTCGAGTAATACTAAATTTGTATTTGAGTATATACTCTATGACTTGTGGTTGTATTTGTATTTGAGTGTATACTCTATGAATTATGATACTCTATGACTCTACAATTGTATTTAAGTGTATACTCTATGACTTATGATTGTACTTGTATTTGAGTGTATACTTTTACTTGTATATATATTTGAGCGTGTACTCTATGAATTTGTATTTGTACACTTTGTGACTTTGAATTCAAGTGTATACTTTATGACTTACATGTATTCATATGCTTTGTGACTTCATGTACTCGTGCATATACTTCATGTATTATTCACATATATGCTTCATGCTTCTTGTGTATACTCTATGTATTACATGTATTCGTGCCTCATATTTATACCTTATGTATGACATGTATCTATGTGTTTTTTCATGTATCTTCAACAAGATGTGTTCTTATAATTGCTTTATGCTTAAAGACTTTGAAAATGTTAATAATGTTGCCTCTCAAGTTGCTTAAGTTGGTTGGTTGTTTACTTGAGCTACTTGTTTGCTTACTTGAGCTACTTGCTTGTGTGTTTGAGCTGGTTGCTTGTGTGTTTGAGCTACTTGCCTGTGTGCTTGAGCTGGTTGCTTGTGTGATTGAGCTACTTGCCTATGTGCTTGAGTTGGTTGCTTGTGTGATTGAGCTACTTGCTTGTGTGCTTGAGCTAGTTGCTAGCTTGCTAGAGCTACTTGTTTGCCTACTTGAGCTATTTGCCTGTGTGGTTGAGCTGCTTGGTTGTTTGCTCTAATTTTTGATTCAAGTGCATCCAAGTGTATACCTTGTGACTCTTGTGACTTATGTATTCAAATGTATTCAAGTGTGGCTTACATGTATTCAAGTGTATACCTTGTGACTTGTGTATTCAAATGTATTTAAGTGTGACTTATGTATTCAAATGCATTCAAGTGTATACCGTGTGACTTATGTGTATCCAAGTGCATACTTTGACTTATGTGTATTCAAGTGCATTCAAGTGAATACTTTGTGGCTTACATTTTGATCCATGTGTGATCATGCGTACACTTTGTGACTGGTATTCATGTGTATACCTTGTGTCTTACTTGTATTCATGTGTATATCTTGCGACTTGCATGCATTCACACTTTGCGACTTATGTGTATTTATGGGTATACTTTGTAACACACATGTAGTCTGGCATATATTACGTGTATTTATGTGCATGCTTCATTAAGTATATCCATGTGTTTGCTTCATTCTAGATGTGCCTTCAACAAAGATTACTCCATGGGTGTTTATGACTACTACATAGTATAAGAACCGTGTCTATCAAAATACCTCTCGAGTTGAGAGGTACTAACAAATTAACTTATCTAAAACTGAATTAATATTAATGCAATAATAAAAAGTTGTGACTATTGAAGTAAAAAAAAAGGTGTAGCTCCCTCAAATTTGTGATACAAGAGAGCATTTCAATGGAAGAATTCAATTAAGAATAGAACCTTAGTTAACCTTGCAAGAAACTTAAATTAAGGGGGGGGGAGGTGTGAAAGGACGTGACTCCTAAAATGAAAAGGTGTTTGGAATTATGATTGCTTGAGGACAAGCAATCTTGGGCAGGGTGGACTGTCATGTCCCCGAAATAGAACACCAAAATATAAAAATGACTAAGCATTGAAATGTAAATAAATGAGAAAATAAATAAAGAAATATATATTAGCAAATTTATTATAATTATAATTATCAAAGATAGCATTATAATTATAAATATTAAATCTAATATTGTAAATACCAAAAATATAAATACTAAATATTATAATTATGACTATCACATTATAAATATTAAAATGCTAGCAATTTAGATATTATTATGATTATGATCCATAATAAATAAATATAAATATAAAATCTGTTATTATTATTATAATATATTAATCATACAATAACTAAATATAATATAATAGAATAATAACTAAATATACAATATATTATACATACAAAAATAAATAAACATAAAATAATAATAAAAATACATTATAATAAAATATAATAAACAAAGAAGCACTTAAATAAAGTGCATAGACAGCTACATTATAGGCAGCAGCAGACTCATGAAAGGACGTCACTGTTTGAGAGGGCAGCGATTAAGAAAGTTATGATTCTCCAAAACAGAAAGACACAGCCCTCCACAATGAGTCCCATATAAGATGGGAGCATATGGGGAGAAGAAGTATCGAACCATTAAGAAAAGGAATATCATCACTGGCTGGGAAAAGAATAAGGAATAAGGAAAAGCATTGCTGGCTGGGAGAGCAGATCGAACCAAAATAAGGTAAGTATTTTCTGTATTCAAATAATAGCAAATGTGTTAAGATCTAAATAAGGACTTTAGTAAGTATTATCGTTAGTTTAAATAAAAATTGATAATTATTTATGTATTTAGACAATAAGAATTGTTAAATACAATTATGAATTTCTTATTGATGGCTGTCAAATATATTAATAATTTAAATGACAGCTAATGCTTTATAAATATATTATGATTTACAAATATATTTTGATATATTATGATGGATAAATATATTAAGATAACAGGTTGATAATTGATAAATATATTTAAGTACATATATCCAGTGATTCATAAATATATTATAGATGATTGACAAATACAATATATACATTATTGACTCAATTAGGAATAATGATTTATATATACATATAGTATATATATTATTTACGATTATCCAATAATGATGCTTGCAGCAATTATTGAACCTTATAAGCAATAAATGACTCTATTATGATAAATGGTATAATAGAATATCATCTTGGGATCTTGATAGACATTTAAATATCTACATGATGTACTTATAAAATTATATAGAAGAGTCATTCATAAGAGTGACAGGGAGGAAATGAGTAACCCTTGGACAAAAATGAAATGTTTATATCATCTTTGATCTTATTAGATATTATTACTGAAGTTTATTGATCTCTAATGTTTCTAATGTCCCTTTGAGAAACACTTTGAATGCAAATTTCGGGTTTAAGTGCTTCCACTAGAGAGGGGTCATTACACTCTATCAGCTTAGGTGACCACTTCAGTAGCAACTTAAATGCTACAACAATCGCTTTTCCTCGCTTTATTAGCCAAACACACACTTTAGCACTTCATCAGCAAAAGGGATACATTTCGGCAACAACAAAAACTTTAGCAACCTTGTTCCCTTCAACCTCACTTCATCAACAACTAAATGTGTAGATAGATAAATTACATATTAGTTTACTTTTGTTATGTTGTACAATTGACGAGAATAGTTAAGACTCCGGTTGGGTTGAGTAGTTTTGGGTAGTTGCCGACGATTGGTAAGTCCTTAGCAACCGTCAGCAAGTTTGAATATTTCTCTAGGATCAGGACAAGGGATCGCATTGTGCAAGAATGTAATGTCCCCTTCTGCAGAGTAGCTGGAAGTATCCCTTTTAGCTTATTTAATTCCCCTAGGCTAATTTGGGGCTTTATTGGGGACAATGCTTTAAGACAAACATTTTTAGAGCCCATCTCCTGCATGCACCTTGCACACTAGGTTGAAAAATATAAAATGCATCTGGCTTGTGTTAGTGTGCAGCTATCATTTGAAGACAATTTTGAATGAGAAAAGAGTCTTTTATGAGGTGTGTGGCACTATCCAAGCGCAGACCTGTGCCTTGGAATTAAAATTTTGAAATCCTACCTTCTCTATGTTAACACGTCTAATCCTCCATGTGTGTACCAGTGTTTTGTTATCATCTTTTACATCTAATTCCTCCAATCTTTAGATGAAGAATGGTCTTCAGATCTCTATATAATAAATACGTAATTGTTGGATGCAATTTTTTCCCCCTTTTGATAACCAGTGGCAACATGATTTCTGTCCCTGCCAGGTGATATCTGTTGAATAACATAAGAAATTTTAAGTCCAAAAGGCATTGCTATAAAATATAACACTCTGTGCCTGGTCTTACAGATTTCTATATTGCCATGGCATTGCAATACCTCTCCAAGCACGCATTGAGCTCACAATGCACTGGAAAATCTTTAGAGAAGATATATATAAGAAATAAAACTCATTGGCTTTGTAGGTTAAAATTTCTGAAAAGTGACATCTGGTCAATGCTTGTAGGTTCTATTGTGTAGCATTTTTATAATTGTGGAAATCTTGATTTGCAGGGAGATTATGCGGCTTTACTATCTGCATTCTCAGAGATGGGTCTACGATTACGTTTGGATATGCCAGAAGAAGCTATGTCAGTTACTAATGTATTTTTCCGAGATTCAACTCCCGCAAAAGAATCCCTTGTGAGTTTTAATGTCTGTTTTGAACTTTTTGGAAGCATATATGTTAACACAGAACATCAGAGGTGCATTTTCCACAAGTTCCTGGCCTTTCAGATGAGTTTTGAATTTCTTTTGCCAGGAAAATGTGAAAAATTTAGCTAAGAACAGGGAGGAGAACATGAACAAAATTCAAGAAAAGATGCAGAAGCAAAAAAAAAGTGCTCCTCGTAATCCAGTATGTACAATAAGTCATTGAATTTTTAATTTTGACGTTATAATATGCGGGCTTCGGGCATTTTCCTGTTTTAAAGCATGATGGGAGTTGGACAAAAAATTTCTTTTTAGTCTATCGATGAACTGCAAATGTTCATTTTTTATATGAATGGCATTCAGATTGATGCTTTTCCAAGTGATGCCGTGATATTCATCAGGGTCTTGAATCTTCTACGAGGTCTGCTTAACTGACTCTATGTTTCTGCCTTTTCTGTAGTGCAGCTGTGTTCTTTCCTAGTCTTATATTTTCTTAGTTTCAACAACAATACATAAGATTTGAAAAGCATTTTTTAGCATCTTATTTCTTTATTGAATAGTAGAAAATAGTTAATAGCAGCATTTGATTAAGTACTGACTATTTTACTGTTGGAAGTGAAACTCAGATCAAAGTATGTTTTTTAATATGTTTTAAATTGATAAGTCATCACAGATTTATTAATATGTTTTTAAGATGATAATTTTTCAATGATTTAATAACATATATAAAATTGATAATTTTTCACAGTTTTTTTAAATCCAATTATATGCAACAACTAAGATAGTTCAGCTTTTGGTGTACTATATCTGCAGGACTTAGTGCATTACTGGATGTGCGTGTTGTTTATCTTGATATCATGAGGCCATTTGCTGAGTCTACTCTAATGGCGTGAGTAAGCCCAAATTAATGGTTTAATTGAAGATTTATTACAGCTTATTGGATAGGGTGTTTACTGTTTATTGATCCCTTCTTTATGCACTATAAGCTTATTGCAACCAGATATCTTGTTTTGTTATCCTGGTAAAAGATGATCAATGGTGAACTTAATTGCCTGCATGGAGCAGGGGAAATATAAGGGGAGATTTGGCAGATAGCAATGGGTGGATATATGACACACCTGTTCATTCAGAAGTTGAGGCTAAGTTGAGACGACTTCTGCTTGAATTGGGTCAGCAACAATACATTATTGGAATCCAGGTGCTAAACTAGTAACCACTATAATTGAAATTCTTGATGTCTTGGACTTGACACATGTTGGGACTGCTGTTTCATGTATTATGTTTATTAATTTGTTTGTAGGCTACTAGTTGGTTCTTTCTGATAGGCAGAAAAATTTTATTTATAATCCTAAACATATAGAAGGCATAGACAATATCAAAGGGGCATTTACACAAAATCCAAGTTGGTACAAACACCTCAAATCATTACTCAGTGCAACAAACTAACATCGTAAGCTTATTCTCAAATTGGAGTTGAATTTTGTGTCCATGTGCTGCCTTGAGCAGGTGCATGCATGAGTTTGTGCATACCTTAGTATAGAGACTTGAACTTGGCAAGCTGATTATAAAAACTCAGCCAAAACTTGAGAAATTTAAAAAACATTGAAAATAATGAATTTGAGGCAAGGAAACTATTATATTGCATTCCATATCAAATCATCTTTATTAGCTTTTTAATGTCTTTGTTGCTAAACACCACAAAACATAACAGCATTTACAATTATTCTTCAAATTCTAATGGGAAGCTCCCTGAGGTCTAACTAAACCTAAAACCAACGAAATTTACATGTATGCACATTGTACATTGTGCAAGTTTTAAAAGGGAGTTTTGCAAAATGTAAATATCTAATTTGACTATGTTTTGCCTTAGTGTTGTAATGTCCTCGATTTCCAAATAGTCACAACCGAGTTAATTTAATTAATTAAATATTAAATTGTCCAAAAAGCAAATATTTGTGGACGTTTATATTTAATTAATTAATTAACGTTAAAATGAATTTATAAAATATAATGTTTAAATATTATATTAAGTTTTTGATTAGAGGTAAAGCAGGTTTCGAAGGGACCCAAAACCCTTTACAAAAAAAGAACTGCTAGAGAATAAACAAGATAAAACAAGCAGCCAACCATCAAAAAACATATCAGCAAAAAGCCAACAGAAAACAACAAACTACTGTAAATTCTTCAGAATCTTAGCAGCTTCCAAATCTTGGGAGATAATGTGCTCATGCATATCCACCACCTCAGCCAACTCTTTAGACGGGATATTCGTAGGTTTCTTGTTCTTACTCCGACCGTGGATGCTCAGCCCAGTACCAATAATATTACCCTGATTACCCTTAATCATATCCATCTCAGTTTTAGCAGCCTCCTTGAGCTGACCCGACTCCTCCCCTTGAAATGTCCCACCCCAGGTGGACACTTGCTAACTAGTCTTTTGCCTTGTTTAATTAGTTTGTTCTTTCAATTTTTTGCTACTATATGAGTTTTGATAACGATAATGCCAGGAAAGCAGATGATGTTGGAATGCAAATGCAAAGAAATACAGTGACAATTATTGCAAATTAAACTAACTACTGTGATAGCCTCTCTAAATATTTATTCAGATCAGATCTAAACAATTGTTTGTCAAGACTCAAAACAAAATATCCAATACAACTCTTTATATATTGCTTGATAAATCAATACACTTCATACCCAGGAGGCAAATACAATAAATGCAGGTTTGAGATGAATATCAGCAATTCTGGAAATTACTAACAGCAACTGGAAAACCTAGGAAATGGACGTCTAGCACAAATAGATAAGTTCTCCACCCTTAAATTTCTGCTGATATGAAATCCTGGCCTAGCCACTCTTAATGCAAGTCAAAGACCTCTCAAACACAAGGCGTTTCTAACACTGTCTCACACGCCCAACACATAAGAAGTACGGCCTCATTAAGTTAATGTACAACCTGAGCATTATCCACACATGGCTGGTATCAATGATGTTAGCAACTTAGCAGCAATTAAATGTGCCTCCAATGAATGCTCCTTCAATGACTATGAAGTCTGCTCACAGATCCTTGTAAACTCTTGTAGATAAACCCTAAGAAATGCACAGTATAATTCCCACGTGCCAAAGAGAGAAGGCACTGCCAGCAATAAAGATGTTCAACAATGATAATCTTCAATCTGCTATCAAACCCTTGAGAAAACTCCTGAAATTCTTCTCCAATGAAGCACAAATGTGACCTTCGATGCAAAGCCACCTTGCTAGCAAACCTCAAATGATCTTCCACACCCTCGGAAAGCTCGATTTGAGAAGCTATGCTCTCCAAGATCGTTGCAGCTGAAAACCCTAGTTTCCAACTCCAAATCAAAGCACAAAGCCAAGTTGAGAGAAAATGATCAAGAATGAATTCTATTTACTTTTGATGCCCTTATATACTCCCTAAAGAGGTCGATCTCCATGAGGCATTTAAAATATTAAAATATCATTAAATACATTTGCCTTTAATAACAATTTATAATAGTCTCCAAGTGGGTGCCCACTATGCACTTTTATATTTTGACTTAAATGCACTTTTTATAATTGACTTTATAATCATCAAATAACCCTTATAATAAAGTCAATAAAATATTTAAATGATGTGCACTTTATATTTTGACTTTATAATAGTAAATGCCTTTATAATAAAGTCAAATAGTCACTTATAAATAATTAATTATTATTAAAGTATAACTTTAATAATAATTAAATTCCTTAACTCCATTAATAAACCTCATTTATCAATTCCATTTGCACTAGGAGGTAGCCCACTGTGTTCTCTGCTGACCAGGGTGCCTTCCTAAAAATAGTAAGGTTGGCCTCTATCCACACACTGACTTACTATAAATAGTAAGTATATAAAAACGGAGCCAAAACACCTTGAATAACATAACCTCTGAATTCGTCAAGAAGGATCAAGAGATGAAAACACTACCAACTGCCAATTGGAGAACTAGCAAACTCCAACTTTGGGCTCTCTAGTCACCCTGATTAGCCTATGAGGACCCGATGATAGGCTAAACCACCAAACTTTGATGCTTGCTCAAAAAAGGGACATTACAATCCACCCTCCTTGAAATTGCTTGTCCTCAAGCAATCACAACTGAATAGATAACACCACCACAAGAGGCCCAAGGAAAGAACTGTAGAATGACTTACATGACTGCAAATAACCCTCACCACACCATAAAAAACAAAACTAAATAACACAGAGACCAAGGTCAACCTCTGTACCATGTGTCACGAAAAATTGTTCACCAGGAAGACGCTGTTAGATTTTAGATCAGAAATGAAATAAGCAGAAATACAACAACACATAGAACAATGAACACAACAGATACCTTGCGAAAACCCTCCTTCTCAAGGGAGAAAAACCCAGCAAAATATATCTCTTATATATGTAAAGAAAAAAACAGAAATCTGCTTACAATTCAGGCCCTACACAAGGCCGAATATCATACAAAGTGTAGAGACAATTCTCCTGATACAAAAATACAAATGAATATGCTTCTCCTTGTAATCTGATCTGCTGCTAAGTCTACCTGAACTGTTAAGAATGGCGAACACTTGTTGTTGATAATGGCAAACACTTGCTGCTAATAATATGCGAATATCTATTGCTAATAAGATGCAAATGTCTGCTGATAATAAGATGCGAATACCATAAAATGAACTTGATGTCCAAATGAGAAGAATTCACCTTTCTTATATACCAATATAGGCGACCTCTTCACTAGGTCGGCTCCCTTACAAGATAACAATATAAAATATTGATTGAAGCATGAAGGCCGACCAGCCTTTAACTAAGGGAAAATAGCTCTTGAAGCTATATAACACTAACAAACGCAACTAGTAGAATGCCCAACAATATATCCTTTGTATCCATTGGGTAGAAATCAAACTATGCTCAACATCACTACAGGTAACTGCCCAATGATGGACAATCTACCAATCGTAACAACAATACAACATATTCCTGGATCCCAAATCCATAATGGAAGTCTGCCATGCATAACATCCTCTGACTCCTGCTGTGCTATTCTGATATCAACTTCACCATGCTGAAAATGGTGAAGCAACTCATCGGAATCCATCCAAACCATAGTGCCATACCTGTCATCACCTAGATCCCAATACAATCGAAACTCACATCCATCAGTCAAGAGGAGGTAAGAATATCTAGACATGTATGCACCACAACATCCCCTTTCATCCTTTGCAAATCTCCTATGGATGTGCTAATTATCCCTTATAGGTGTTGGAAGATATGTAACTGCTCCTCCCAAATCGAGGGAGTGATAAAACTCTCCTCCATCACTGCTGTAAAGACTAAACATGCCATCATGCCTATTGACACTACAACCTCTTTGAAGCCATGTCTGTAGTGGGAATTTTCGAGACAGAGAAGTTGCAAACTCTGTTTGGTACACATCAGTATGATGCTAATCTGATCTCTAACCCTACAAGTAATTCTCTGAATATAACTAAGTCAGACACCTACAATCTCTAGTTCCATCTTCTGTAGATGGCAACTCATCATCCCACAATGGATGGTATAAACCTTGAGCCGATCCACACTTGTGCATCATCAAATCCTTGGTGTGTGGACTAAAGGAGAAGTGATGAGCACTCCTAACTATGCAGTCATGATAAAATGCACCTGCCTGTGTCAATGGTTGACCGTCATAGTCATGGGGAATACTCTCCTAATCACTCTCATCACTCGAATCAGAAGATGGCTCATGTCTCTGATCCTAAATGGCTAATTGGGTAGATGCTCTGCCAACCTTCTCTGCATACCCAATAGCAAACTCTATCATGAAGCAAATGGAGGTACTCTGACTTAATTTCCTCCAAAGCGCTCCTGATAAACCGAAATTCACGAATGTGAGTACCAACCGAGATTCCATACCGTCTCTCCTCAAATTCTGCTGTCCAAAGAAGGTACTCAACATACTTATGAGTGCAATCAAAATGAGATAAGGTTGAGTCAACCTTCTCTCTTGTAACCTTCAACTGATCTCTCCATCTTTGTGGCTCAGTAAGTTGTCGATCAAAATTAGTTGCATGGGATTTTATAATTGATTTGCTTCCAGGATGTCCAATCTCCCCACTGGGTGACGCCCTGCACATCTCTTGTGAAAAAGATGGAATAGTGTTGTGATCAATCACACAACTCTCTGTAGAATCTACCACCTCATCACAAGAGCTATCAATAACTTGCTCTACATCACCTGAAATGGAACTATCCTTAGAGACACCTGATGCAACATATGGTTCTCTGCTACTCTCAACCAATGCACTCATCCCATCTATGTCAGCTGCACTTGTAAATGTAATGGATGTAGCCACATCCTCAATGTGCTCCTTACCACTACTTGTGGATGTATGCTCATCACCAATAACTATCATAGATATCGGAATTGTATCTGTTGGGGATAACGACTTCGGTAAACTCAACTCCATAGTAAGCTCATCTAACCATAACTTTGACTCTTGAAGGACTGCTTGAGCGCTCTTTAGTGAGTCCATGGTGACCTCAAGCTCATAGGTGAGCTCGTCAACCTCCTCTTCCTTTCCCTTTAGAGCATCATAATAGATACCATCGAGCATGAGAAGATGATCTCTATTTGATAATAGTTGTAGATAATTATTCTTTATTACCCCAACTGCATCTCAAAGTGCTTGTAACTCTGCAGGGGAAAGTCCACTATCAGGGTGCTCATCTATACCTGGAGTCCAACAACAGTGTGCCACCAATTGCTGAACAACATCAAAGTGTTCCAAGTCTGAAGCAATCATACCTTCGTTCACCTTCAATTGTCCTGCCAAATGAAGAGAACCCTGAAGCTTATCACTCCCATACAAATTTTCTGGTTTGTAATCAACACTATGGTAAGAGGTTGAATCATCATCACCATTAAGCAATTCATCTTTTTACACTCATCTTCCAGGGCCTAATTTGTAAAATCAGTTTTGTTGTGCCATGAATCCACAACACATAATGCATCATTAATACCCACAGCTTGAGTATCAACATTAGACAACCCCTCACAACCATCATTCTCATGTGTAATGGCGGTTATCTCATGCTGATGCAAAGATATCAGACTACTGTCACAAAAATCAGAATTGTTATGGCTTGTACTCTCCATGCATTCCTCGTGTTTGACACTCATAGCTTGCATGCCAACATTAGAAGTCCCTTCTTCAACATTCTCCTCATGTGCCATAACACTTAAATCATGGTTACGCTCAAAGAATGATTGTTGTCATAAAAATCAGAATTGTTATCAGGGCTGAAAAAACTTCTTGAGCGCTGAAAGTAACGTCAAGAGCTTCTGCAAAACTATCATTGAGATGTAAGACCTCATCTTCATCCACTTCAAATCTTATCCTTTTTCTTGCACTTGCTCCTCAACGAACAAGTAGGGCCTTAGCTTACCTTCACACTGTTCGAAGACACTATGCATCAAATCACTTGCAACTGGAGATACACCTGTTCTTGCCTGCAAACAGCTAGAAGTAAGGACAAGATAGGTTGAGAGATGTCATCGCTGTCATTAATAATGGAAGACATAATAGCTCTCATGTAATCTTGAATAGATTTTCCATGACTCTCACTAATAGAATCCAAGAACAAATGGAACATCCACAAAACAAGATCATGATAGTCATAATCGATCATGACAATGCACGATCTCACCTGTGCCATCAACTCAACGATCTTGATCTTCCTTCCAAAAGTAGGACTACTAATATCTCCTATCCCAACAAAATTGTCAACCATCAGCTGCAATACTTCCCTCATTGTGACCACATCATAGGGGACCCAAGGAGCTGTGATCCTTATAATCTGACGAATGCAAAGGGCCACAGTGAGCCTAATCTTATTGTCTCTGTGTCTCAAAAACTTATGCTCGCCCAAGGAAGTCACCACTAGTGTCATAGCAATCTGTAATAATGAACAAGCTAACTGTCCAATGAGACTTGAGCATTCTTCCAGTCTTCTCAACATGACCAAAGTATCACACCTAGATTTAGGTTGACTGCCAAGTTTGGTACCCTGCTCATAGAGAATTCTAGCCAACCACTTTCTATCTCCTGATACTAACTCTCCGTCGCTATTTGGACCCATAACTAAAACTGACTGGAAACTAATGAGTGCTGGTCACTCAAATGATGCAAAATGTTAATTCACTGAATTTATAATTTAAACCCAACATAGGATGGTAGGAAACCGCTCTGATACCACTAATATGTTCCACCCCAAGTGGACACTTGCTAGCCAGTCTTCTGCCTTGTTCAATTAGTTTGTTCTTTCAAGTTTTTGCTAGTATTTGAGTTTTGATAACGATAATGCCAGGAAAGCATATGATGTTGGAATGCAAATGCAAAGAAAGATATTGACAATTTTTTTGCAAATTAAACTAACTGCTGTGACAACCTCTCTGGATATTTATTCAGATTAGATCTAAACAATTGTTTGTCAAAACAAAATATCCAATACAACTCTTTATATATTGCTTGATAAATCAATAGACTTCATACCCGGAAGGCAAATACAATATATGCAGGTTTGAGATGAATATCAACAATTTTGGAAATTACTAACAGCAACTGGAAAACCTGGGAAATGGATGTCTAGCACAAATAGATAAGTTCTCTACCCTTAAACTGCTACTGATATGAAATCCTGGCCTAGCCGCCCTCAATGCAAGTCAAAGACCTCTCAAACACAAGGCGCTTCTAACCGTGTCTCACATGCCCAACAAATAAGAAGTATGGCCTCATTAAGTTATGTACAGCTTGAGCATTATCCACACTTGGCTGGTATCAATGATGTTAGCAACTTAGCAGCAATTAAATGTGCCTCCAATGAATGCTCCTTCAATGACTATGAAGCCTACTCACATACCCTTGTGAAATCTTGTAGATAAACCCTAAGAAATGCACAGTATAATTCCCACGTGCCAAAGAGAGAAGGCACTACCAACAATAAAGATGTTCAACAATGATAATCTTCAATCTGCTATCAAACCCTTGATAAAACTCCTGACATTCTTCTCCAATGAAGCACAAATGTGACCTCCGATGCAAAGCCACCTTGCTAGCAAACCTCAAATGATCTTCCACACCTTCAAAAAGTTCGATTTGAGAAGAAGCTACGGTCTCCAAGATCGTTGCAGTTGAAAACCCTAGTTTCTACCTCCAAATCAAAGCACAAAGCCAAGTTGAGAGAAAATGATCAAGAATGAATTCTATTTGCTTTTGATGCCCTTATATACTCTCCCAAAAGTGGTTGATCTCTAGGAGGCATTTAAAATATTAAAATGTCATTAAATACATTTGCCTTTAATAACACTTTATAATAGTCTCCAAGTGGGCGCCCAATTAATATTTTGACTTAAATGCACTTTTTATAATTGACTTTATAATCATTAAATAACCCTTATAATAAAGTCAATAAAATATTTAAATGATGTGCACTTTATATTTTGACTTTATGATATTAAATGCCTTTATAATAAAGTCAAATAGTCATTTATAAATAATTAATTATTATTAAAGTTTAACTTTAATAATAATTAAATTCCTTAACTCCATTAATAAACCTCATTAATCAATTCCTTCTGCGCCAAGAGGTAGCAAACTGCGTTGTCTTCTCACCAGGGTGCCTTCCTAAAAATAGTAAGGTTGGCCTCTATCCACACACTGACTTACTATAAATAGTAAAGTATATAAAAATGGAGCCAAAACACCCTGAATAACATAACCTCTGAATTCGTCAAGGATCAAGAGATGAAACACTGCCAACTGCCAATTGGAGAACTAGCAAACTCCAATACTGGGCCCTCTAATCACCCTGATTAGCCTACGAAGACCCGATGATAGGCTAAACCACCAAACTCTGATGCTCACTCAGAAAGGGGACACTACACCCCTATCCATTTCCTCGCCTTTTCATTCAAAAGGGTAAGAGCTTGGACATTATTGTTAAGCACAGTCTGACTCACTTTGACCACATGCTGGAGATTGTCATATACTTTACAAGTCTTTTCCTCCAAAACAAAAAATTTTGGACTCAAAATCTTTCTTCATAACCATAACATCATTTGCCACATCTTGGAGAATACCCAACATTTTCTCATTTCTTGCATTCTCCTCTTTGTTGTCCGCTTTGTTGATCAGAGAAAAATATTTAAGGCTTAATTGATTGATCTCCGTGAAAAACCACTTGAAAAGTTCAAAATAAATGACAGTGTAATGTCCCTAGTTTACCCCTACGCTCTTCTTAAGGTTTTAGCCTATTTCCAGAAACTCATAAGCTAAGCTGAAGCGAAAATTAGGGTTTCCTATTTTATAAAAGGTTTCAGATTTTTTTTGAAGGCTTGCATGCAGGAGTTTGGTAGTGTGCTTCTGGGAGTTTTTTGGGTTTTCAGAGAGCTTCAGAATGGTGTAACATGCATCTCCATCTGATAATCTTTCCAGGCACTTACTATTTATAGTAAGTCATGTTGGCTTATCGGTTTGTGCTCAGAAGGCGTTTGGGAACACTTACTATTTATATTAAGTCATGATTTCTGCTCAATCGATGTTCAGATAATGTTTTGCAAACTTACTATTTATAGCAGTTGGCTATTTTTGGTAAGTCTATTTATAACAATATCATTCTAGCAGTAGTTCAATCATCTGTAGTTCACATTTCTATTTTGGGCAGTGCGGCCGTTCAACTTGGCTTTTTGAAGAGTTTGAAATATAGTTGTCGAGAAACTCCATTTTGGGAACATAGACAACGTACCAGTCCCCGTACCCAAAATTTTGGGTGAATCATTTACATATAAAATAGCCGTCTCCTTATTCATTTAACTCACGTACCCTAATTTGATTGGCGTCCCTGTCCCCATCCCCGTACCAGTACCTTGCGTCTCTCGGCAACTATGGTTTGAAGTTAACTTACTATTTATGGTATTGGCTATTTTTAGTAAGTCTAATTTTAGCAGTGGCATCATCAGTAGTTCTGCTCAGGCCATCATTCTATTTCTGGCAGAATCAGTTTGAGCATTGGCTGGTTTTTGGCTTTTATCCCTCCTTGGGCTGAGTTCCAGACTTAGTCAATTTTATGTCTTGAAGTTGTACCCCACGCCTAGGCTTGATGACTTCAAGTTGTTTTAATGAAGGGGACATAAAGGGGGTCGAATTTCATATGCATTTAATTTTTATTTTTAAATGTTTATTGTGCAACTTAAAGTTGGACGCCAAAAAGGGAGATGAATAATATTTCATTAAAGTCAAAATAAAGTGACTATTAAGAGATGGCGTCCCTTGGAGGAATTGAACAGTTTCTTGTTGGGAGTTACTGATTACTTCATTTGCCAATTGAAGCTTATATATTGGTGCCTTGCTCATTGTTTGGTATCTTTGGAAAATTATTGTAAAGTTATGCTATTGGTTTGAATCCAGAACCTGGCTAAGAGGAAGCTTAGCACATACAAACCTGACTAAGGGGAAGCTTAGCAAATGTACCATCCTTTAGGCCTGAAACTATGGCTTCCTAGGTGGTTGATTGTGACTGTACTTCATACAGAGGTGCAGATTGAGCTTTAATTCTGATGTTGTTGGACAGGTTGCTGCTGTAAAGCCTATTATCTAGCTATTGGTTTATACATGGCTGAAGCGAAATTCACTGATAGCTTCGTCATGGAATTTATTCTCGTTTTGGGTATTTGCTCATGCTGTTCAACTGTGAAGGGCGCCTAGATTTGAGAAGTTTCAAAATTTTATACTAAGTCTTGAATTTTCTAGAAGAGGTCGACCCTTCTTGGAGGCTGTACCACTTCTTGAAGGCTACATTGGGATTCGTGTTGTTTGTATTTGCTATGTTTGGCATGAATTCTTTAGTGGAGGTTGGACGCCTAGTTGAGAGGCTTCATTTGGCTACTGTTGGAAGCTTCCCAGAGCTGTATTGAAGAAGCTACGTCTATATTGGGTGATTTCTTATCTTGCTGATCTGGTTTTCTGTATTTTCTGTTTCTAATGAGATTGGTTAGATATTGTTTAAATGCTGATTTGAGCTTCAAATCGACATCATTTCATATTGTAAATGTTAGAGGTTGATTACTCTAACCATTGGCAGATTTTGGAAGCTTATCTCTTTGTTTGCAGCTGTAATTCATTGTTTGTAGAGCTGATTAGTAGTACTAACAGCTATTGTTTATGTTGCTGTAATTTAGTTTATTTTATACTCCCACGATTGAGTGGTTGAGTTTAATAAAGCTTCTTTAATTAATGTTGTATTCCCCTCACGAAATAAGTGGTTGTGAGAATTTGTATACCCCCCACTGTACAAGTGAAAGTGTGGTTACATGGCTAGCTTGCCGCTTTAAAATAATTGTAATAATCACACCCACTAAATAAGTGGAGTATGCCCACCGCTTGTGGATGCTTGCTCAGCAGAATAAGTGTTCTTTCAGCTTGATAATTAACACTCCACCATATGTCAGCATCTCGTTAGCTAAAGGATCTTGTGTGCACATTCTTGGTGTTGAGTTTAACTCTCTTTTTCAATTGTAATCAAGTCAATTATTGAGTTATTAGATCCTAGGGATCCTCTAACCATATGCCCGCCCCTCTTCCTTAAGTGGTTTTAGGGCGCAATCTTGGTTAGAGTTTATTTCAACATCGTTTTGATTTGGAGATAATCTTAACGGGTGCATGATTGCATTGTATATGAACTGAAAAATCAAGTAAAAATTAAGGGGAACATGCAAATTAAGGGGAACATTCTTCTCCAATGAAGCACAAATGTGACCTCCAATGCAAAGCCACCTTGCTAGCAAACCTCAAATGATCTTCCACACCCTCAAAAAGTTCGATTTGAGAAGAAGCTACGCTCTCCAAGATCGTTGCAGTTGAAAATCCTAGTTTCCACCTCCAAATCAAAGCACAAAGCCAAGTTGAGAGAAAATGATCAAGAATGAATTCTATTTGCTTTTGATGCCCTTATATACTCTCCCAAAAGTGGTTGATCTCCATGAGGTATTTAAAATATTAAAATATCATTAAATACATTTGCCTTTAATAACACTTTATAATAGTTTCCAAGTGGGCGCCCAATTAATATTTTGACTTAAATGCACTTTTTATAACTGACTTTATAATCATTAAATAACCCTTATAATAAAGTCAATAAAATATTTAAATGATGTGCACTTTATATTTTGACTTTATGATATTAAATGCCTTTATAATAAAGTCAAATAGTCGTTTATAAATAATTAATTATTATTAAAGTATAACTTTAATAATAATTAAATTCCTTAACTCCATTAATAAACCTCATTTATCAATTGCTTCTGCGCCAAGAGGGAGCCCACTGCGTTGTCTTCTCACCAGGGTGCCTTACTATAAACAGTAAGGTTGGCCTCTATCCACACACTGACTTACTATAAATAGTAAAGTATATAAAAATGGAGCCAAAACACCCTGAATAGCATAACCTTTGAATTCCTCAAGGATCAAGAGATGAAACATTGCCAATTGCCAATTGGAGAACTAGTAAACTCCAATACTGGGCCCTCTAATCACCCTGATTAGCCTACGAAGACCCGGTGATAGGCTAAACCACCAAACTTTGATGCTCACTCAAAAAGGGGACATTACACCTCTATCCATTTCCTTGCCTTTTCATTCAAAAGGGTAAGAGCTTGGACATTATTGTTAAGCACATTCTGACTCACTTTGACCACATGCTGGAGATTGTCATATACTTTACAAGTCTTTTCCTCCAAAACAAAAATTTTGGACTCAAAATCTTTCTTCATAACAATAACATCATTTGCCACATCCTGGAGAATACCCAACATTTTCTCATTTCTTGCATTCTCCTCTTTGTTGTCTGCTTTATTGATCATAGAAAAAACTTTAAGGCTTAACTGATTGATCTCTGTGAAAAACCACTTGAAAAGTTCGAAATAAATGATAGTCCCATCCTTAGCCATCTCGAGAACATTATCAAGTTCTTCCCTGTTACAGTTGAAAATGTTGATCTCAATCCAACAGATCAATTGAGGGATCATTTTCTTGTTGAGTATCAACCTACAAAACAGCCTTACCTCTATCTTTACCATAAGCCTCACCGGGAATTTTAATTTTGGGGCAAGGGCCCTCAATGAGGGTCGAAGCAGACTTGAGCTGAGCCGCATCCTCATCCACATGCCTCCTTTCAACATTCCCTTCACCAGTTGCCTCTTCATTACCAGAATTCCCATTCTTCTTTTCCTCCAGGGAAGCATATTCCTTGTTGATCTAACCAACTTCCTCATCCACAACCAGTCCATCCACATTCCCTTCACCAACCTCCTCCCCATTCCTTGACTTCAATTTCTTCTTAGCCAAAGTTTGTCCCTTCTCAATCTTCCTTTTACAACCAGAAGGAGGTTCCAGAATTTTCTTGACCTTATCCCCCTTAGAAGTAACAAAACCCTTCCTTTTACTAGAGAGGGGCTCCAGAGCACAATCCCCAATAGGGTCTTTATCAGAGACCAAAACCTTTCTCTTAGAAACAAGGGAGGATTCATCCTCCTCATATTAAGTTACTTTACAAGACAAATTAAGTTACTTCACCAAACAAATTAATTAATATTTAAATAATAAAAGGGTGGTGGAAATGAATTGAAAGGATTATCATTTGGAATTTTATCATCGGGAATAATTCTGTAGAGCTCAGCTTTCAAGAGACCGAGGACGAAAACCCTCGATTTGCGTGTTGGACGGAAACCCAACTCCATGTGCAAGCGGATTCATCTCAAGATTTGCGTAGGAATTCAAAGGAAAGTTAGACAAATTTTGTGGAAGTTTGTACTGTCTACCTTACAGACAAAGTTCAGGTATTTATGGGTGTTTTAAAAATAATTTAATTTGATGAGTTTTGGCTTTCAGAGAAATGAATACAATAGTAGAGGAAATAAGAAATTATTGCCATGGATAAAGACAAGCTAGGTGATTGAGGAAGTTTTATCGTGGTTGTAGAAAGGACTGCATAAAATACATTTGCCGCCTAATACCTAGAAACTCCATACTATATTTGGAAGTGCAAATACATGTAGTGGAATGTTTGCCTAGGTGCCCATGATGAAGATATACATAGTTGATGAGGAACTCGTCATTCCTGTTAGCTATCTGTAAAGGACAAAGGAAAAGAAAGGGTTTATGAGGAGTTTAGAGGTGATGGTGGCTCAAATAAAGACAAAGTGTTGACAAAGACAAAATTAGAAGAGATGCCAAACTAGCCGCCAATATATGATATTGCCGCCCCATCACAGGAGATATATGAGCCGCTTGTCAAAGTCATGTGATTTCTTGATATGGGGAATTTGAAATAAAGGTGATTTCCTTGTCTTAGTTGACACTGCCTAGCTGTCGCATGCAAACAAAATAAAGATTTTTTATTTTGGATGTTACGAAGGAGTTGGATGTATTTGTGGGGTTGCATGGAGTTAGCCAGTTCGTTTTATTTCATGAGTATCTTTAGTGCAACCTTGGAGACTTTAATAATATATGAAACTTTCCACTGCTGCTAAGTCTGCTTGTGGTTAATAAGAGTTATATCGGGGTCCACAAGCTCATGCCAAGCCATTACACTTCAACGCATATGCACAACAGCTACTGTAACCTTATAATATAATTGCACCATTTATCATCAGGTTCTTTGTGAATGCTCAACAGATATTTTGATTGGAGTAATGTTAAATTTGCAGAATCATTAAAGTTCGTTATATTTAGTGGTGCTGCAGCTGTTGGAAGAATATCAAATCATTGCCAGTGCTGCCTATATCATTCTGGATTTTGTTGATGCCAGAGTTTAGGAGGAGCTTCCTTCATTAGCCACCTTCATATATCAAGCCAACCGCATAAGAGTGAAGTTGCATGTCAATGTGCAAAGGAGAACAAGTTTGTGTAATAAGGTCAGAAAGAGTTCCTCTATGAATTGATGTATATATAAATATATATATATGTGTGTGTGTGTGTGTGTGTGCTGATCTGCATATATATATATTTCTAAGTTAGTATATCAGTTCCCTCTATCAATCTATGTTATATGATAACCAGTTCATATTTACCAAATGGTTATATCTGATGCATAATGGGTATGAAAAATCAATTTTGCATGCTTAATCTGCAATATTCATTAATCTAAATTTGTAAATTGTGGGCAATGATTATGCTTTGAATACAACACTCAAACATCTATCATCCACTGAGATCAAGTTGGAAAACAAGTTCTGAGTAGTATTTAGGAAACTGTTTGACAAAATGCCAATGTGTCAAACTGAAAATTCGTGAAAATATCATGCCATCTGAGTGGGGAATTTTACAGTGGTATCAAAGCTTAGATCCTGCCAGCCTCTAGGTTATAGTTCAGACTTGTTTCATGCAACCAAGTGACAGGCATAACATGTATATTGCTAGGGAACAAATAAAACAAATTCGGTGGACCCATCCATATCTAGAATAGGATACATTATCAGCTGCAATAGTTGCAAGGCAGCACCATAGTGGGGTTGGTTCAGCTAGCAGGATGGGTGAAAGGAGAGACAACAGTCCACCACATGTTGATAGAGAGGCACATGATGACAGGGAAGTAAGAGAAATTTTTAGAGGTCTTGCAGCAAGACAGCAACAAGTAACTAATGTTTTACAACAACTTACAGCAGCCATTCAACAAATGAACATAGGTCCGAAGAGGAAAAATCAGGAACAAGGAGATGATGGCATTGTAGTTGGTACACCACATGTGGAGAGGACTCCTACACACACTTCAGATAGACCATTGCAGCCTACCTTCTTGCCCACAAATGAAGTAGAAGAGGAGGGTATTGATGTGGATGACGAGGTCACATTAGCGGATAGTGTCATGACTATGCACGATGAGTGGAATACACTTCCCCAACATGTCAAGGAAGTTTTACCCTTCCCTCAGTATATGTGACAAGGAAACAAAACAGGGAACTCAAACAAGCCACAAGCAAACTCACCCTACCTACATTTGGTGGTAGTGGAAGGATCAACGATAGAGCTTGGATTCACAAGCTAGACACCTTCTTGACACTTAGACCGATGCAAGAAGATGAAGCGATTAAATTTGCAACCATGCACCTTGAAGGCACTGCATATGACTAATGGTACCATGGTTTGGTCACACAAAACCATTGATTGATTCACTCTTATGAGGAGTTTAGCAACAAATTGATTGTTCGGTTTGACAAGAAGGATGTGGAGGTGTATTATAGAGATCTAGCAAAATTGAAACATAGTGGGCACATGGTTTCATATATTAAACAATCCACAACGCATTCAACCTAAGCCTACACAACCTAAGTTGGAATTTGAAACAAGGAACAAATTCTGTAGGAAGAAGTTATGCTTCATGTGCAAGGAACCGTGGGAATCCGGTCATAGGTTCCTTGGGAAAGGCAAAGCACACTACATAGAGGTCATCTCAAATAATGATGAGATTGTAGACACGAATTTGGAAAGTAATCATGAGGAGCGACCACAAGAGCACAATGAGGCTAATATAGGAGGTGTGGTGCATGGAGCTATTGCCTCATTATCCGGAGTTCCTAAGTACCACCCCTTTAGAGTGAGAGGAGTTATGTGTGGACAACGGATTACTTGTTTGGTAGACAGTGAGGCAACTCATAATTTATTGATGAGGGTCTAGTATCAAAGAGAGGTTTGCAGGTGGAGGACTTTTTAGGATTTAGTGTCATGATGGCAAATGGTTTCAAAATGAATTGCACTTAGAAGGTACCACAATTGAGCATTCAGGTGTGTGATTATACAGTCACTGGTGACTTCTATGTGATTGGGATCAGTGAGATCCATATTGTCTTGGGGATTCGGTGGTTGCATTCACTTGGCAAGTATAGTCAAGATTTTTAGACAATGGAGTTAGTGTTTATGTCGGAGGGGAAAGGATTGTATTGAGAGCCTTGGTGGATGGTGTGTCGAAGGTAGTGACTACAACAAGAATGGATGGCATGAATTACCAGGTGGATGACCCATGTGACAATTGGTATCTTATTGATAATTTAGAGATATCAAGCAGATATGGGGTTACATTGAGGAATCTGAGGCTCACACATGGCATGATATTTCAGGAGGGGATTATTATTCCTTTCCTATTGAGGTCAACATTTCTCATCACTTTGGAAAGGCTGAAGGTGAGAATTTTCAGCTGGTCACTCGGGGTTGTGTGCACAGAATGATCATTTCAGTACGTGGAGTTTGAGTGACATTGCTTTTGAGGTTTGGGATCTAGGGATTGGCATGATTACTAGTTTGCTTCATAGGTACTACAGGGAGATAGACTTGTGGATTTGGATTGTATCAGAGTAGCACAACGGTCTTTTGCGAAGACTATGGTATGTGATGGTGAGTTTGTTGATTACATGTTGAGGATTATTGCACTACTATCCAGGAGAGATAAGGAGATGTTATTTGTAGATCTCTTGTAGCATATTGTTTCGGATAGCAGAGCTCGCAAATTTATGAGGTGGATATTGGATCCTGGAAGTTGGTGTTGGGCATTTAGGTATCGATTGTTTGGGACAAGCAATCTCCAAGAAAGGAGGACTATAATGTCCCCGATTTCCAAATAGTCGCCATCGAGTTAATTTAATTAATTAAATATTAAATTGTCCAAAAAACAGATATTTGTGGACATTTATATTTAATTAATTAATTAACGTTAAAGTGACTTTATAAAATATTATGTTTAAATATTATATTAAGTTTCTTTACAAGACAAATTAATTAATATTTAAATATTAAAAGGGTGGTGGATTATAGAAGGTGGTGGAAATGAATTGAAAGGATTATCTTTTGGAAATTTTATCATTAGGAATAATTCTGGAGAGCTTAGCTTTTAGAAAACCGAGGATGCAATTGCAAACCCTTGAGTTTGTGGGTTGGACAGAAACCCAACTCCACATGCAGGCGGATTCATCTTGGGATTTGCACAGGAATTCAAAGGAAAGTTAGACTAATTTTATGGAAGTTTGTACAATTTGCCTTACAAACAAAGTTCAAGTATTTATGGGGTTTTTAAAAATAATTTAATTTGATGAGTTTTGGCTTTCAGAGAAATGAATACAATAGCAAAGGAAATAATAAATTATTGCCATGGATAAAGACAAATTGGGCGATTGAGGAAGTTTTATCGTGGTTGTAGCAAGGATTGCATAAAATACATCTTTTGCCTAATACCTAGATACCCAATACAATATTTGGAAGTGTGAATACACATAGTGGAATGTTCACCTAGGCACCCATGATATACATAGTTGATGAAGAACTCGTCATTCTTGCCAGGCACAAAGGACAAAGGAAAACAGAGGGTTTATGAGGAGTTTAGAGCCGACAGTGGCTCAAATAAAGACAAAGTGTTGATAGAGACAAAATTAGAAGAGATGCCAAACTAACCGCCAACAAATGATATTGCTGCCCCATTGTAGGAGAGCTGCTTGTCAAAGTCATGGGATTTCTTGATACGGGGAATTTGAAATAAAGGTGATTTCCTTGTCTTAGTCGACATTGCCTAGCTGCCACATGCAAAAAAGATAAAGACTATTTTGATTTTGGATGTTACGAAGGAGTTGGATGTATTTGTGGGGTGATGTGGAGTTATCCAGTTCGTGGTATTTCATGAGTATCTTTGGTGCAATCTTGGAGACTTTAATAATATATGAAACCTTTTGCTGCCACTAAGTCTACCAATGGTTAATAAGAGTTATATTGGGGTTCACAAGCTCACGCCAAGCCATTACACTTCAGTGCATATGCACAATAGCTATCATAACCTTATAATATAATTGCACCATTTATCATCAGATTCTTTGTGAATGCTCAACGAATGTTTTGATTGGAGTAATGTTAAATTTGCAGAATCATTAAAGTTCGTTATATTTAGTGGTGCCGTAAATGTTGGAAGAATATCAAATCATTGCCAGTGCTGCCTATATCATTCTGAATTTTGTCGACGCTAGAGTTTAGGAGGAGCTTCCTTCATCAGCCACCTTCATATATCAAGCCAGCCACATAAGAGAGAAGTTGCATGTCAACGTGCAAAGGAGAACAAGCTTGTGTAATAAGGTCAGAATGAGTTCCTTTGTGAATATATATATATGTGTGTGTGTGTGTGTGCTGATCTACATATATTTTAATATATATATTTTTGAGTTAGTATATCAGTTCCCTCTATCAATCTATGTTATATGATAACCAATTCATATTTACCTAATAGTTATATCTAACGCATAATGGGTATGAAAAATCATTTTTGTATGCTTAATCTACAATATTCATAAATCTGAATTTGTAACTATGGGAAATAATCATGCTTTGAATACAACAGTCAAACATCTATCATCCACCGAGATCAAGTTGGAAAACAAGTTTTGAGTAGTATTCAGGAAATTGTTTGACAAAATGCCAATGTGTCAAACTGAAAATTCGTGAAAATATCGTGCCATCTGATTAGGGAATGTTACAAATGCTAGCACTAGACTGTCAATAGTGAAGACTTGCAATGAGATTTTCAAATTTAAATAGGGTAAACTATCAAGCATGGATGATGAACTCTTAATTTCTTATTGGCTAAACTAGTATTCAATTGTGACACATATTTGAATGGAAAATAGATGTTGACTATTGGCTAAATTAGAGGCCAATAAATCTATATCAACAAAATATGTTCCATTGAGTCTCAAGACGGGGGGGAAGGGTGGAGGGGGGAGGGGGTTGTGAGGGATGGGTCTTGTGGACAGGGGTAACAAGGGCTTAGGTTTGTAGATGGTTGGGGGACGGCGGTGTGACTATGGCAAGATGGTGGCGGGTGGGGGTTTGGGCCTTTCAAACCACACAAACTTTCATGGTGCATGCCATTTTCACAATTTATCACTATGTGTTGTTCAATAGCAAGTCACTATTTTTGAAACTTGGGAGTGATTAGGAATGAGGCTTAGATGCATATTTATAATGTTTTTATGACTACTTAGGGTGTAAGTGTGGCTCATAGAAAATTAGGGTAAGGGTTATTGGAATTAGGATCTAAAAAAAATGATTTTAGAAAAAAATGGACTTTTTGATTGAATTACCATGGGGTATGCTTGGGCATCTTGGGTGTGGTTGGGAGATGCAAGGGAGTTCCTTGAGTGTCTCAAGGACATCCTACGAACGTCCCCTCTTGGAGGAAATCATTCGTAAAATGTTCCCTCTTTATGGGGGACATCCTAGAAACATCCCTAGGTACTTGGTGGCAATGGTGAGACGACAGAGTGATGTTTCCCCCAAGATCTCTCCAAAATGTCCTCATCTTGGAAACACCAAGTTTGGATGTTTGGGGAGCAAGGTGGGAGGGGCACACGTCCTCATGGAATAGTGCAAACAAATGAACATCTCATAATTTCATGGAATAAATCGCTAAAGTGAATACAAAGCTACAATTTAGAAAGATGTATTTTATCAATACTAAATTTGACCAAATATGATCTACTACCAATTTAATTAAATGATATTACTAACATTCAATCATAGTTAAACAATATTTTTTGTTGAACAATGGCTTTTGCAACATAAGTATGACTTCTGCCATAATCATTAATTTAAAAAATTTCATACAAATAAAATAACTTTATTTACAATTTCTCAACATAGACTCAACATCAGCTATTCTTAATACAGTTTGTGTGCTCAAGGAACTTATTTATAAGCTCTCAAGAGGCAGCTTTTAGGGAATAAATAATAATAAAATATTCTCAATAAAGCTCCACTTTAAAGCAGCCCTATCCTTAACAATAGAAAAGAGAAAATGAAAATGCTTTGAAGAAAATCAATTCTAGAACAATTAATTAAATACAAAAGCCAAAAATAGGCTCATCACTATCTCCTTTGGCAAGATAACAACTTATTTCACTAATTTATTTCTGAAAATCTAAAATGACTTTGACTTGCAAACTTTGTCAAATCTATTGGAGTCCTTGAAATATGGTGAATTTTTTCTAGAGCTTAGGAAATTTGTTGAAACCTTATCCATGGAAATGAACTTGATGATTGTTTTTGAAAAAACAATTTTCTGCAAAAGAAAAATAGAAAGTTGGATTTTTGACCTCCTCTCACCATTCCTCGAAAAAACATACATGCCAAAAATTGTAGTTTCTAAAAATAGAATTTTCAGAAAACTAGATAGATTTTCTATTGAATGTTGAAACCTTGACCATGAGACTATGCCCAACACTTGAATATGGATTTTCTTGTGCTTGGATTTGTTATGGCAAAGCTAACTGAAAGTGCAGTTGTAGGAACTTTTGAGTGGCAATGCTAGCTGGAAAGTGCAATTGTGGGAACTTTTGGGTGGCATTGCCAGCTAGAAAATGTGATTGTAGGAACTTTTGGTTGGCTTCACTACACCAAAACTGGACCTCACTTTTTGTTTATTTCCCTTCAAATGTTTGTCTTGCTTTTATGACCTATTTACTGCCTCTTTGTCATAGTTTTCTAATTTTAGAGTCAGCTTAACAATGGGACACTTAACTTATTTCATTTCCTTTCTCCCTTTGAGCGCACTTTCATAACACTACTACCATTGGTGGAGTTTCCTCTTGACAATGCCATCATAAAATGGTGCTTGGACTTTATGAATACTTCCTCCTTCCACTTAGGCATGTTTTCCTTAGTCTCTCTGTCACATTGGGTGCAGATTTCACTTGATAGATGTTGGTACCTTACAAGTTTTTTGTTAGAAGTCAATGTTGTAGCCATTAATCACGATTACCCTTCCCATCCAGATCTTCAGGTTGTTCTATGTTAGTCCTTTTTCACTGACAGTGTTCGTAGGATCCTATGTGCAAATATAGCCAATGAGTAAATCAATCTTAGGAGCTCTAGTGCATAAAGTGCAAAATAATGACACGAGTTTTTGAAGTTCATAACAAAAGAGTAGTAGTGGAAGCAAGATTTGAAAGTGGTAAAAAAGGAGCAAAAGAAGGAAGAAATGAGGTCAAAGAGGACTATGGTACACAATTGGAGTGGTAGATGCCAGACAAATCTCCTTCAGTACGTATAGTGAAAAAATCATCTTTCTAGCATGAAATTGTCATGTGGAAAATCCAATTTCAAGTTAGAGTTTCAGCATCAGTAAAAAGTTCACAGTTTTTGGAAATTAATTATGTTTTCAAAAAGTTTCTATTTTAAAAAACTATTATTTTTATCAAGTTTATTTTTTTATGGATTGGAGAGAGAAGCTTATAAATCCAACTTTCTAGTTTAGAAAGTTTATTCTTTTGGGAAATTGTTCAAGGAATGGTAGTGGATGACAAGGTCAAAAGCTGGTCAAAAGCAAGTTTAGGCCACAACATGAGAAAATAGAAACAAAAAAGAAGAGGTTGTGAAAATAGATAAAATTCATCAAAGTCAGAGGATTTTGTGACAAAGTGTTTGAAAATGCTTCCTAAAAACAAATTCCTCAAAGTGAAAGAAATTGAAGAAAATTGCTGAAATTATGTTAAGTGGATTTTGGTCATGACATAACAATTAAAGAAAATCCTCCAAGTGGGGGGCCAACATGGAAAATCTCGTCAAGCATAAAAATTGTTTAAGTTACTAAGTAGCGGATTTTTCAAAGGGGTTTGCCACACCATTTTCCTTGCCAAAGGAGATTTTAGGATGGCATGACCATGTTAAAAACTTGATAGACATTAGCATGGTGAATTGGCTAAGTGGTGGAAACTCTTATGGCTTGCCATGTCAATTTTTTTGCCAAACATGGCTGAGCATCCAAATTTCCCATTTTCACTAAAGTAGAGATTTTCCCTTGGCATGCCAACACCAAATCCTTGCCAAATAGAAGGAAATGAGTTTTTGCATTGGCGTGACCATGAAAAAGTTCCTCAATGTTGACACCAACGTCGAAAATCTTCACCTCCTTTCCCAATAAGGTGCTATACACATTCTAAAAACCTAGGTCGTACCCTTTTGAAGCCTCATTAATTTTTCTCACCATTTGTTGCCAATATGTTGAGCAAATAACATTGTAAGCCGATCAATTTTCATAGATACATTTCACAATGTGTTTATTAGCAATCTCATTGTGAAATGACATTTCCAGCAGTTCCTTTGGTCTCTTATGTGTAACATCCACGGGTGGTTTTTCAAGTGTGGCCAAAAATAGGTGGCTCTCTACCACAAGTTTATGACTAAATAGGAAGGAGGGGGGTTCCTCAAGATGTTTTTTTTTGCCAACGGATGATATGATCTGCTTTCTCTTTATCACTAAAATATGCTATTACTTGCTTTGATGGAATAGATACACCATTCTTTCTTGAGTAAGTTTTGATGCCTTGACCAAGAATGCCACACAAATGGGCTTTCACTCAACTATATGAGCTTGAAAGCTCAACACCATTTTTGTTGCAAATCCAAACATAACCCCCACTATCTACAATTGGCTGTACCATTTCAACATACTTCCAAAGGGGAAAATTTGGATTTGTTTTGAAGTGAAGGCAACCCATGGAGTTAGAACTGGCTCCCATTGTAATCCCTATGGCAATAAGTTCAATAAAGAACACATTTGATACGAATGAAAACAAAAAAATATATAGAACCTAACTTGTTTAAAAATTTTAAGCATCTCCCATAGATCCATAGAAGAATGAAAACAAAACAAGAGAGCTCATTTGTAAAACAAAAAACAAAAAGAACTTACTACTTTGGCAAAAGTCTTCCTCTAGCTCCTTGGTGGCAAGGGGTTCTTGTACATGGATAGGAATAGCAAACAAACCACTTTGAACCTTCATTGATCAATCTTCAATTCTATTCATGCGATGGCAAGCAAGAATGAGAGCTCAACAAGAATAAAATGATTTTTGTGTTTTGTGTTCACAATAAGGAAAACAAGTATGTTTTAATCTTTCAAATGCTTTAAAAGGTATTTTTAAGGTCAGAGTTTCGTTTCTATGCACCTTAGTCAAATTCAAATGCCTAAAACAATTAAAAAAACAAAAAATATTAAAAAACCTGTCAATTTTCTTTGAGTTCACTGTGAATTCTGCAAATTGGTCAGGTTTCAAATGGGTTTACCTGGGACAAACCCATTGGTGAAGAACCACCTCCTAGATGACTTCCCAACCAGACTGCATCAGTCTGAATTGGGAAAGGATTCTACTAGGATCCAGGTCTGTGCAAAGAACCAGTAACACACACACACACACACACACACACACACAGACACACACAGAGCTTAGATACCGTATCTTTGTCCATGCAACTCTGCAATGATAATAATATAAAGAATATTTCACCTTTCAACATTTACTGTTTTAGGTTTTTGCATCCCACTTGTAAATATCCCAGTACAGAGGCTTTCTCCTAAGAATTAAATGATTACTACCCTCGTTGAATGCTTACCTGCTACTGCCTTCAATTTATCATCAGAGAAAAACAAAGAACAGAATGAGTGACTGGAAGAAAAATGGACTGCAGTTTGAATCTGTAAAACAAATAGTGAACTTGGGCTCTAACCTGAAAGAACCCTAAAGTCTTAGCAAAGAATGCTGCTCCAGCTTGAACACAAAAGGGTTTGAAAGAAAAGTGAATATAACCTGAACTTTTACTCTATTCATTGGATCGATACAAAATTCATTTTTCTGAGTTGGAATGAGTTGTGATATATTATCTCAATAGTTTACTTCATCAATTAACCGATTTGACAAGAATTGTCTAGAGAACTGGTCCAAATCTTTCACAAATGCAATTCCATAAATTGATATTGCATTTCCTGGCATATTGATGGCCTATGTTCTATAAATACCCATTCACCCTAGCTGAGTAAGATGCCTAATCTTGAGCTCAGGCTCACTTGGTTGTCATTCTTTTTCTCCATTTTAATGAATTCATGAACACGAAAAAATGTTGGCATACTGGCTTTTGAAGAGATCACTGTGTGCTTGAATAACAATTAACATGTATTCTTCCTAAGAAGGTGTACATGTCTAAGGAACCTTAATTCTGTATAGATCAATTTATCTTAATCATAACTTCCTGTATTTGCCTTTTTCAAAATTCTGTATTAGGTGAGAGATTATTTTCTATTAATGTTTCATATTCTTACTGTTTTTCAGGTTTGTGCATACAAGGATGGGAAAGTTATTATAGATACCGCTGCAGGAACACTTGGGAAATATGATCCACGCCCAGTTCAGCCTGATAGTCTCTTCTCTGTTTTTTCAGCTACCAAGGGTGTTACTGCAGGGCTTGTCCATTGGATGGCAGATAAAGGGTGAGCTTTAGTAGGTGTTTCTTTGTGTGCTCCTTGAGCACTACTACCAGCCAGTTCATCTAAATACAACATCTGACTGAATTGAAAAGCTGAATGATTCTTATCATTTCACTTTAAAATTTGAACTTTAAATCCTCACTTCGGGAACCAAACTTGTATTAAGTTCTATTTTGTTGCCAGTGCAGAGGTTCATCCATAGAAAACAAGCCTTGTGTCTAGGATGTTATCAAATTCTATATTGTCCTATTTATATATGCTCTATTTTTCATAGTCAACATTTGTGAAAATGGTTAATAAACATGGATGAAAATCCATTTATTTTACTAAGCCTTTACAAAGTCTTTCTTTGTTGTATTAGTTCCATTGAATAAGACTGCATTGTCAATATATTCTGAAAATTATAGATGTTTTTGGTTTTCATTTTTTTTCTCCTTGATAGCTGGGGGTGTTGGAGACCCAGCAACCTGGTGCCAAGGATTTAATCCCCAATTTTGGCACCAAGGTGTTCACATGGGGCAAATCCACTAGTCCCCTTGGATGTGCACAACTGCTCCACTCCATGCACTGTGGGTAAACCGGGGCTTCGAACCTGCAACCATCATCTGTGTCTTTCAATGGCTTGACCATCTAGTCTACCAGGGTTTTCCATATTTAGAGTAATAAAAATATTAATTATGGTATGTAGGTTACAGAATTCACATAAATGCCTCGATAGATTCTACAAATAAGAGGACAACAGTGGCTACTAATCCGATATGTTTAGATTTGTGAAAACGGTAGAACACTATGCACTGGTCTTGCATACAAACATGCAGCTTTTGTTTACTTCTTCTATGGTTAGGCAACTAACAGTGTGAAGTAAATAAAGTTATACTTGAAGAATTCAACTAGATAAGATCATACTGAACAACATATGAAATGAGAGAGTAGAACAAGTATATTTTATTCATAAATGCTCTTCATACAAAATTGGGTTCAGAAACTTTTTGTACAATGTTGTAATGTCCTTTTTGGAGTTAACCTAAATCTATCCCAAATTATCAATTTCCCAAGCAAATGGGCCCTAGAGGATACTTTGAATGGTTTAGTCCCTATGAGTACGTTAGAAATCCATCTCTAAAATAGCCTAACAATTAATACTCCACATTGGACATTAGAATTAAGTATGAATAAATCTATATTAAGCATCATAACCAACATTTCCTATAATTGATCCTCCCCTCATGCTACACCATGTTAGGAAGGTAAGATTACAATGGTTGAACCCATGATTGAACTAGACCCAGAGGCAGCACCCTCGGATATCCCTGGAGGCAGAACCCCTCTGGCCCTCGTGGGCTCATTACTTCCCACCCTCGGGTGGCATATCTAGTGGAGATCAGCTTAGACCCAAGGGCAGTACCCTTGGATAACCCAGGAGGCAGTACCCCCTTGGCCCTCGTGGGCTCATCGTGTCCCACACCCGGGTGGTGTATCTAGGAGATTCCATTGCATGAACTTCCCCTTTGTAATCCTTCTTCCCCATCATAGTGTAACATGGATATCATAACATAAGCAGATTAGCAGTGTACATATGTATATGAATTTCTTAATATATCATAATTAGAAATAAACAATAATAATAATCCCACTGACTGTCCTATGATTTTACTATATATTATTTAGTAGACATTCAATTCATAATATCTTAAATGTTACATAACCGTATATAATATATATATTCTATATAAAGATCTATATGTATATTATTATCCCTGCTTGATTTACAATAATTACCGTTACATGAATGTGTGTGTGTATATATATATATATATAATTGCAGGCCATAGTGATGATAAGGTCTACCACAGAAATAATCATTATAAATAACAAACATATAATAACTATGATAGAATAATAATCATCAATAGCTAAAACATACAATCACTATAAGGGAGCATACTACACTCTATGACATATGTAAATCTGAATATGCCTTCTATAAATAATCCTGTGTTTCCTTTGGTTCAGAATATATCCTTATATTCTTTCTTTATTTCATCCATCCATCCATCGATGCCTCCTTTGTTGGGATTGCTTTGCCTTTTATATATTCGATTATAAGGGACATGACTTTCCATGTCCTCTTTGCCCGTACCTCTCCAAAAGTCGTGCCTTTTGTAAGTTTATTAATCGCTGCTTTGATGGGGATCGTTTGTTTGTTAACAGGTGTGTATGATCGCTGCTTTATGATAGGAGTTGATTCTTTTTGGGATTCCTTGTATTTGCTGTTGATATCTTATATTAAATATTTATATTTGTTATTTGTTTATTTAGTAAACAGATTCCAGTATTGTTTTTGTGATTTATTAGTAATATGATTATAATCAGAAATGGCTTACACATAATGTTTATGTTGATAAACATATATTATCAAAATAATATTATAATATTATCAATAATATTTATAATATGTTTTTAATTATAATATTATCAATGATATGCATAATATGATTTTGATTTAATATTATGAAGGATAATTATAATTATAGTAATACCTTTAATCTATATTTATAATAATATTATCTTGATAATTATAATAGTGGTGTTTAAATGGTAATTACTGATATGTATATTTTGATATCTAATCGGTTTTGTTATTTGTAATTTAATATCTCATATTTAGAATTATAATTTCGGGGACATGACAAATGTGGTCCCTTGTCTCGGAAGGAAATATTCGAACTTGCTGATGGTTGCTAAGGACTTCCCAACCGTCAGCAACTACCCAAAACTACACAACCCAACCAACGAGACTTAACTATTCTTGTCAAGTGTACAACATAACAAAAGTAAAGTAATATGTAATTTATCTATCTACAGCTTGAACTTCTTAGATCTGTAATTTGTTATATTGCTTACAAGGTTGCTTATATAGCATTTGAGTTCTAAGACTTTCATGAATTTGATGCATTCAGGGAGATGAGTCTTGCTGATAATGTGTCAAGCCTCTGGCCTGAATTTAGTATAAATGGAAAAGAAACTTGCAAGGTGAGCAAAATATATTTGTACATGAACTAACATAAGCAATGCTTGATGTTTCTTCTAATTTTCTGGACTGACATTCATGGCAGGTTACTCATGTCCTTAACCATACAGCAGGACTTCAAAATGCGATGGTTGATATCATTAAGGAAGATCCTTTACTTATGTGTGATTGGGAAAAGGCTTTAAATAATGTCGCCACTGCTGTACCTGAGTCAGTGCCTGGGTCTGAGCAGAAATATCATTCACTGTCTTTTGGTTGGCTCTGTGGGGGGATCATAGAGGTGATATTCTAACTCTGTTTAGTTATTTTTTTCTTGACATTCTTGTATATCTGTGTGTAATTAATTTTAATTAGCTTCTATGCTCCACAAAATCCAATGGAATATTCTTTGCCTATTTCAGTTACAAGTCAGGTTCTGATGATTGATGGAAATTAATTTGAGGTTATGAGGTCTATTTTTTTCTGGTTTAATAAAATATATGAATGGTTGGGAGATATCTAAAGGATCCTTTAGAAGCAAAATATTGCTGTTCTTTTGGTAAACAATCAATAGTGTATCAGTTTGTACTGAAAGTTAATGTTTGTCCTGTGTATTGTTTGCCAGCTATGGCAATTAAATACATCCATGATTTAGATGTAAAGATGTTTGTTTTTATACTTCTTTGTCACAGGTAACTAAGAATAGAAATATATCTGACCAGTCATCCTGATGGCATTGGTGTCATTTAGTGAACATCATTCGTATAGGCTTCCATTTGTCCTGCAGCTAATCATTTGAACAAGTTTATCATCCGTGAAAGTAGTCTTTAGTGTATCCTCACATGCAATATCAAGTTAATTGCACCCTGGGAATCCATCCAAGAAGAAATAGATGTTTGTTTTTATTCTTATAGCATCATTTTCCTTTGAACTTCTTTGCTGCAGTAACTAAGAACAAAATTATATCTTACCAGTCATCCAAATGGCATTGCTGTTGTTTAGTGACCATCATTGATATAGACTTTCACTTGTCCTGCAGCTAATCATTTGAATTATTAGATATAATATGTTTGTTTTTTAATTATGTTATTGGGGTTCTATTAAGAGGCCCCAGACCAATACAACTTAACACCATACATATCAGATAACAGTATCACCACCTTAACGTCATTACAGAGCTCCCATTGCTAGTACATCACTGTGCACCTTTATACCATTGATCACTAACATCCAGCACATTACCCTTGTCAATTGACTATTTTCCAACAAGGGAATGGTATAGCCACTTGTTGACTCCAATGGTCCATTATGAAATGTCATGACTCATAACAATATGCTGCATTGCCACACAAAGGTCTTGATAGAATTCTTCTAGTATTTTATTATCCACCCTTAGTCCATGTACTTCTTCTTGTAGCTGCAAAATGGAATACTTGCTGATTTGTATTTACAGAACCTGATTGCAGTGCCCTCAAGAGCCTCGACCTGCCTATTAACTGGAAGCATGAAATAATTGGGTATATCAGATACAGCGCCAAGATGGGATTCACATAAGCACATTGATACAATCTGAGACAGTGAAGAGGCATCAATTTCATAATCATTAATTGCATGTTCTTGAAGGAACAAATCAGAAATCGCAGTCATATTGATGCCATAATCTATGACATATTCTATCACATGATTTTAAAGTGATCTAATAGAGACAACAATTGCTCCTTATTATCAAACCTGGATTCTCGAGCTAATTATCAGTATAGATTCCATTTTCAGAATCTGCATCAGAACATTGATATTATTGTGATTATCATAATATCCACTCGTATTCATATATACATAACATACTAGCATAATCAATAATTAGAGTTGCTCTTTTAGCATAACTTGACATTCTAATCTATAAAGACAAAGGCAAAATTTATAGTAATTCTACGAGGGACATTACAAGTTATCACTCACAAACACTTCATAGAATTTGAATTTATAGATTGACACTAACATCCAATTTCCATATCAATGGGAGGTAGTCACTCCTCTTGTAAAGATTTGACATATTCTCATGTTAATACTAGGATGATTTTCGTACCTCAGAAAAGTATTGTTTTATTCCATCTAGTTCAAACAACATTAATTTTTCCCAATGTTTAAGAGGTGAAAATGATCCTAGGATTTGTGGGTTATGGGCCCATAATGTAACTTAAAATAGATTTATGTAACAAATTTGGTATAACTTGATGTGTATCAAATTTATCTAAGGTACTTATATGCCTAATACTGATGTCCTTGATCTTTAATTATGAATGAAGAGTTACTCTAATCAAGAAAAAGAACTTGGGAGAAGAAGACCCTTGGATGAAATAATCTACTCTAGATATTACATATAGAAATGAATTTGGTCCACAAGACAAAGCTCACTGGATCAATTTTATAGGTTACAAGGTAGATCATATGTGGTATGGGCTTGATTGTATCGCCATTGTTTGAATGAGTGTGGGATAGATCACTTGATTGTACATTTGATCTTGATCCAAAGAAATAGAGCAATTTATTCTTAATTATGTTCCTTCTCCATGAAGCTTGATGAATATATCCCACTATAGATTTCCAACATTTCACTTAAGACCTCTCGAGAGTCGAAACATGTGGGTTCCTAAAGAATTGAGTTGTATTCATTACTGATTACACTCTCTCAAAATGTTGTTTTGGCAGATCCGAGTTTGGTTGAATTTAGATTTAGATTTTTATTATTATTTCTAATTCTAACTAAGCATGCTGATAATAATTCACTCTATGATGTTTCAAATTGGGGTTTATGGGTAAGACAAATATTCTAGATAGATCAATGTAGATTTGTTTTGGAATATTCTTGTAGACTTTTATTGTTTGACTTTTAAGAGATTGACCATCCTAGGTCAAGATGATATCTCGGTGAACTTATATCTTGAAGTTTGAAAGTAAGATAATCTTAATCCATCTTTGTATCTTAGTTATGCCTAAATTTATGTGACAACTAGTGATGGCAACATGTGTTTTCTATTTAAGAATTGAAAGTCAAGTTATATCGTTAGATTTTATCATTAACTATGTTGAGTCGGTATGATTGATTGTTCCTTCCTTGGGAGGCCTTTTGATATTTTGATTGCTTGATTTCTTGAAGGATAGATGAGTAATGATTGCTTGATTTCTGATGGATAGGTGAGTGTTGGTTGCTTATTAAATGTCATTGAATTAAATAATCTTTTATATCCATTTCTTGAAGGAGTCACCACCCTTTGTTATAAAGGAGTCATAGTCTTTCACATTTGAAGGGTCGCAACTTTTCGCATTTGAAGAGTCACAACCTTTCATTTGAAGAGTCACATCTTTTCATATTTGAAGGGTCACAACCTCTCACATTTGGAGTTACATCCTTTCTTGCATCATCACTATTCTTGAGAACCTAATTTCATTCACTTGCAAAATTACTTAAGGTTCTATTCTCAATTGAATTCTTCATGGATTTCTTTCTCAAATGAAATTCTCTCCCTTTTATATCTCAAGTTTGAGGGAGTCACACCTTTTCACTTCAATAATTACAACTCTTCATTGTTGCATTTGGAGGCTAATAATAGTTTAATTTTAAATAAGTTTTGTTAGTGCTCCTTAACCCAAGAGGCATTTGACAGATAAAACTTTTATACATTTGACATTTTCATAATTTTTAAGCATAAAGTAATCATAAACACACATGGAGTAAACTTGTTGAAGACACATCAGGCATGAAGCAAACACACATAAATGCACACAATACACGAGTATACACATAAATACATGTAATACATGGAGTATACACATAAATTCACGTAAGACATGAAGGATATGCATAAATACACATAATACATGAAGTATACATGTAAATACACATAATACACGAAGTATACATATAAATACACACACAAATAGAAATGCGATGTTGGCCCCTTGATTTATTTTTATTTACTTAAGAAGAGGCTTGAATAGTTAATCCTAACTAAATGGTGGTTAAAGTCGGTTTGCCCTGTAGGTTGGCAAGATTAAGGCTCTAATACCAATTGTAATGTCCCCTACTCGGAGTATGCTTGAATCTGCTTTAAGGGACAATTACACAACATAAAATTGTTTAACAAACAATATTTCATGGCAATTTATATAATAGATATTGAACTTACGAATAAATGAACTATTAACATTTATGAAATAATGAACTACTCAATCTTGACTCTAATCTATAGACTCTTTTCCAATAACCAATCATGGTAGGGGTGGGTGAGAAATGCATTATAGGGCTCTGGAAGAGGAACATCCAACCAAGACAATTCCCATATAGCCCTTCAATATGTCTCCTTGCCATCCTTACACATGGTTGCTTAAAGGAAAATATGTAAGTTATAATAATATAAACAAATTCACTATTTTCCCTTATTTACCCATTAGACTTGGTCTCGGCGTGGACTCGGCAGCCCAAAATAGGACTCGAACTCAGGACTCGGCACAGACTCGGCAAAAAACTCGGCAAAAAAAATTCATAGTTTTACAAAAACAAAAAGAAATTAATGCATTTAGAGAACATAAGAGCCTAATTTGATTATCAATTTGTCATAATTCAAATATTACACCATATGAACTTCGAACACTCAATATTTCAAATTTCATCATTCAATTTCATATTCATAGTTTCAACTTTCAACTTTCAAACTTTCAAATGTATAACAGCATCATAAGTTTATAAATGTTTACATATAATGATATGTCAAAATGAGAAAAACAACTAAATACAATCCACATCTTCCTTTTTCCCCTCCTATTGCAACTCAATTTTTCAGGTCTAGAACTAGAAGGTGCTATAGTATCCAAATGATGAGGAGTTGTTTCTTCAAAACTGTCTTCGTCCTCCGCCCTTGCATCCAATTTTGCTGCTTCTTCTTCTGTTGTTGCTCTCTCCAATTCTGCAAGACCTTCATCAGTAAGAAAGACATCAGCATCATCATTTTGTTCATTGATAGTCCATTCACCATATGGATCAATATCATCTAAGGCGATGGACTCATGTGAAACATCCCCACCTTTCTAGTTCAAAGGCGAAGGTTGTACGATGTTGGGTGAAAATAGTGTAATCAACTTTTCAACAGATTACGCCATCTAGACTTCAGCCACAGCTATGTGAGATAGAATCTCTCCTCTCAGAAAGGGGAGGTGCCCTTCTTACTGCTAATTGCAAGCTATAGTAAACTTAAAAAGAATACTCACAAAATGTACACTGTACTCATGAAATGGGGGGGGTGTGTTACATTCATACTTCTCTCTTTTTTCAGAGAAGATGTTTACAATGCTTCACGATGAAAAGCTTTAGATCTGAATAACTTAAACTTAAACAACAGTAGTAATGCCAATATTTCTATCTTGACAAAGTACAACTTAGAAATACCAGGTATGACTTATAATAACAAAAGGTAAAAGGAAAAAGGAAGGCTCACGAAGGCACAAAGTCGTTTTGTAGCCCTTTCAATGTTGAATCCGATAGAAGTATCGTTCGTTGTATTAGAAGCACAAAGTCTTCTTAGACACAACGATTCCTCGAACAACATGAACGATTACAAGCACAAAGTCTTGTAGATCTTTCAACCAAAATATCCACACATAAAAGTAAATCCAAATAATAGATGCAACACAAAGTTTACATAAATTACTTGAAGACCTCCAAATACCATTCACTAATCACCACCAATCTTACTCAAATCCAAAGAGAATCGATTCCAACACAAAGTCTGGCATGTAACTTCCTTCTTTATTGATTAAATTTAGTCCACAAAATTGAACACAAAGTTTCAATGTTTGTTTCAAAAGGGCAGCACTTTGTTGCAAAATATCAAAAGGTAAATATTACAAAAGAAATCCCTCTTATTTATAGAAAGGAGGGAAGAGCAAAATTAGGGAATCAGATGAGTAAAAATAGGAAACCCTAATCTGAGTGTAATTTATTTCTACGTAATCGCACCTCATATTTTGGTGTAATTACGTTTTACAAAAAGACACCTAAAGTGTCAAAAACTATTTACAAGATGCATAAAGGGAAGCATCAAAATGTTCAACATTGGGAGATCAGGAAACTTCATGGTTCCTTGCTTGGGCGCAGAGTCTTCATATTTCTTCCTGGTCTCCTGCATGAACTTTTCATCCAGACCAACGGTGTAATCCACAATGGTGTGAATTCTTGTGATCGGCCTTCTGGCGGATGAACATACTTTCTTGCACCTGTTGCATGGTGGCTTTTTTATAGATCTGGGATAGTTCACTGGATTGGAAAATGTCACCTTCAGGATCACTTGATTAAATCTGGAGAGAAATTGCAAGGATGGTGGATCCACTGGTGTCAGGAAATACACGCCATATGGGGAAATGTGAAATGAGCAGGTGATATGGAGTCACTGTGATTCGGCCATATGGTGTGGAAAACGAGGTGTGAAAATGAGCGTGGAGGCGAAAATGAAGAGAAAACACTTTTCCGAGTGTTAGAGAAAAAGTGCAGATTTTGGTGCTCGGGCGGTGAAATCACCGCTCGAGCACCGAAGTGATATTTCGTTTTGGTGTCGAGGCGGTGAAAAACACCGCTCGAGCATCGAGACTTAGAGAATTTTGGGGGCGACAATGTTGGTGTCGAGGCGGTGAAAATCACTGCTCGAACACCAACATGTCAAAACAGTTGGGTGTCATGGCAGTGATTTTCACCACCAAGACACCAATGCGTGACTTAGGTGCGACATCGATGAAAAACCTCGCCTGTACACCGATGGCGAAAAAGCAAAGACCGACGTGCTGGAGGACAACACCAAGGTTCGATCTCAATGGAGGCAACTTGGAATAGCACGGGAGCGAAGTGTGGAGAGGAGTCACTTAGCGAAAATGAGGAAATAACTCATGATTGAGTTAATAAAAACTAAAAATTAACGTAAGTCGCGCGCATTGAATGCGGCAGGGGAACTTGACTTAACTCACAATTAGGTGCTCGGGCGGTGAAAATCACCGCTCGAGCACCAACAAGTCAAACTTAAGCTTAGGTGCAACGGTGGTGATTTTCACCGCCCAAGCACCAAAAGTTTAAAACTTAGACAAGGTGCAACGGCGGTGAAAATCACCGCCCGAGCACCGAAAACAATTAGAATGAAAAAGGTGCAACGGCGGTGATTTTCACCACTGGAGCACCAAAAACTAGAAAAAATGACTTAACTCTTGGGTTTAAAAAGAGTCAGACTTTAAACTCAAAACTCGAGCCTATCGTCACCTACTCGGACTAGGTAAGATTAGAGACCTCGTAAAACAAGTTTGCCTCGTTTTACGTGCTTGAAACACACGGTCCTAGGAAACAGACTAGTTTCGTAGGGGGGTTATTCATGGAATGAGCGCTGCTAATTTCTGTGATAACATACGAAACAAAGACTAGATCATTGAGGCGCTGCTAGGTCAATTTGTTTCTCTTCTTTGTGTGAATGTTCTCAAATAAGGTCCAATTACGTTCACCCCAAAAGCACTACATGGCTGCGACAAAACATGGATGACTAGCTTTGAAGATTTGGTGTGCTAGCACCATAATTCTCCCACCATAAATCTACAAAAACACATTTAAAAAATATAAGAATAAAGTAAAAAATGTAAGAATCAAGTTTCTAATTTCATCTTGTAGTATTGAACTAAAAATATTACCTGGTTGTTTTTCTCTCCTTTCAATTGCTTGTTGTGAAGAAAAGAGTCTCCCCTTTGCACCCTTGTAGACCTTGAAAAGATAAAAATTAAATTAAATAAAATATAGAAAATTAGTTATCAATTTATTATGTATGTAAAATGGATGTTTCTAGATAGTCAACATTGCCAAATTCATAAACAAGATATAGCAAATCTCACCTCCAACTCATCAAGAACCTTGTCTCTCAAGTCATAATCAGGCACCATCTTATCGATGCATGTGACAAGACCTGCCATGACCTCCTCATCAGCCAAATGTTTCAGAGAAGTAGAATTTTGGGTTCAAGAAGTAGGCAAAGGCATGTATCGATTGGTGGAGTTGGTTTGTCCATCTACGATCAATGATGCGCCAAATGATTTAATATTTTCTCTTGTTTCCGCCATAGTAATGTGAAATGGCCTTTTTGGCCCTATCCATGGCCTCATAAATGAAACCCATTGGGATGCCCTTTCCATCCACCATATGAAGAACCCTAACCAAAGGTTTTGTCACCTAAAAAAGTGAAAACAATTTTTAAATTATTACAAAATTAACCCCTCGAAAAAAAACAGCAAATAGACTATCTTGTATAAAGTTTATGTTTGTGTTTGTTACCCCAATCAACTCCTCTCCATTTTTGATGAATGTGTCTTCAAAAACTATGCTTACAATCTTCTCCCCTTCAGTTTTTTTGGAAAATGGAGACGCCAACCAAGCATCAAATACAAACACTTGTTTGAGATGAGAAATGGCACCAAGAATGCTTTGCAATGTGAGGAAGTGGCTAGCAAGTCGTGTCACTCCTGGTCGCACAAGGTCCTCGCCATTTGTGAATTTTCTTATCAAAGAAAGCACCCAAATATGGTTGTAGATAAATTTGGTAACACTTTTAGCATCTTCAGCCACACTTTTCACCCATCAAATCTTCCCAATGTCCTCTAACAACATGTCCAAGCAATGTGCAGTACAAGGAGACCATGAAATTGTAGGATGCCTCTCCATAAGTAGTCTACCTGCAACTACATATGTAGTTGTGTTGTCCGTGATAATTTGGACAACATTCTCAACACCAACCTCCTGCATCACCCCATCTAATAAATTGCACAATGTCTCAACATTTTTGATTTCATTGGAGGCATCTATAGACTTTAGGAACACCAATGCACCATTAGAGGCCACTAAAAAGTTCAGTTTAGTCCTATTTTGTCCATCTATCCATCCATCAGATAAGATGTTGCAGCCTTTTCTTCACCAATTTTTTTTGTTCATCAACCACAAGCCGTGTATTCTTTATAGCTTCCTCTAGCAATGGCCCACTCAAATCTTTAACTGTTGGGGTCTTAAACCCCTTACCTGCAACCGTTAATGCATTCACCAAACCTTCCCAATATGGGTTGTTCGCAACATTGAAAGGTAAATTATTATAGTACCAAAAGTTTGTTGTTGCCATCCTAGCTTCATGATGTTTTTCTTTATTCCAACCGATACCTTCAAGTGAAGGTTGTTCTCCTGGAACATTGCGTGGAATAAAGTAATTTGGTCCTAATGAAGGAAACTGGCTAGCAATAGAAAAAGAACCCTCACGATTCTCACCAAAAGATGAATTTGGTTGACAGATGCTTGGACTTGGGCCTCCATGGGGCCTCGATGGTGTAGAAGTGGATACATTTCCACTCATCACTGCTGCTAGTGCTTCCTTTGATTTTTGTCTTTCATCTTTTTTCAACTCATACTTAGCAATAAGGGTCTTCATCTCTCTAGCCATCTTTGGAGTCAATAAAGGGCATATGTCCACATTTTGTCTAGGTATTTTGGCAATATGGTATTATAATCTATTGATTCCTCCCGTCATCCATCCATTTATTGCATTCAATACATGTGACCTCACCCTTTTTCTTTCCCGATATCCCATACTTCCATGTAGGGTCTTTTCTAGATGGCCTTGAGTTTGAAGCTGACATTGATGTTTCAACATGAAAAAATAAAAAAATCAACAAGGTTTTTGTAAAAAAATAGTAGGGTTTTGTAAAAAATCAGCAAATAAATGATAATCAATCATTTGAAGAAAAAATAGAATTCAAAACCAAGCTAAAGATACTAGGAAATAGGCTATGAAGGGAAATAGAAAAAAAAATTGCTAGCATTTCCCCTTGTTTTTCATGATTTTTTTGATTTTCAATAGAAGAAAAAAAAAAAAAAGAGAATAAAAATCACTTACTTGGCTCTAATTTGATCTTGTACACTTGTCTTCTCCGCTTCTTCCAACCCTATTTCGACTTGTAGACCTGTTTTGGGCAAACAAGAGCAGAAAAATGAAAAAAAAATCATGTTTTAAAGGTGAGAAAGCAACCTCCAGCTGCGGCGAGAGTCCTGGCTCGGGACTCAGGAGTCCAAGCCTAGGACTCACACGAGTCTCTCACTAGGACTCGCTAGGACTCGCTAGGACTCGGCTCGTGAATTCATGGCGAGTCAACTCGGCGAGCCCTAGGACTCGTGAGTCCCATGAATCCCTGCAGAGACTCGCCAAGTCTTCAATCTATTCTTAAAACAAAATAAATTACAAATTAACAACCCTACAACTTGATTTTTTTTTAAAATCGGTTTAATAACTCATTATGCATAAAAAAAGTTCAAAAAAATATTCAAAACTTACCAAAGAATTTTTTTAAAAACTTGAATTTATTTTTAAAAACTTGAAAAATCTTCCAAAAATTTTATTCAAAACTTGAAAAATATGAAAGATTTACTCACCTTTGATGGTTAAATAATTTTTGTGTAGCTATTTCTCCCCTATTGGTGTAGGTGTAACTCTCTTGTAGCCCTTGTTGTGACCTTTTCACACATCACCCCATCCAAGATGGGGACCCCCTAATTTTTGCTTCATTCTGGTCTTTTGGCTTTGGTTCTCTCTATCTCTGATCTTTTGTCCTTCCGGGAGTGTCCCGTCTTTTGACCTGGATTGAAATGATTGTCAAGTCTACGAAATCAAGGTTTCCATCTTTCAGGCTTGTTTGAGGTCAAATTGAGTTATCAAGGTAAAATCTAAGTGCAATAGTACAGTCAGAAGGCCCAAGACAGGATCCCACTGAAATCTGACGACTTACTATATTGAGGCATTTTCCTCAGGATTTCTGGATTCTAACTGCTTCAATGCATCTAGGCAGCTTCAGAGTGCCTACACATGAAATTTAAACAGATTCAAACAACTGGCTATTTTTAGCAGTTCAGCCTTCAGAGGCTATTTTCAAGGTTTAAACGAACGATTCTCCAATGCATGACTGGAGAATGGATCTGGGTTTTTCAAGACCTTCGCAATGGTGTAACATGCAAACCGAGATGGTGACTTCCAACGGTATAGCCTTCAAGGGCTATTTTTAGGGTTTGCATGCAGAGGTTTTCAGTGCATGTCCGAAAATTCCTTATGGGTTTTGTGAGAGCTTCGCAGTGATATGACATGCAAGTGGAATGAGTTAGTTTTCAGGGACTTACTATTTTTAGCCAATGCTCGCATGTCGACCAGTTTTTTGGGTTTTTTGAGATCCCACGGGCACTGTGACATGCAAACTCATCCGACATCGGATGGACAGCTTTCCGGACACTAACTATAAATAGCAGCTTCAGTCCAGCAGCTACCCAACACTCCAGTCCAACGAGCAGGGTGACATAGCAGAAATCAAGGGAATTGGGAGCGGTCCGGAGCGCATGCAAGTCAGATTAGGGTTTCCATGCTATGTCTAAAAATAGATGGAACAAGGTGCAGACATGTCAAAACGAAGCACACCATCGGGATCAGCATCTTTCAGGCTGTCTGCTGGCAAAATTTGAGCACAATTTGAATACTTACTACTTTTAGTAAGTCATCTCATGGCTATAAATAGCACGTACTGTGCCAGAGGCAAGTGTGAACATATCACTTTCTGCATCAGGAACGACTGGAGCAAATTTCGAAGCAAACAGAGATAAAAAATTGATCAATTTTAGGGTTTGCTAAAAATAGCAAATGGCTAAAAATAGCATGTACTGTGCTAGAGAAGATATAAACAAGGTAGCAAGGCCAAGTGGAGGCACAGCCACGCCTGCTCTAGCTTAGAACAGGATGAAATGCAAGGAAACCCTAATTTCTCCGAGTTTGCTAAAAATAGGAAGCTAGGGCATGACTAGGGCGTTGGAAATTTATAAGAGGTAACTGGCATGGAGACACATCAAATTGCGCCTAAGGTATGAAGAAACTGACAAGAAATTGCTAAAGTGTGGGATTTCCTTCACACACCCTCAAATGCGCCTAAAATGGAAGTAGCCTATGCTATTTGCGCCCTCAAATTCCTTGAGCATGGGTGAAATGCGCCTACAAATGATAAGGCATAGCAAAATTCTCTAAGGCATGGGAAATTCCTTCATGCTAGGCTAAATGCGCTTGGGAATGGAGGCACACTAGGCTAAATGCGCCCAAGGGAGGTGAAAGGTCACTGAGTGTTGGCGCTTTCCTTTGCCTAGGCAAAATGCGCCCAAAGGTGGAAGCTCACCATGAAATATGCGCTCAAGGTAGGTGAAGGGTCACAAAGGGCAAGTAAAATTCCTTCACCACCCCTCATATGCGCCCACAAGTTCCTCCTCCCCATAGCAAATGCGCCCAAGGTGGCCATAGGGTAAAAACGTGGAGAAGGTGGATGAAATGCGTTAAGGCAAGGAAAATTCCTCTTCACCCCCCTATTTGCGCCCAAGAGTGGAGGTTGACTAGGTCAAATGCGCCCTAGAATGGAAGCGGCATGTGTGATTTGCGTCCAAGATGTTTTCCTCCTCCACATGCTATATGCGCCTAAGGCAAAGGTAAAGGTAAGGGTGGCGTGACTTTGAAATATGCTAAGGCTAGAGGATTTTTCCCCCTCCACATGTGATATGCGCCTAAAGCAAAGTTGATGCATGAAGATGAAGTACGCCCCTCATGGGTAATTTACAATGAATTTTCTAGAAATTTCCCTAAGGCAAGAAATTGCTAAGGCGTAGGAAGATGATAAAATGGAAGTTGACATGCTCAAATGCGCCCTTTAAGGGTAAGATAATTAAATTTGAATTTTTTCTAAGGCATTTCCTAAGGAGAAAATGAAAATGCGCCTAGGGGGTGATGTTAAAATTTCCAGAGGCAAGATGAGATATGCCAGACAGAAGGAAAGTTCTTCAGGAAAGTTATGGGAAGTGCCAAGGCAGAGAAATTGGAGGTTGCAAGTATGGAAGATGTCCGGAGTGAAGATAAATAAACCTTAGCCAGTTTATTATTTTAAAATAATAAAAATTAAAAGTACCCCTTCATCCGGATACACATGAAGACAATGAGGTTTGAAAGGAATTTTCTTCTGGGTATTGAACGTTTTTGATTGCGAGACTGTTTGAATTTGTTCCACGCCTTGCTCACATCATTTCGGTGGATATTTTTGACCGGTGTCTATTTTGATAAATTTCCTAAGGCAAATTCAAGAAATTTCTCTAAGGCAAACAAATAAAATGAGTGAGATACCAAAATGTTTCGCTGGAGGATTGAACTGGATAATTTTGCCAAGGCAAGGATGAGATAAAATGACTTAGCCAAATGAATTAAAATTGTTCGAAGAAGTGATTAATTCAATATTTTAAGAGAAACAATATGATGAGGCAGGCCTGTGCAGGGATGATGAATTTCAAAATTCTAGAAGCTCAAGATTCTGATGCTTCGGATGACAAGTGTTGCAACTAGCCAAAGAGAGGGAAAATGAATTCAAAAATGTGCTAAGTATAGCCTCTGCTGGATTTCAACCTGGCTATAAGATTTTGAGTCATCTTCATTCTTCTCACCGGTTGCTAAGTGCAAAATATTTGCTAAGGCTGAAGTACGAGTTTGTAGAGATAAAAAAGTCTTGAAGTTGCTAAAGAGTTCGAATTTAGAGTCTTGAGGCTGCAGTTGCTGAAGGCACGACTTTGTGAGGAGGTTTCATTTGCCTGTTGAAGTACAAAATTGAGTCTAAACATTTGGAAGTTGTTGCAGTACAAATTTCCAAGCTTGCTGAAATACGAATTTAAGAGGAGCAAACAAGTTGCTGAAAGTACATTTTAGAGGAGAAGTGCGAACTCGAAGAGAGAAGTATCATATTGCTGCAAGTACAAAAATTTCACAATTGAAGTAAAAACGTTGAAGTGAACAAGACAGTTGAGGTTTGTAGCTGGAAATGGCAAAAGTGTTGCAGCCTTCTTATTTAGAAATCTGTTGGCACCCTCAATGGTGATTATTTTATTATCTTGTTTTCTAATGACTTGTGTTCCTTGCAGAATGGCTGAATCAAGCAGAAGAGCTGCAAGCAAAGGGAACCACACTGAATCCGCAAAGGCAAACACATTGAGACAAGCAGTGATCAAGAAATTGAGCAAGTCTTTCTTGCCGGAATCAAAATTTTCATCAAAGTTAGGCAAGCTGGCTAACACAAACTTGGGCTCATTCAACCTGGAGGCATTCAAAAGAAGGATAATGGGGACTGGAGGCCATCACCCATCAGTTACCTCACACAATATTGTTAGGAGTGGACTATATGCAGCTGCCAGTTTTCCACCAACTATCCGGTGTCCAGAGCTCATCATGGAATGCGCCAACCACTACAATACGGAGCAGAGGACAATCACTTCGCCAGATGGCAAGGTTTTAGCCAACCTTACACCTGAAGCTATCGGAGAAGCATTCGGGATTCCAGTTCATGAGAAGATGATCTATAAAACGAGGGAAGGGCTGAAAAGATGTACTCATCCACAACAGACCGGTGTGCTGATTTGATAAACACCAGGTGGATGATCAAACCCAAGCCAACTCGTACAAAGTTACCCAAACAGATAATCTCAAAGGATTTGAGGCAAGAGTTTGGTGATTAGATAATGATGCTGAGCAGAGTTGGAAGATGCCCCCAAGCGTTCATCTTTGAACCTTGGATGTTTTATTATATCAACTTGGTGCTAGAGGGCAAAGATTACATGGATTGGGCATTGATGATCAGTGACAACATACACGAGAAGCTCCGTGGTGTGAGGAGAACAAAAACGTTTTACATGGGCTCTTACATTGTCTACATGCTGGCTCGCATGACGAAGTATAGGGGAATTTCCTATAAGGAAACAAATTGGGTGTGGTTCCCATCAATTTAGGATACGCGAGGCTTGTCCATAGTTGCATCTGACGAGCACCACCAATTACAAAAGGGTCAATGACGCCTTCACTATGCATATTACGCGGACCTTGCAGCAAAGAACCCATCACAAAATATCCAAGGAAGCACAAGAATTGATTGAGAAGTTCGGGTGTTGGTTTATCCAATTTCCGAAGTTTACCTACATAAGGTTGCAAGGATTTTCTTCTTATCCTTATAGATTGCCTCGGTATCCCACAAACAAAATAGTGATGCTGGAAGATCTAGGCAACTTATCGCCTATGATAAGATTCAGAAGAAGAAGAATAAAGGTGGACTTGGATTCCCAATTACCATGGGGAATTCAGATGAAATCTGCCCATCGCTACAAGCAGCTAGGGAGGCAGAAAATGAACTCCAATTCTTCCACCTTTCCTACCACACCAGTAGGCACCACTATGATCCCCACAGGAACATTAGATGGATATTGTCAGAAGAGTTTAGGCACAAGGCACAGATTGAAGACTTTTGGGCGAGTGCAGTGGATGAGATCGAGATCAGGAAGAGAATGTTTTCTCGGATACCGTTGGTGATGATCAGGGAATGCAAGATTGTCCCAGCACCAGATCAAATTGAAGAGGACATAAATGTTGTACAGGCTAACTACGAGACAGTGAGAGATACGCCCCTACCAACCCCAAATTGGTCAGAACCAAAGATTACCGACTTGGATACTCTCTGTATCCCAGTCTTGACATTTACATGGAGTTGGGTAGAGAGGCATGTCAGCCGACTTAAGAGAAGATCAATTCCCCTTACATATAATTTGATGGGAGACCACATGTCGCCAACAACTAGACAGAGAAGGCAAGTGGATCATACCCCAGAGCCTAGAGGAAAAGAGCCGGTTCGGCCTGAGCCTTTGAGAGTTGAGGACTCCTTGCATACACCATCTCGGGCACACTCTCCAAGTTTACAGGAGGTATCATTGTTTGCTGATCAGAGGGAGAGATTGTAGACAGAGCAGGCAGTGCAAGTGGCAAGTCAGCCACCTCGTAGGGAATTAGTGGGCTCTAGCATCAACATGCCTCGAGAAGATAATCAACAAGAAAATCAGCAAGAGACAGATGAGGGGACTGCCACTGATACTCAGTTTCAGCATGAGATTGAGGCAGCTCTCGAGGATGATGCTACTTCAGATCAGGATGCCCAGAGCTCAGGAGATACTGAGCCTATTGATGATGATGAGCCTCGTCAGAACGATGCTAGGGAAGAAGTTCATGAGATAGAGGCCGAGGTTGAGCAGGCTTTTGTTATATCAGATATGCGGCAGGAGGTGCCGGAATGGCTAAGGGATAGGATGAGACGTGACCTTGTGGATGAGAGTGATCCTGCAGCCGAGATGGAGGAGTTGTTACAGAGGATCAGTGCACCTCCAACGAAGAAGAGGGCCAGGAAGTTCTCCAAGATCTCAACAGATGAGGATGGCTCTCGAACCTTGCATATGGTAGTGCCTCGGGTAGAGTGTGATCGGGATGAGGCCGTTCCAGAAAACTATGTGATTACGACCATGGAACTTGGCCGCCCTACTGGAGCACAGGTAGTCGAGGAGTGCGATAATTCCTATCGAGCACTCAAGGATAGATTGTCCTATGTTGAAGGCAAGTATAAGAAATTGAAGGTAGAGCACAAGACACTGATTGGCTACGTGCAACACTTGTCCCGTCCTTGTGGGCAAGAGAACTCGACAATTGAGCTTCCGGCTGAATTTTCCAGGGAATCAATCAGTGGGTTAGAAGATTTGAAAAGAATGACACAACAAGCAGACAAATGGGTTGCCAACGTCCGTGCTGAAACAGGAAAGTTTATGGAGGATCTTGCACATGCCTATCGGCAAGCCTTCGATATTATGGCAAGGATGGATGCAGTTAACCATGCTTGGGGTGAGGCTCTTATCTATCAGACGAGAGTTGTTCTCCATTTAGGAGCTTTGATGAGCATACCTCTACAGATGTTGATTGAGGGAGGTGTGATTCAGCAGGGGGATAGATACGACTTCGCCGAATGGTACTCTTCAGTAGTCACAGGCCGAGGATTCTACGATGCATCACAAACGGATTCTGTCAGGGTCAAAAAGGTCATGACGAATATATTGGATGGAGTCCTCAACACATTGGAGGCTATTTTTGCCAGGAAGCCGACGTCTGAAGAGGTGACTGCAAATGGTTTGAAGAATAGATTGACATCATTCTTTTCTAAGGTGAAGACCTTCACATAGGATGATTTCGAGAACACTTTTACGTTCTCGAGCATTATACAGAACACCCAGGATGCCCTTGCTGCCTGGAAGAAATCTTGTGCCCGGCATGGGCAAACAGTTACAGTTTTAGAATTTCAGCTGGATCATATTCCTCCCATTTCGGATCAGGAAGTTGAGGCAGTGTTGGCCAGGTTCATCAGGTTTGCAGCCAGCGAGAAGGAGAAAGGAAACGCCCTTCTGGATGATCTTCTGGAAGGGGATGATGTGCATTGATGGCAAATAGTGGTTCATTGATGAGGAGTGGAGAATCTTCAGCGCATTCATTGCCCCACTCCTCTCAGTGGCGGTTTTTAGGGCTAGAACCCTAATCAGGGCTTAGGTGGCTCAATCTAGGCCTTCCATTGTATTGAATCTAAGCCGTCCAGTGGACTGGGCTAGATATAAAAGGGGTATCCCCCCTCATTTGTAATATTAGATATCAGAGTTAGACAGAAATCAGAGATAGAGTTGAGCTAGATAGAAGTTAAAGAGTAGAGCTAGGAGTTAGCTTAGTTTGGAAAGGAAAGAAAGACTTTCCTTTGAAGGTTTTTGTAAAAGATTGTTGTGTAAGACTCTCATAATATAAGGATTTTCATTGGTTGGTGATTCTATCTTGCATTGTGGGTAGTTGACGAGATCTTTTCGTCTTTCCAATTCAAGTAGAGTAGAGTAAAGTAGACTTTGTTTTTATGCAAGTAGTTGTTAATCATGGAGTGTGGCGTTGGTTTCGGCAAGTCTTCCTTTATCCATACCACTAGCGGGCTTGTTGACGGTAAGTCTGTCTTGCGTGGTCAACTGGAATTTCAGTACCTAACTTCGGTTGTGATTCGTGTGTCCACTTGCTTCGTTGTGACAGAGTGCGCATGTTGAATCACAATTTGAACATCTTATCCTTCCTTTGAAGATTGCACCAGCTTTGTCAGAGTTGTCCAAAGGGGAGACGAAACAAAGTTTGGTTTGAAGATTGTCAAAGCCTGTCTTTGCATTCCACCCTTAGAAATAGTTTGTAGACTCCCTATCCCTATTCCCTTTAAATTCAATATTTCCCGGTCAGTTCAAATACCAGAGCATCATAGTCAAAACCTTTCATCTACTTGACATAAAATCGAACAATTACGTAAGTCCCTTTGGAATACCCATCATATTCACATCAACCAACTGAGTCTATTCGCAATAAAAGGAACCTTGGAGTTGAACGCATGAACTTTCACACAATCTTAGCATGCGGGATACTTTGATCAAGAGAGAATAGAGTGACCGTTGGACATTTTACTCTGTGTTGGTGTTGTCATAAAACACACGTCAACAACCCTCACCTTCAAAAAAGAATGAACCAATCTTCAAAACCCAACAACAACAACTTGGAGGAAAAAAATGTAGTTTTTGATTTTTGTGTTTATCAAATGAGTTGAAAACTTTGTTATGCCCTCACTTTAGGGCAACCAAAACTATTTGGGGGTGTTTTTTTTAAATGCTTCTTTAAATGTTTTTCTTTTATATTTTGGGTCGTAGGTGTTGTTGGAAATCTTGTCATTGATGTCAAAGGTAGACAAGGTTGTCAAAGAGTTTATCATGGAAATTGTTGGTCTAAGATGTATGGACGAGAATGTCAAGATAAGAATGAAGAGTTTGTCATTAAAGCCAAAGATGAATGAAGAGAATGTTGGAAATATTGTCATTGATGTCAAAAGTATAAAGACGATTTAATGGTTGATGTCAAAGAGTTCATAGAGTAAAGATTGATAGACAAAATAGCTGCCATCATTATCATTGATGTCAAATGAGATTGATATCAAAGGAGAATTAATATCATTTAGATTCAATGAGAGAAATTACAGTTTACAAGGGCAGTGATTATGTTTAATTAAATTTAACAAGGCAAAGATTAATATGATTGATCACCAAAGCAATACCAAAGACAGCAATAATATATTGGGTGAAGACAAGGAGCAACGATTACATGTTAATAGATAATAACAATTATCATTAATATAAACAAACAAAGATATGTTAATAGGCAGAAATCAAGCAAAGACAAATTAATAAAGGACAGTGATCAAAAGAAAACTATATAAGACAAAAAACAGATAAGACAAAATAAGAGTAAGACAAAAAAGAGAGAAAAAACAGCAATTTATATGTAAATAAAGGGAGAAGCGGCGATTAATAAAATATGCAGAAGATTAATATTAAAAGGCAATGATCCTACATAGACATTGAGATAAATAATAGAAGGCAGTGATTTAGAAGATTAAAAAAGCAGCGATTCCTAAAGGTGAATACAAGTCAGCAATTAATTAATGAAGAAAGATTAAGTGTAAAGTGACAAAACTTATAATTAGCAAAGGGCAGCGATGGATATTTAAGAAAGGTCATGACCATTCAAGAGGTTATCTCTTTTTGAAAGGATGTCTATCTTCACTTTAGATTTGAAGATATAAAAATAAGATATGAAATGTGGATTTTAGAAAAAACAATTCAATGAATAATTTCAGAGTAAAAGAGCAGATATAAAGAAAAAGAAAAGGCAGAAAAATGAAGAGCAATTCTGATCTATTCTAAAAGAAAGTATGTGTGATAGAATGAAAAATATATGAGCAGATTTATAAATAAAAATTGATATACATAGTGACCAAGTTTGAAGGAAGATATTGACAAAGTTCAGTTAAAATTTATGAAAGAGAAGTGTGCATGATTTGGATCATATTTGTGAAAGAAGGATAGTCTGTGAATTTAGATTAGATAGTGTGTGTGAACCTTATTTGAAAAGGAAAGACTTCATAAAGAATCAAAAGTTGTAATCAAATTGTGAGTTAGAGAGAACAAGATCAGCCATTGAAGGATTAATAGAGGTTGAAGCCTCTTGTTGGGTTGGAGCTCAGTTTGTGTGGGGGTTGGAGCCTCTTGTTGAGTTGGAGCTCAGATTTTGTAGAGATTGGAGACTTTAATAGTAGGTTGGAGCCTACAAGAAGAAGAAAAAGATTAATATATATAAGCAATATTTTGCCGTGGTTTTCTCCCGCAAGGGTTTCCACATAAAACGTGTGTTTTCTTTGTGTTCTTAATTGCTAGATCTTACATATGTGTAGTTCTTGTGATTGGTTATGTAATGTCCCCAATTTCCGACTAGCCATTTTTTTTAATTGATTAAATATTATTTTGTCCTAAATTAATAATTGGGGCATTAATATTTAATAAATTATTTATTTACCAAAGTGACAATTAAAAAACTAATAAATATTTTAAAAGTGACTTTATTAAATTAAAGGGAATCTTCTAGATGTTGAGCTAAGCCTTTAAAAAAGGATGAAGGAAAATCATTTGGCATCGTGTGGAATTATATCTTTTGGAGATTGTCTGAAATTTGGAGTGCTTAGCTTACAAGAGGCTTGAGTATGGAAACCCTCAAATTTCAAGATCAGAGGTTTGGATGAAAACCCAAATCCTCTTCGGGCGGATTCAAACAAGATTTGCATTTGGGCTTCAAGGATTGATTTGTGGGAATTTTGTGGTGTCTTCTTCAAAGACAAATTCTAGTGGATGATTTGAGAATTCAGCCAAGAGGGCTTCAGGTAGACGAATTTTCAAGAAAGATATTGGGGTTTGTCAAGAGTTGATATCTTAGCATCTATATCTTCAGTTGTATGGAGTTATTACCAGCAGTTGCATTGATTATTGGAGGTGGTTATAATATTGTGGGTGTTGTGTAAGCTGGCCGAGATTTCTATTGGGTCGAGCCACTATTTCCTGCATCAATACCTCTTGGGAGATCAACATGGGAACAACAACACTCATAATAATATGTTCTAAGCATGACCCTTATCCTTTCTTGGCCGTGACCCTTTTGATAGTGTTGCTAATCTTCATGTGCGCGAATCTGCTCAATAATACCTATTGCAGCATTGTGAATGAAGAGGTTGAGGTCGTGGGCGTGACGTTGGACAAATAGTAGGGTCAGAAATAAGGTGGTGTCAGCTTGTGAAGTTTGCAAAGGACCAAGTACTATCATGGCAGGCAGTATTGTGAGGTGCCATTTGTTTTGGAGGGTCTACGTTAAAGTTAGAGCTGAAAACTCTTATTTTATACTTTACAATTCAGACCTATTGGGACGTGTGGGAGTTGGAACCATATTGGAGGAACCATAGGTACATTCAAGAAAAGACTTATTTGTATGTGACCTAGGTTAAGTGATTTCCAGGTTTGGAATTGTTCTATGTGCTAAGGCTATTTCATTATAGCAGTTTTTGTAAAAATGCTGCAACATTGTAATTACCGTTATGAACAACTTGTTTGGTATCAGTTGAGTTTGAATTTCAAACTTATCTCATATTTATGCATTTGAGTCCCTATCATTTGGTTTAAGCTTATGATCAAACCCCAATCAGTATAATACAAATGTTTGACAAAATGTTCAAATGTGTCAAACTGAGGAAATTGTAAAAATATCAATCAATCAAAGTTGGGTATTTTATAGTGGTATCAGAGTTGTGCATTCTGCCAACCTGAGGGGTAATCAGTGAAAATATATTTTCAAATTGCTTCCGATAAGTGACCAACACTTATACATTTCAATTTCAGTAGTGGTAACTTGGTATCAAAGCTTGCATTCAGCGGCTTAAGAAAGATGAAGACAAATCAGGAACACATGACAAAATTTATGCAATTTTTTCAAGAATATTAGAAGAATCTAACAACATTGTTAGAGCATCCTAAGTTGTTGGAGCCTCACTTATTAGTTGGGAAGAAAGAATAGTTTATTCCTCAAGATTTGCAGCCTAGAGGTGAACCTAGGAAGAGCAAAAATCAATTAAAGAGAGAACAACGTTGTTTCACATGTCAAGGTGTTTGGACACCTAGTCATACATGTGGAGGGCCTAAAGAAGATGAAGTCGTGCTCACAAGTTCACTTCAGTAGGATGATGATATGGACAAATGATAATCACTCCATGCATTCACAAGTGAGGGGTACATGAGTCTTCATGACAACAATAAGGTTGAAGGGTATGCTGATATAGAGTTTGCCAATCCAGCAGTGATTGATCAGCCACATGAAGGTATGAATTCTTCACATAAGCATGAGTTAATGGATATGGATCCAAACCACGAACAATCTGATTTTGTGCGTCACAGCATAGAAGATGTAAAGAGGACCCAAAGCATGTGTGATGAGTGGCTAATGAGGGCTAGGGAAGCCAAGTGGCCGGTTGCTCAAGCAAAACAACATCTATAGAAATTTAAAGAAAAGGTTGTTCTCATGGACCATGAAAAGTAAGTTGTTGGGCAACTAGGTTCAAAACTTCAAAGCAAAGTGTTACATCCCCTCTAACTTGAACAAACTTATGACAATGAAATTCTGGTCATTATGCTAGTTTCAAGTAATTGCTTTCATGTGAATGTGAAATTGAGAATGAAATAGTTGTTGTATTTATCGCAACTGTAATGTTAACGATCTCGTATTATGCAAGTGATTTTCTTGTTCACGTGAAATTGAATGTGTTTATGAAATTATAATTAAATATTTATATAGCTGTTGAGAACGATCTAACCATAATACTTGTCAGTGGATGCAGGACTGTCGACGCCACAATGGAAAAGGAAATATCATTAGGGAGAGGTGGTGGTTAACAGAGGATCAAAACTATCAATAGCCAAGAGTCGGTGTATGACAGTGAAGCGTGATCATAACTTGGCCATGAGTAATATAATTTAATTATTTTCTAATTAAGCCAATTTAATATATATATATATATAAAATAATAATTACCTTTAGGGAATTTCAGAAGATTAATTAAATATTAAATTATTAATAAAAGGATATTAAATAAATACCATCGGTTTAAATTGGAATGGCTTTTGTTTTGGGGTGTCGGTGTTTTGGGGAAGAATTTCCATCCACTTGCCACCTTCTCATGTTGGAAACGCCCAAGATCATGGGCAGATGAAGAGATTCTTGGCGGGATGTTTCGAGCGGTATATGGGAAAGGCTATGGTTTCCTCTCAAAAATTTTCTTCTTCATTCTCTTTTGGGGAAAAGGCAATCGTGGTGTGGAGATACTCGTTTTGGGGTCTTACTGTCAACTGGTTGCCATCATACAATCATTCATCTTAACTTTTGCCGCTGTCCTTTTATCACTCGCTTTCTAGTTCCTTGGAACCCTTCTTGATTATTACTTTCGTTTGCATCAAACTTAATCCAGCATCTCCATCTCCTTCCTTACTCTTCGACGTCATCTTAGTCTGCATTTTGCCTTCATTTGTGGAAGTCGTGCAGATTAAATTTGATAAACAAATTGCAAATCTCTTCTCGTGAGGCGGGGAATACAATTCTTGGAACTGCATCTCCTTCGGTGGTGGTTTGCAAACGTATTCTCCAGAGGATTAGAGTTGAAGTTTCCAAGTTGAATATTCATCTCAGGCACGTATGAGTCTTTAAGCATTAACCCTATTGCATAGCATTTTTAAACGGAATGAAACTATCTTATTTTTGGATTCGTCATAATGAAAATTCGTGCCAGATTGAGATAGAATAGTTTCGATTCTATTGAAGAATGATTTATAAATGGGTTACGAGCATAATTGAGCTTTCATCTTTTCTTGACTGGGAATCTTTATCAGTCTAGTTTCTTTTCGTTGCTCTAGCTTGGTTATCCTCAACTCCATCGAGTCTAAGCTCTATTTTATCCTTTTCTTTTAAACTGTCTTGGACAACCTGAGAGGAGCCGATTTCATTTTCCTTCATTTTTTTTAACTTTAGAACTTTACTGGGAACTCGAATCTGACCTGTAAGATAGCATTTTCTTGTGTTTCAAAGAGAACTTCCAATTGAGAAAACTTGAACGGAGAACAAAATATGAGTTCTCCCGTAATTAAAAATTTATGCTTATGATTCTTTGAGTAGAATTTTTTGGTTGAATCAACTAATCTTATTTCTCATCACTGTAAATCTGAAAGAATATGTTCTCGGATTGAAGACCCTTGTGGCAAGTTGAAACTTGGAATATAAATATATTAAGTAAGAAATGAAAACTTAACCTGACATTATAATTTAAATCTTGAGACATATGTAATCATGTCGAGCAAGGGTGAGAGCGCTGACGGCACAGAAGTGTCAGTAATGTTTAAGAAATCCTTGGCCAAGGTACGATGCTAGATTCGGCATCTGTCAACCATCAAGTATCAGATGTATCACTGATTAGAGTAATCTTCTAGTTGGGAGGTACCCATAGTGAGGGTTCAATTAGAAGATACAGGTCCTTGACACCAGGCTCAGAGGCATGATGGTAGAACGATTCTTGTTGATTAACCTCATGAAGGGACGGGTTCCTTCAGTCGAAGGAACACGGGAGACCAGTAGGTCTTCGGTTGGGTAGTTAAGCCCCTGATGATATCTTCTTTTCCCATGATGACAGAGTCAAGTTCATGCTTCAGCTTCTTAACTGTAAAATCTTGAAACCCTTCTCTCTCTTTAAATATCGGAAATGATTACTTAGCATAAATTTGAATGGTTGTAAGTTATTTTGGAAGCAATGAAAAGTTAGTTAAAGTTCGTTTGTATTTCTGTTTTGGAATTCAGTTAATTGTTCTTTTCAACTGAAGTTGAACTTAGATGATTAGTTGAAGAAATGAATATTTTGTACTTAACTTTTATGTGAAATCCTTTTCATTTGAAATGCAAAAAGGAAACCCTAGTTCGTTATGTGTAGTTGTTTCTTCAGCTGAAGAATGTTAGTTAGTTTCCTTTCTTAATTGTAGGATAGCTAGAGTATTACAGAAAGAAATTGTGGTGACAGAGTATGAAGAAGGTAAGCCTTTGGACCTTTCTTATGACAACTCTGAATGTGAAAATATTTCAAAACAAGAGGAATATGAGGTGGATTTGTGGAATGATTCTGTTGAGAAGTAGCTTTTGAGAAGAGTGCCTCAGTAGATATTAAGGATTGTTGTCAACTTATTAAAAAAATTAGATCAGCAACTTATGATAAGCAGTTTGGCAATATTTTTGGTAACTACTCATGGAATGGCAAATTATGGTATATGAGTGTAGCAATCTCACACTTCATTCACCGTGATTATGAAGCTATTGTCAAGCTTGACTTCATTACTGAGGAAGTAAATTTAAATCCTATTATGCCTGTCTTAGCCAAGGTTTTTGATCAAGAACTTGGAGGAGGGGCAAAGAACATTAATTTTCAAGAGATGGTAGTAGGTTTGGCAAAGTTGTTGTCAGGGGCACAAACTCAAGTGATGCGTATTCATGATGAATTATCCTTGCATAGTTCACCTTTTGTGTTATTGATACACTTCCCAGTCCAAGAAACACAGTTGGTGACAATCATAGGATATGGGATCCAAGTGAAGTTCACTCATGGGAGTTCATAATGAATTGTTTTGAGTAACATACTTATATGTTAATCTCTCTGATGCTCACAATCATGTTTGATAGTGGGGTTGTAAGTAATGTCTGCATTGAGACATTCTGGTATGAGAAGTTCTATTTTACAGAGGAGGAATTCAGTTCCTGCAGGTATTGCAATGTGGTTCATCAGGATGGCAATTATGATAGACTATAGGAAATGAAAACAGAGAGTTGGCACACAAAATTTCCAAATTACATAAAAGTAGTGCAGTGGAAGCATGGCAAAGGATTCTGCAGGTTCATTTGGGATTTGGGTATTTGGCCATGGCACTCAAGTACGAATTTTTTGGGGACAAGCAATCTCTGAGAAGGGAGGATTGTAATGTCCCCAATTTCTAATTAGCTATTTTATTTAATTGGTTAAATTTTATTTTGTCCTAAATTAATAATTGGGCCATTAATATTAATTAATTATTTATTTACTAAAGTGAATTAAAATAGTGTTGTACCCAAACCAAATTTTTTGCTTCATTAAGGCATTTTGCTTAAAGAGTCTAAACTTTGTTAAAATGAGGTCAAAATAAAGTTTTTGGGCAGGTCAAGTATGGACTTTGGTCAGTGTCATGTCAGTCGTCAGTAGCAATTAGTTAGTACCTGGAGGTCAAAACTTGAACCTGGGATCCAGAGCAGAACATGGATGATGAAGAAGCATTTTGTGACAAGGTTATACTCCTGCAAGGTCAATTCAGTGGCCGAAGGAGTGTTTTTCAGAGCGGAGATAGATGTAAATTTCTAGCAGAAAGCAGATCTGCGCCCCTGTAGCCCAGGGGCGCCCTTCTTTTTGAAGGCTCAGATCTTGTTGCATGTGTTTGCTAATGGATTCAATCTCTTCGGAATTAGCCCAGCTTTCCGACAAGCTATCAAGCGAAGACGTACATAGTGCAGAACTCCGGTAATCGATGTCAGAAGCTGAGATTACGAGGAGTATGTATATCATAGAGAACTATCAAATTATGGTTTTTGCGCCCCTGTAGCTCAAGGGTGCCCTTGAATTTGGCCCCCTAGATGTGTGAATTTCAGATGGGGTCTTCTTGAGATCTTCTCTGATCTAGTCTAGCTTCGCAACGCATCAGTTTGTGAGGTGATCTGACATTCCAAGTGACCGTGATAGAGGTTCTACTAAGCACATTAATCAGAAGGTGGAGAAACATAGCAATACACGCCTGCACTTCTGTAGGCCAGGGGCGCCCAGCCTTTAGGCCTGCTAGGTGGGATTTTTGGCATTCGCAGTCTTCACGAGACTTGTGCGCAATTACTCCAGCTATTCAACGAGTCCAGCCGTTAGCCTCCGGGATTTGGCAAATGCTCGTACGTGCGAGGTTAGTATGAGAATGCTAGAAAGTGAAAGCAGCCGGAAAATGGCTTAAGTATGGGAAATACACATCTTGAAAAAGGCGCCCTTCTCTTTGAGGTCTTAGAAGCAGTTTTCTCACTTCATCTCCTACAGAGACATCTCTTGTAGGTTGATCCAGCTACGCAGAGAGATAGATGATGCACGAATCAGAGCACTCCAGCTCTCTGTGTCAGGGGTCAAAGTGTGGTATTCAGATGAAGGTTACACTTCCGTTAAAATGGTGGGTGCGCCTTCACAAGCCAAGGGCGCCCTTCTTTTTGGGGTTCCTGATGCAGCTTTCAGGTGCCTTACATACAGTCGTTGGATGCAGAATACTTTCAGTCACTCAATGAACCTATCATCTAGTCAGCAGGATCCATCGTTCACCGGTTATGGTAGTTTGAAACGTCAGATGGCAAAATGGAGAAATGGAAAAGTCTGATGACCTTGCATCAATTTAATCAAAGGTGCCTAATTTTTTGAGGTGTCAAACATTGATTTTAGCGGTTGCAGCTCCCAACAGACATTTCATCCTTGCTATGCAAGCTTCGCAGTGAATATCTCAGATCAATCACAGGTTCACTCAGTCACCCAGAAATTAGAGCTGAACATGGCCAACTATAACTTTGTAGTTAGTGATAGTCAAAAATTTAATAACTCTTGCAAATGGACGCCTAGAAGGCCAAATTTGGATTTTTTGGGATCAGTGAAGTTTGCTGAGTGCATACAGATGCTAGGATTTTTATTAAAATAATATTTAATTTTTACATGCAAAACATTAAAATGGCGATTTTCGTCAATAATTAATTATTGGCGCCTCTTTTAATGTTTATTCATAAATTCGCATGTGAGTCATTTTAATATTATTTTAATTCTCGGGACTCAGAGTTAGTGGCAGTTCAGTTGGGAGAAGGCCAATCGAATTCTTTCTTCCAGAATTAGGGTTTTTGATCTTGCAGTCTTGCTTTTATGATACGATTTTGCTCTATTTATGCAAGCATGGCATCATTTCTCATTCATCCAACTTAGCAAATTCGAATTTCTTCAAGAGATTGGCGAATTTTCATTAGATGATCAAGTTCTAAGGCAGCAAAAACATTCTTTTGTAGGTATAGGTCCAGATTCAACAGCAGAATTCAAGGGTGGGGATTTTGACAGAAGAAGACAAAAAATAATAAAAAACTAAGAAAAACATATTTCTTCTTATCTAAAATTCTTCCATTTTCTCGTCTAAAATTCTCTCACATGTTCGAAGAATTGGCAAATTTTGGCAAAACAAAACAGCTAGATTGATTCAAAACGATTTCCTCAGATAAACCCATGTGCTAGAATTTTCAGGAAAATTTGTTCCAGAGCATCAGTTCTTGAGGCTCTGATTTTCTTAACTGAAATTCCTTTGCATGGCTGAGTAGAAGTCGATTTTTTACATTTCTGACATTCTGGGTTGTCTTAGAATCATTTTCTGAGCAAAACCCATATCTCAGGTTTTTTCGTGAAAATTTACCTTAGACGAGCTATTTTTAGTCTTAGCGGGCTATTTTTAGCTTTCCAAAAAAGTTGTCAGAATATAGCCGTGTTCACAGTCAACAGGCAAGTTTTTCAAAATGCAGTTTACTCAGCTCGAATTCAAGACCAAGTCGGTCTTGACTCATGACTTCATCGGGACAATTGATACAAATCTGCATAAGGTGCTTCCAGAAGCAATTTTAGATCCACTCAAGATCAGAGATTCGATAATCCAAAACATTTAGTAGTCCGGGTTACTTGAGGCCGCTTCCATACCTTTCTCGGTTCATTGCGTAGAGTTTGTAATGTCTTGTATTAAGCATTACAATTATGCTGCACAGGAGATACAGTTAGTAGATGGGCGTGTTATTTGCAGTCTCAAACCCTTGGATATCGAGAGAAGTCTGGGTATTCCTCAACATCCAGATGGTCTAGTCATTTCTATGAGTCAGAGTGAGTAGGCATTCAATGTTGAATTGGATAAGTGTCAGAGTAAGATGACAGAGAGCTGAACATGGCCAACTGTAACTTTGCAGTTAGCGATAGTCAAAAATTAATTGAGGCCGCTTCCATACCTTTCTCGGTTCATTGCGTAGAGTTTTTAATGTCTTGTATTAAGCATTACAATTCTGCTGCACAGGAGATACAGTTAGTAGATGGGCGTGTTATTTGCAGTCTCAAACCCCTGGATATCGAGAGAAGTCTGGTTATTCCTCAACATCCAGATGGTCTGGTCATTTCTATGAGTCAGAGTGAGCAGGCATTCAATGCTGAATTGGATAAGTGTCAGAGTAAGATGACAGAAAGGTGGTTGAAACAGAAAAAGACCAAGTTGCCAAACAATGTGGGTCGTGGTGAATACAAGGATGAGTACGCAATTCTGATTACACTTCTCAATCGTGTCTCAAGTCATGCAGATGCAAATAAATTTCACCCATGGATGTATTATATCATTGGTCGAATCATCTCTGGGCAAGAGCATTATGACTGGGCATCCTTCATCAGTGATGGTATTCACGAACAAATCACTGGTTTCCTAGTTGTGCACCAGTTTCATATGTGTTCCTACCTCGTATACTTGATCGGCTATCAGGGTCAGTTTAGAGGGTTGAACACGGTGGGCATACTTAGTGCACAAAAAGTCTATCGTTATTATGATCAGCTCGAGTTCACAAAGGCTGAAAGACATTTCAAGCGTGTGCAGGAGGCTTTCTTGACATACACAGTGAGAAACTTGGACTGAGAGTTGCATGTTTGTATCTCAACAGTTGCTAAAGCAACTATGTAAGATTGGGCGGACTGGTTCATTCAATTCACTACATACACCTACATTTGTGTCTATGGATACACAGGAAATCCAGCTATGCTTCCACGCTATCCTTCAGATAAGACAGTGTTCATGGAGTTCCTGAGACAACTGTATGAAGTTCACAAACGTTTGCGCCACAAGCGTAATGTGATGAGCCCTGCTGGCTCAAACCTCAAACCCCTGTCTTTTATTTATCTTTATTGTGTTTTTACGTTTTTAGAGAAGAGTTTCTAGAGAGAAATAGAAGGGGCGCACAACATAAATGCTTATAAAATGTAAATCTGAGCTAATTTAAGCAAACTGAAATTATAGAAGGTAATAAATAAGCTCAACAATGGATTCAAAACTCATCAACATACCCGAAAGCTCCCAAATTATTTATTTAAGAAATGAATTCCAGTTTGCCAGCCAAGATGGTGCAATCTGGCTAAATCCAGTGTAGGAAGCTATAGAAGGTGAAATCCAGCTCTGAAACTGAGGCAAATGAGAAGTGTATGCTAGATGCATAGAAGGGTGAAGAGAAACCCTCAAACTGGAAGGCGTTTCTCCAAGAAACCCCAAACGCCCTTGCACAAAGAGCCACGTACTTCAAGCAAAAAGCCTAGCTCTCAACTCTGAAGGTACGACCATGATGTCAAATGCCTGCCATGATGAAAGGAGGACGCCATCTCCACAAACCCTCCTGTCTCTGATAAAGAACTCAACAAAACTCTGATAAAGCATAGTAGAACCTCTGTATGAAGCTCTCACAAACTGCACAAATTCGACTGGTCTCTCACAGTCTCAAAAGTGCTCAACACTGAAGAGATTTCGTTCTCCAATGGAAGATTGCTCAAAAACCTGATCACAGGTGAAAGCACAGGAAAATGTCCAAAGCAAAGTCAAAATATTCAATAGATGAATTTCTCATTGCCAAAATGCCTTATATGCAAAATGGCACGACTTCCAAGAAAGATACGCCCTTCTTCATATTTTAAATCTTTTAAAATATATTTAAGTCATTTCAATAGTTTTGACTTAAATACTTGGGCGCCCTTTTATATTTTAAGTGATTAAAATATTAAATCATCTTTATAGAATATTTAAGTGATATAAAATGTATAAAGTCAATTTGACTTTATAATAAGGCATTAAGTTAATTAATTAACTCAAATCACTTAAAAATCCATAACTCTCTCAAAACTCCAAATATTCCCGTGCCGTCAGAAGTTGTCAACCCCTGAACTGCTAACGCCTGCTGTGAACCAATCACTAAGCTCTGAAAATGAGAACGACCAAGCTCTCCAGAAAGTACCATTGACCCTCTAACCAATCCAGCTAGCCCACAAGGGTCCAATAAAGGGCTAACACACTGTTCCCGAGAACTGACTAGAACGGGGACATCACACGTAAACAAGCTTCTAACTTTCCAATGCAGTTCGGGATATATTGGTGCAAGATAGCAGTTGATGCTAAAACTGTAGGATATGAGTTAGAGAATTGCAAACTCAAGTACTTGGTTGACACACGCACATATGATCCTTGGGGTCATTACGCAACATGCCTTGGTAGTCGCTCTTATCACAAACCTACAATGGAGGACTACTGGGTGAATTGCGAGGATGACTTTGAGGTACGCAGACGTAGCTACATCAAGTTCTCTCTTCCACAGATATTTGTCTTCTTGGTAGGAGAGGTGGAAGGTTTGACAGAGAATGAGGGAGATGCACTTCCTCAATTTTACAGAGAACAGGTTGATGGGCAACCACTGCCGACAATTGATTGGTTTGCCAAAGAATACTCATCAGTGAAGGAGAGGTCGAGCAGGGTTATTCAGAATAGTATGCTTTATCTTGAAAGCAAGAGGACCAGGAGGGTAACTATGCCTAGAACAGAGCCGCCACCAGTGGGAGTTTCACTACCTTCCTCATCTAAACCCAAGCAGAAGAAGAGTAATCCTCCTAAGAAGAATTCAATGCCTGATAATTCAAAGGGAAAGGCACTTGTTATTGATACACACATGGAGTCTGTCAAAGAAACAGTTCAGAGTTCGCCACAGCCTGAGGTTCAGCCATGCATGCCATCATCAACACTAGAGCAGCCTCCAGTTCCAATTCACATTGATTTGGACTTAGACTCACCACCTCGTAGTGACACCTCTACGCATTCACTTTCGTCAGATCCTCCCGTTACTAGTACAGATCATTCCAGTGGGGTTAGTCGGGATTCATCTTGGCTTGAGAGTCAATTGGGAAGAAAGAGGAGACAACCGTCTTATGTGCTTGATCATTCAGATTTTGATCATGCTTATCAAGATGCGCCTGACAAGAGGATCAAGAAACAGGTTCACATTGAGAGGAATGCAGGTAAGGAGATCATCATTGAGACTGCCGCACCTCCAAAGGATAAGAGTCTGAACGAGATGGAAGCTCAGGACTTCGAAGTGATCACAGTCAACTTCGATAGAAGTACTCGCCAGACGGAGATTGATCTCCTACAGGTTGCTACAGATAGCGCAAGGGATAGAATGGTGAAGGATGGAGAAGATAAGTCAGCCCTCAAGGCTGAAATACAACAGCTTCGCCAGTATATTTCTAGCCTTGTGCATATAACAGGAAATGCTGTCACCGCACTCCCACAGATGTTAGAACTGCCAGCAAAACAGGGTCAACTTGATCACTTGGTTGCATATGGCAAGCGGTTAGATGAGTGGGAGGAGTTTGTTACTAGAGGTCGCCTTGTACTTTCAGAGTTATACCAGTTGCGGTACAATGCACGTGAGCTCCGTCTACAACTTCAAGATGAGGAGCGTGACTTGGCTATTAGTAGACCCAGAGATGAGATCTTGATTGCTAACTTGGGGATGCCATATGAATCAGTCACAAATGCAGAAGATAAAGAGGCTGTCTACACTTGGAGGACACAGTTGATCTTCAAGGCAAATATAGAAGAAACAATAGCATTAGAATTGGCTGAGAGCAGAGAGCACGTCACCAGTGCACTCCATTATGTGAGAAACTTTGTGTCTCAATTACCATGCCAGTATCAACGTGGGGGTGGTGACTATGTTGAGCTTGCTGACGTTTAGTCAGAGCTCCAAGCACTCATTCACGGTATTTTCAGTGGTGAGACCATTGGCTGTAGGATGAATCAGCTTACAGTCATGTCAGCATTGTTTGATGAGGCAACTAGGAGTAAAGGCGAGTTTCAGTGTCAGATCACAGGAGGAGAAGACATGCTGCACAAGCACGGTATACTTCGTCGAAGCTTCAGTTCCCCAGAAGGTGACACAGTCAACAACCTCGTGGATGGGTTGATTGCTCAAGATCAGGGCCAGTAGATTTCAGTTCCAGCCTTTCAGGATAGATTTCATGCACGACAGTTAACTTGATGCTTCTTTCCAAGTTAACTCGTTGTCTCACATCTCACGCATGTCTATCTTGGAAGTATGTACATTCACTTGGAATTTCATCTAGGTTTTTACATTAACTGATGGTAGTATTCCAATTAACTTGCTTTCAATAAGGACGTGCATGCTTGCACATTGTCCATTTAGAATAGATGTTTCGGTTAACTGATGGTAGTTTTCCAGTTAACTGTATAGTTTCCTTTATTAGGGTTTAGCAATAAAATCTTGCATGCATTGCAAGACTGTAGTTGACTCAAAGTGATTTTAGGGTTGCCTACACCTTTGATGTCTATAAATAAGAGCTTTCAGCTTATTTGTAAATAACTTTTGCACGCGATAGCAATATATGATGAGCCTAGCTTGCCTGTAATATTGCTATTTTGTATTTGTTCATGAGTGATTACTGTTATAATAAATAGATGAGCCTACCTTGCCTTCATGTTATTATCATGGTGTTTGTTCAAGCTTAGTTAAATGGGGTTGCTAGTTTGATTGTTTGTTGTATGCGTCTTTCACTAATACAATTTGTTGTCCTAGTTGCTTACCTTTGTTTCATTTATAATAAGCCTATTCAGAAGAGCAAATAGTTGAGCCCACCTTGCCTTCATGTTGCTAATCTGTACTCAAAGCTTATCGTTTGATGTGCGTAATAGTAAACTTATTCAGCCAAGTAGATAGTTGAGCCCACCTTGCCTTCATGTTGTGAAGCTGTACCTGGTTTACCGTATATTTGTTGTTTCCAATAAACTACTCCCCAACCAAGCAAATAGTTGAGCCCACCTTGCCTTCACGTTGTGAGACTGTACCTAAAGTTTATCATATAGAAAGTTCCTGCTCCATTTCCTCATGCTTTGTTTTCTTGAGGAAACTGGATAGATTTAAAGTAGTTAGTTTAGTTGTAGTTAATGATCTGCGAAACCAGAAAATCCTTAGCTGCAACGTTCTAGGTTTTCTTAACCTTGTGCCTCTTCCAGCTAAGATCAAAAAGATAGGATTTAGAATACTTTACTTTTTTCATGCATATCAGCAAAAGAGGGAGCTTCCCCTCCTAATTGGAAGAGCACTCATTACGCAGTGTGCATAGCTGTCTGTACTAACTTATACTCCAGAGGTGTTAGTTATTACGCCAACAAAAAGTAATAAATATTATATATAATTGGAATGTGGTAATTTATCCTCCATAAGAGGAAATATGCAATGGAAGTCACTTTATTCAATAAAAGGGAATCTTCTAGAAGTTGAGCTAAGCCTTTAAAAAGGGATGAAGGCAAATCATTTGGCATTGTGTGGAATTATTATCTTTTGGAAATTGTCCGAAATTCAGAGAGCTTAGCTTATAGGAGGCTTGAGGACAGAAACCCTCGAGTTTCTGGATCAAAGATTTGGACGAAAACCCAAATCCTCTTCAAGAGGATTCAAACACGATTTGCATTTGGGCTTCAAGGATCGATTTGTGGGAATTTTGTGGTGTCTTCTTCGAAGACAAAATTCCAATGGATGATTTGAGAATTCAACCAAGAGGGCTCCAAGTGAAATTTTAGACTCTTTACAGGAGATGAATTTTCAGGAAAGATATTGGGGTTTGCCAGGAGTCGATATCTTAGCATGTATATCTTCAGTTATATGGAGTTATTACCAGCAGTTGCATCAATTATCGGAGGTGGTTATAATATTTTGGGTGGTGTGTAAGCTGGATGAGATTTCTATCAGGTCGAACCACATAATTCCTACATCAATACCTCTTGGGAGGTCAACGTGGGAGCAACAACACTCATAATATGTTCTGGGCATGACTCTCATCCTTTCTTGGCCGTGACCCTTTTGATAGTGCCGCCAATCTTCATGTGCGTGAATCTGCTCAATAATACCTATCGCAGCATTGTGAAGGAAGAGGTTAAGGTCGTGGGAGTGGCATTGGACAAATAGCAGGATCAGAAATAAGGTGGCGTCAACTTGTGCAGTCTGCAAAGGACCAAGTATTATCGTGGTAGGCAGTATTGTTTTGGAGGGTTTGCAAAAAAGTTAGAGCTGCAAACTCTTATTTTAATTTTATACTTCCCAGTTTAGACCTGTTGGGACATGTGGAAGCTGGAACCATGGGTACATTCAAGAAAAGACTTATTTGTATGTGACCTAGGTTAAGCAATTCCCAAGTTTGGAATTGTTCTATGTGCTAAGGCTATTTCATTATAATAGTTTAATGTAAACTATTGCAACATTGTAATTACTATTATGAACAACTTGTTTGGTATTAGTCGAGTTTGAATTTCAGACTTATCTCATATTTATGCATTTGAGTCCCTATCATTTGGTTTAAGCTTAAGATCAAACCCCAATCAGTATAATGCAAATGTTTGAAAAAATGTTCACATGTGTCAAACTAAGGAAATCGTAAAAATATCGTTCAATCCAAGTTGGGTATTTTACAGGTTAAGTTTTGAAAAGTAAAAGATTGTTTGATACTAATTCAACCCCCACGCTCCCCCCACCTCCAACTCTCAGTATCATTGAGTGCTCATCAGGTGTTGCGAGTATGCTTGGGTTACGCCCAAGGTACTACTACCTAAGGCATGCAGGAGGTACCTTGGGCATACCTGAGGGTGTACCCAAGCCGAACCAAGACCTATTTCTAACCCATACAAGGACAAGGGCCTTATATGCAAGACCCGGAAACATAGCTCACAAGTTTACTACAGTAGTTGGTTGGTAGTAGGGATGACAAATACAAATAATACCTATCACAAAATCTGAATGCTCACAGTGACAATCTTCCATTGCAGATCAAACTGAAATAAATACTCATCACACTATAGCAACATTGTAGCAATACTATAGTGATAATGTGGCAAATTGGAAATTGAAAATAAGCTGCAATCTTTCAACATCAATGTGATTCTTGGATGAAATCACCTCAAAGGCGCAAGAGGGTTTTTGTCCTCCAATCCCAATTCTCTAAGTTCTTGCATAGCAAGGGATTCATCCTTTGGTGAGAAGATGAACGCAAACGCTCAAGCTTTGAGAAAAGGGTTTGATTTCAATGAAAACAAATGATTTACTTTGAGCAATTCTATTTCTTTTGTAAGTTTTTTTTTTGGCCCTTTTAATTTGAACCCTCTGAAAATTCCCTCCAAAAGTGTTTAAAAACACTTTTTAATAAAATATTGTATAAAGCTTTATAATGCCCATTCAGATGGCCACTTCATTATTTTATAATTATTTAAGTTGTCATTTTACAATTTTTTATAATAAAATTATTGGGAACAACTTAAAATATTATTATTAAATTATTTTCTTAACTTTATCCCTTAGCCTATGGAAAATTAAAAAAAAAAGCTATGCATCTCCCAACAATTTTATTTCTGAAAAGGGGACATGAAAATTTGCTTCTGCTAATGATGCGATGTGACAATCCATTCTAATTGATATTATAAAATTTTGTTTTGTCTCAGGCTGAGAGACCTTTAACCATTAATCTTGCCTTGTAGGCACAGGAAATTACCTTTATAGATCATTTTGATTTTATTTACTCCCTCCATGAAAATTCCAATTATATTTGATGGCATGTTTCTTTTTTGGGGTAAGATGCATGTTCAAAATTCGAGTAGAACTCTGAAAAAATTTCATGGTATTTTCAGAGGATGAAGTTTTTTTTTCTTCGGGAACTTAGAGAAAGTCCAAAGCTCAAGTAGGGCATGACACTAGCTTCTACAGGAAAAATATGAAGGAAATTAGGATTCTTCATAGCTATAGATAAACGTTCTTCCACATAAGGTTTAAGGATTCAAGCATTGATGTTAAGTAAAACAAGAATTGCAGTAACAATCAAAGTTCAAGATGAACATTCTCATTTATAAATGGGAAAAAATTAATGTGGAATGCATTTACTACTTGACTGTTCCTCTGGATGGTTTCACGGTTCTTATTATGGTGTCTTTTCAAAGCAGCATGCATCCAAAAAGAAATTTCAGGAGGTTCTTGAGGAAGCATTTATACACCCTCTTGGCATCAGTGGGGAGCTTTACATTGGTATTCCACCAGGTATGAATAAATATTTTGACGTATCATCAATTTCTGAAATGGTCTTCTTTGGATTAACAAGCTCATGATATGAAGGATTACTAGAAAGCTGATGATTATCTACTTTCTTCTATCAGGTGTGGAATCTCGTCTTGCTTCACTCTCTCTAGATATGAAGGATTTCCAGAAAGCTGCTGCCATGTATTTTCCTAGAATTTCGAAAGAAATAAATGGTACTGTCGAGAATGCAGAGACAACTGAATATGGTGACATAATGCAAGTGATATCAGCCTTGCCTGTTATCTTCAATATGCTTTTTATTCGCCGAGCAATCATTCCAGCAGCAAATGGACATTGTTCTGCACGGGCATTGGCAAGATACTATGCAGCACTTGCAACTGGTGGCATGATTCCTCCTAAACCATCTTCAAGTGAGCCTCCCTTGGGTAGCCATCCTCATATACCATTACTTTCATCTGATGAAGCTAAGAAGAAAAAAAAGAACAAGACCAATAAGTGTTACCAAAATCATAGGAAAGAAGCTAAGCAGGCAGTGGAACCCAAGAAACAAAATAAACCCGATGGATCTAGCTTGCACAATCCAGCAGAAAATGGACATATATCGATTTTCAATAAAGAAAACATCCATGATGCTTTTCTAGGTCTTGGTGCTTACAATGAACTGGTCCATCCTGATCAAAAATTTGGTTTAGGCTTTAGGAGGCTTCCTGCTAAACCTTCTCTAGGTTCTCAAACAGAAAAGATGGCATTTGGACACTCAGGGATTGGTGGCTCAACTGGCTTCTGTGATCCTAATCATAATTTTTCCATTGCAATTACTGTAAATAAGATGTCTTTTGGAGGAGTCACTCGGAAGATCATTCAATTTGTTTGCTCTGAGCTAAACCTGCCTGTGCCCGATGAATTCTCAGAAAATGGTGAAAAGGGACCAGACATGCAGCTTAATCTATAATCTGCACAAGAATGATAAGAGAGGAATGGAGCAGGAGTGTTTCCTTTTGCACTTGATCCTCTATCTTGCATTTAGAATTTTAATATTGGAAGTATTCATTGAAATCGGAGTTATTTGGAAACCATACGTTTTACTAAGATTGTGGTGTGCATTGTTGGAGCTAGAATTCAACATTTTTGATAGGTGACGAAGGATTGGCCCAAGCAAAGCATCGTACGAATGACACACAAACAATGTAAATGATTCATACAGCATTGGCATCCTAGGTATTAGACAACATTTCTCTGCAGTTTAGAGCTTCAAAGGCTTATTTGATGCTGTACATTTATTATTTATAATTTTATAGGATATTAGTGGGTATCCAGTTGTAAAAGCCATTGAACAATGGGTCTAAATTTGTGGGCTTTAGTCTTTTCATTATTAGTCAGTGTTAATCAAAGGAAGGTGGAGAAAATATTTTTTTACCAACTTGCATTTTCTTTGTGTTCCACAGATCAAACTTTCACTGTATTTGAGAATCAATGCATTGAATCTTTTTCTATTTATATTCAAAGGGAAATGATTAATGCATATCCTTTTGTCTTTTCAAAGGTAACGTTAAAATATGGGGACCTTGACATATTTACAAGTTTCAGGATTGAGTATTGTGCTTGAGCATTACCAATTTTTGTATTTTGAATGATCGAATGACTGGTTTCTTTTCATTAACCATGTAGATTCAGCTATCGATTAGAAATATGTTGAGTAACTCATGTAAAATGCACTTCTTTAACAATTTATTATTGGGTGGCCAGACAATCCAATGAAAGGAATGTAGCAAATGACAAATTGGAAAACATTTTAAAATAACATATGCTCAGAGAATCTCATATAAACAAGAGCTAAGAGCAGCGAAGTTCCTACCAGAAAGTTTTAGAATAGTTTTGTTTGTATTTATTGTGTTCACTGTATACAAAAATAAGTATTTAAATCTAGAATTCTATTGCTATGTGAATGAAATGAAGTATTATTAGGGTAGGAATTATTAATCATATTAAAAAAAAAATCAACAAAATATTTTTAAAGCTTACAATTAATTTTAAAAATTTAGAAAGTATTTATTATCTATTTTTAAAAATAATCAGTTAAATTATATTATTTATTCAATACAAATAAATCAAGATACATTTTTCAAAAAATTGACAATACTAAATTTTCTTTTATTTTTAGTGGAAATTTGATAGAAAAATAAATATAAAAGTAAAATAATATAGTTTAATTTCTTTGCATGGTTAACTTATAAATTTATTTATAAGATAATATAGTTTTCTTTAATCAATTCATGATATTGAATAATAGAAGTTTAAAAAAATAAATTAAAATTTGGGAGATTTAAATTTAAAATTTGAAAAATAATAAATCTAAGTATATGATTAGAATTTTTGTTTCTTTAAGTTTTTAAAAAAAAAATATAGTGAATATTTATTTTGATTTCTTAATAAAATTCTCACACTATTAATTGAGTTTATTCTAGATGTTTATTTTCAAATTACATTTATTTATTTATTTTCTTAAAAATGAATATTATTAGTAGTATTTTATTTCAAGGTAGCTATTTAAAATTAGCTAAAACTCATATGATTATTTTTAAAATAATATTTAATTTAGTCCAAATAATAATAATCATTGGTATTAGTTTTGTATTTAATAATAATGATTTTTGAGCATAAATTTATTAATTTATTAATTAAAATTATATTGGAAACTAGTTTGAATTTTATAATTCATTTTTTTAAAAGTAACTAAGATTAATTAAATTAATAATTAGGAAACGATCACTAAGTGTCTAGAATTGATGAATTTATTTGAAAGAGAAATTTTGAAATATTAATATTTAATTGGAATTATCATAGTACAACTTAGTTTATTAGAAATATTTTTTTTAGAAGTTTATAAGATTAGTTTTTATTTTATTTTGAAAATTGTGATAATGGAACCAAGAAAATTGCAACTGTGGAGTCGGGAAAATCGCCCCTATCACTCAAAAGTTCTGAGCCAATGATATTCAAGAAAAATAATTTTCAAAATTAAAAAAGTTAAAAAACATGCATTTAACTTTAGAAAAAACTTCAAATATAATGTATAAAAGAAAATAATTAATTTTGATTGGTTGAAGTTCAAAACATTAATAACTAGTTAGGATCTGGCGGTGCCTATAGTTCCATGGCAGGAACTAAAAATGCAAAACAAATTTATTCATTTATTTGCCATCAATCAAATAATCGTTTTGTTGATAATAGGTAAAGGAACTTACAATTGACTACATAGCATGCTTGTTTTGTAATGTTGCAAGTAGGTTATTGCTTGAAGGACTAAGAATGCTATAAGATCTTATTTGAATACATTAAATGTAATAATTTGGTGAAAGGGTAATATTTTGGTGAAACGTTATGTGTGACATGAAAAACATGCATGCTATGTATTTTGTATTACTTTAGTATAATTTTCTTAACAGGAATATACTTGTAGGGAAGAAAAAATAACACCCTCCAAATATATCTAGGGGTAATATGTTTAGGTAATTCCAACCTTCAATAATTTTTTGAGCGAAGTACGACAAATTGGAAAGCATTTTGAAATAATATATGCTGAGAATTTTCCATATAGAAAATTGAGAATCAAATTTATTCATTTATTTGCCATCAATCAAATACTTGTTTCATTAATAATAGTTAGAGGAACTTACAATCAGCTACATTGCATATTTGTTTTGTAATGTTGCGAGTAGATAATTGTCGTCTAAGATTTGATTTGAAGCATCAGATGTAATGTTTTGGTGGAAGGTTATGTGTGGCATGCAAAACATGTTGCAAGGCACTATAATGTTTTTGGTGGAAGGTTATGTGTGGCATGTTTACTCGGTAATTCTATTTGAATGATCAACAAAGAGTAAATAGAAATATATGAAGAATAGAATATAACAATTACTCACAACAATGTTTCAAAAAGATATGTCGTATTCATTCATTCATCAAATGTGCAATAGCTACATTAATTCATGCATGTGGTCCTTGAATATGAATACAATAAGAAATATATCGCAAAGCCAACGTTGCTTGAGAATGCCAACTAATGATAACTACCAATTATCAGGGACTAATTATAAAAAAACTTATTTATTTATTTATTAATAAGTACATTAGTCCCCCAAAAAATAAAGTTGTCTTCCAGACGACAATTGACAAAATTGGGAGTTGAACAACACCAAACCAAAACTATTGAGAAGTGGGATGAGAAGATATTTTTCAATGTACAAAAGATGTGGGAGTGGACGTCAAGGATTGGAGTTGTTGAATCATGTGGACTTCCTTTATGCACAACTTCAAATGGTGATCCACTACCAATTATCATTCCCTCGTTGTCTTCACCAGTTGTGTAGCTTCCACTAGCTAGCGTTTGGTTTTCTCAATCTCCTCAAGTAGCTTGGCCTCTGTGACTGTCACTCTAATTCATTCTGTTGTAGTGAGTTGTGCTTGTTGAGCCAATTGTTCATGAAACTTTTGTGTACGTTCAACCAATTCAACATGTATTGTCTGGACCATTTGGAGGGCCTCATCCTTATGATGTGTGCTCTTTAGTGGAGACTATTTGACGCTTCAGCCTATAGAACAAATCTCTGAAAGAGGTCTTTATGCCAAACAAAGTTGAGATTACTCTACCATCTCTCCCCCTATTGTAGGAATGATAAGGTGCCAAGCTACCATCATCTCGAGAGTCTCTACTCCTAGCCATCCACGCGAAGTGAAACATCAAGTAAATTCCCCTTCACACTCCATCTGCACAAATGTCAAAATACATTGGGCTTCTCTTGCTTCCAATGGAGAATGGCCTATATCCAATCGTCTGGAGATGTCCCCAACCTCTTGCATTACCATGGGCATAGACTATAAATCGTGTATATATCTTTGGATTGTGCCAAGTGGGTCCATCATATTGGGGTTAGTGATCTCAATAATTACCCCCTCTAATTCACTTGAATCCTCATGATCCTCAATAATTGGTTGGTCTGAGCCAATTCTCATGAAGCCAAAGGTGGTTGTACATGAGAGGGCCCACCAATCTCCTAAGTATGCTCAACATTAGGCAGGTTTGCCTATGGAGGACAAGGCTCCACACTATCGATGGCCATGATTGACTAATTTGTCTCCTATTGCTTGAGTTCCTCGGCCATGACCCTTGGAGAACTCGATGAGGGAAAAGTTGGTACCTCCACCAGAAGCCCAAGTAAGTCTAGCCAATGATCAATTTGTGTGGTGTCTATAGGCAAAGTGATGTCCTCAAGTAAAGTGACTTTTGTTGGTATGGTGACCTCGATGGGTAGAGTGGACTCCACTAATAATGTAATTGATAGTGTAGTTGGCAGTGCAACTAGCGATGCAACTAACATTGATAGTAGTGTGGCTAACAATGTGGCTAGCATTGTAACTAGCGATAGCAATGGGGATGTGGTAGTCTCATTGAAAAGGATAGCCTCTTCCATCTCAATCTCTGGTAAGGACTATGCATCATTAGCTAGTGACACCTCATCTATTCCAACATAGTGGTTAATGTAGATGACGATAATTCTATAGGCTCATAATCTTTAGTATTGTCTCCCCCGTCACCCGACACATCCCTCTGCTTTCTTTTCTTCCTTATTGGTTATGATTTGTCCTCTCCAACATGTGCCTGCATATCTAGGGTCGTCTAGTAGAATGTTATCGACCAAGAAGGATCGAGTTGGGATACCGACTAAAACTTGTCCCATTTGTTAGCAAGAACTTGATTATGAATTGCATCCAAGAATAGAGCGATGGCATGTTGCGTCATGTAGAATGCTTTGTTTTCTATGAAAGGAATTCTCTAATTCTTTTCAATAACATTTTCGACCAGTTATATAATTTATTCTTGCTTAATCCAATCATATAATCGATCATCCAAATGACCACATCTAATGCTCAATTGGCACCTGTTAGTCGACATTTTATTGTCCATAATAGACCTCCATTATGTCATAGACAAGAAAAAATTTCACAAGCCCCTATTCCTAGCACTCCATATGTTATCTTTTCCTTCTTGTGTTAAATTTGGCTAGCATATTTTGCGAAGGGATGCCTCTTTATGCTATGATGTTATCTTTCTTGCGGGCTTACACACACTTGTACATGTAGAAGGTATGCTAAATACCCTATTGAAATCCATTGGACAATGAAATGGTCACCTAACAACCTTTTGTAATCAATTACTGACTTATGGGACTGTGACCGTAATTTGCCACCATTTCCTTCAAGTAGAGTTCAAACTCTCGAGAATTAGAAAATTGGAGTTGCACAACTTTATCTACGTGTGTGTGTGTTTCAATGGAAAAAGTGGATGGAAAAGTGGGGTGTGAAAATGCAAGATTGTCCAAGTACAAATGAAGAAATAAAAAAATATGTGAAGCAAAAATTCAAAAATGCTATATGGACAAAACAATCAGGACAAAAGAAAGACTATTATATCAAATAATTTAACCCCAAGGGGGACCATGAAGAAAAGGCCTATATAGGAGCAAATATTAAATGGAGAGCAAAGATGTTGATAGCTCATCTCCGGACTAGCTCACATTGTCTTAGATGTGAAACGGGCAGATGGTTGGTTCCTAAAGAAGAGTGGGAAGAAAGAATATGTCAATTTTGTGACATGGGATTGATGGAGACAAAATGGCATTTTGTTATGGAGTGCTCAACGTATAATGAAATTCGGGACAACTATGCAGACACCTTACAAGTTGATAATTTAAATAACCTATTTAAGGAGGAAAGGTTGGCCAAATCAGCAAACTACATCATCAAAATTCACCATCGTAGGGTTGACCTAGAGCGAAGAACTCAAATTGTTTAGGGTCTCCCCTTTTTGGTGGCAGTCTTGTGTTGTTCATGGGTCCCATAGGTTGTTGTGGCTTCATGGACGTAATTAAAATCTTTCATTTCATTTCAATATCACCTTCAACACATGATCATCCTTATTGTTTTGCCACCATATCTAACACTCGCTGCCAATGAGACTCTCCCACGCCATTGCATCAATTATAGTCTCATCCTCCTTCCTTTTGTTGGTTTTTCTTGAGGCAATTTGAGGCTTGTAATGTTGTATTGTCCTTTTTCCTTTGCTTTTGCTAGCGTCCATGTCTGCAATAACCATTTTGAAATATGCTCCTAGAAGTTCACAATTGAATTTAAATGGAAGATACCCTCTCCAAAAAGGCACTAGCTATCCAGCCCCAAGAATGCATTGGGGCATGGATGCCATGCCATGCCTCCATCCATGTCATGCTTCTCCAGTGTCGTGCAAATGCAAAAAAGTCTGTATAGAACCGTAACTGACAACAAAAACAAAAAACACGGTGATGCTGCAAACATAGTAAATTAATCACCACCGTCTTCAAAGCCTCCAACAATTGTTTTGAATTTAAAATGAAATGCATCACTCACATTACCTATAACCATCAACGAATGGTTAAAAGAAAATAAACCCCACTCACCATGTCAAATTACTTATTTACCTACCTTTTGAATGAACATTATTTTATTTTATTTCGATCTTCTTCCACTCTAATTTTCTATTAATTCATTTAGTAATATATTCTTTTTATTTTTTAATTTTATAATAAAAAAAATGCAACAATTTTATATTTAATGGTAATTTATTATTATTAGTACTATAAATATTAATATATATATTATATTTATTTGTATTTATAGGTTCATACTTATTTAAAAAAATAGAAAATAAATGTATTTATTTTTAATTTGAATATAAAATGAAATTTAAAATTGTTATATATTATTTCTAAAAATAATATATATTAATTTAATATATTTTTATTTTTTATTTTTTTAATGGATTAATTAATTTTCAGATTATAATATGTTAATTTTATTTTTTTATTTTTTATTTAGTTCTATTTTTAATCGTAATTGTAGATTATTTAGTTCTATTTTTAATTCTAATTGTAGATTATAATTAGGATTTTAATATTTAGTTTTATTTTTAACCTTGCTCATATTTATAACACTAACACTAAATCTAACTATAACCCTAACATTGTATGCTAATTCTAACCCTAATTGTATTTCTAACCATAAGCATAATTCAAATCCATAATCTAATTCAAACCCTGACTCTAACCCTAATTCAATTATAACCATAATTATAATTCTAATAATGATTCTAACCAATTGACTATTTCTAACTTTAATGCTCACCTTAACCCCATATCTAACCTTTATCCTAATTCTAACCCTAACATTGAATCTAATTCTAATTCTCATTTTAAGCATAACCTAACCCTAACCATAAGCTTAATTCTAGCCCTAATTTTAATCCTTAAACCTAATTCTATTCCAACACTAACTAAAACCCTAATTCTACTCTAACACTAATCTAAAACCTAATTCTAATCTAATTGTAACCCTATTTCTTATTTTAATCCTAATTGTAACCTTAATTCTATTTTTAATCCTAATTCTATTCTAATTGTAATCCTAACCCTAATTATAATTGTAATCTTTATTCTAACCCTAATTATAACCCTAACCCTCATTCCAACCCAAACCCTAATTGTAAACCTAATTATAACCCTTAACTTATTCCTAATTCTAACCATATGTGTAACTCTAACCCTAACCCTCTTTCTAACCTTTATTGTAATTTTAACCCTAACCCCATTTAATGCCATACCCTAATGCTAACCTTAGCTCCAACCTAACTCTAACTATAGATTATAATTAGGATGTTAATATTTAGTTCTATTTTTAATCCTATATTTAACCCTGCTCATATTTATAACATTAATACTAAACCTAATTGTAACCCTAACACTATAAGCATAATTCAAACCCTAATTGTATTCCTAATCATAAGCATAATTCAAACTCATAATCTAATTCAAATCTTGACTCTAACCCTAATTCAATTATAACCATAATTATAATTCTAACCTTAATGCTCACCTTAACCCCATATCTAACATTTACCCTAATTCTAACCCTAACGTTGAATCTAATTCTAATTCTAATTTTAAGCATAACCTAACCCTAACCATAAACTTAATTCTAGCCCTAATTTTAATCCTAATTGTAATCCTAACCCTAAACCTATTTCTATTCCAACACTAACTAAAACCCTAATTCTATTCTAACACTAATCTAAAACCTAATTCCAATCCTAATTGTAACCTTAACTCTATTTCTAACCCTAATTCTATTCTAATTGCAATCCTAACCCTAATTATAATTGTAATATTTATTCTAACCCTAATTATAACCCTAACCCTAACCTTCATTGCAATCCAAACCCTAATTGTAACCCTAATTATAACCCTTAACTTATCCCTAATTCTAACCATATGTGTAACTCTAACCCTAGCCCTCTTTCTAACCTTTATTGTAATTTTAACTTTAACCCCATTTAATGCCATACTCTAACTCCAACCTAACTCTAACCCTAATTATAATCTACAATTAAGATTAAAAATATAACTAAATAAAAAATTAAAAAATTAAAATTAACATATTATAATTTGAAAATTAATTAATCTATTAAAAAATTAAAAAAATTAAATTAGTATTTATTATTTTTACAAATAATATATAAAAATTTTAAATTTCATTTTATTTTCAAATTAAAAATAAATAAATTTATTTAATAAATATTGATTTTCTATTTTTTAAATAAGTATAAAACTATTAATACAAATAAATAAATAAAAAATAAAAAATAAAAATATATTACAATTTATAATAGTAATAATAATAAATTACCACTAAATATAAATTTGTATTTTTTTTAATTATAAAATTAAAAATTAAAAAGAATATATTACTAAATGAATTAATAAAAAATCAGAGTGGAAGAAGATCGAAATAAAATAAAATAATATTCATTCAAAAGGTAGGTAAATAAGTAATTTGACATGCTTTATGACAAATATAAAAACACGACGATTAATTTATCATTTGATTTAATTAGGGTTGGTTATGAGATTTAAAAAAATAAAAATAATAATTTGATGATATGGATTAGTATTGTATAAATAATATATACTTATTTTTATGTTGAAGGGTTTTCTATATAAGCATTACCAGTTGATCATTGAAAAAAGTTTGATCATTCCATGAATCTAATATAAAATAAATAAAAATATTAAAAAAATAAAACATTTAATACAAAGAATCATATATTATTTCTACATTTCCATTAGAAAATATGTTTCATATTATAAAGGGCAAAAACAAAAAAACCATAAGTATTATATTGTACAGATTAAAATAATAATTTATTATATTTTACAAAAAAATATTTTACTACATTGAATTTATCTTATCTAATTAACCATTGCACTTTATACAAAGAAAAGAAAGCAAAGAATTAGATAGTGTTTCTAATTCTCCACTAATATTCAAAGTGTATAAATCATATTATAAAGAAATCAATGGTTGAGAATGTGTTAGCATGATGTAAGACTATTGAAAAAAATCTAATTGATCGAACCCGATATAAAATAATCAAATAAAGAAAGAAAGCAAAGAATCCAATATTCTCTCTACATTTCCACTAGAAAATATGATTCACACATATTATAAAGGTTAAAAACAAAAAAAAATTATTATATTTTACAAATTAAAAAATATTATATTTTGGAAAAACATATTTGAATACACTTAATTTAGCTTATCAAAATAATCATTGCACTTTATACAAATAAAGAAAGTAAAGAATTAACTAGCAATCACACTTTGGTGTGCAATGGGTACGCTGAAGATGTGTGGAAGGTAAATTAGGGAAAAAATTGGTCTATTTTTGATACATTTGTGTAGTATACATGAGGTCAATTGGTAGTCCACCAAAAAATGATGTTGTTTGTGCAACAAAAGTATCAAATTTCAATGGAAAAGTGACAATTTCAAATCAATAATGCATCCACTTACAAGGATCTACACACAACTAAAACAAAAACTCTAAATCGGAAAGATAATCAAGCTCCATTATCAATAGGCTCATGTTATGCTTCAAATAGGGAGAGAGGGAGAGGTAGGGATGGAAAGAGGGAGAGATATGGGGGAAGAACAAGAGAGAGACAAAGGGGTAAGGAGATAGAGATAGAGATGGAAATGAAAATGGAAATGAAGATGGATATAGAGGAGAGGGATATGGAGAGGATAGGGACTCATACACCTTGTTTGCAAGACCATGGAAAGTCACCTACAGGTTCAGAGTTTCAGACCCAAAAACAAAGTGTGGAAGGAAGAGCAAAGATAGGAGAAAAGATTCAAACCTTGACCCTTCGAAAAAAAAGAACAGGACTAATATGCCACTTGTGTCGTATGAGTCCCAATACAATGATTTTTCCAGATTTTAGTGAATTGAGACCAAGCATTATCAAATTCTTGTTTCAGTCCAAAAACCCTAGTCTAGGACTGATACGCCCAGCTTGGTGTATGATTCCCAGTGAGCCTTAAAGTCAATTTTTTTAGGATTTCAAAGCTTGTTTCGAGCACATTCAGCTTCCCAGGGGCACCTCTATACTTTTCTAGTTTGCTATCTTGATTTGTATTCATTTCTAGGTCATTTAATTAAGTCTTGCACATCACTAGATTTGTCATGTTTCTTATCTTTTCAAGCCCCATCTTGGTGGTGAACCCCCTTTGCATATTTTATCATGTACCCTAGGACACCTTATTGCAGATCTCTTTCCCTCATTATATCCTTGGATTGAGATCTCCAAGGTATCCTTGAATGAAACTTATAAGAAATTGGTCATCCTATCCCCTAAACATAGCGACAATTTGTTTTCTATATTTACTTAAGTGATCACAAATTTGCTAAAGCCTTAAAGGTACATATTCGCTAAAGTACAAGGTGTATTCAGTAGAGTGATCATGGATTTATTGAGTGGATTACCTACACAACAGATATTAGTGATGCATATTTACCTATTTATAAGGCACCTTTCTTGATTCAAGAGAAAATTTTCCTAAAAATCTACCAAGCCTAGCCTAGCATATTTGCCTAAACCGAGGTAGATTCATCAAAGCTGCAAATATTGTCACCTAAACAATGGGTTCACCTATCAGCATCTACAATACATGAAAACTAAAACAAAGAAAATTTTGATTATTCAACCTATGATGTGGGTCTCATTGATTGTGTCATAAATGTGTGCATGAAAATGTGTTTAAAAGTGAATTATTTAACCACGAAAACTAAAAAAAACACAAGTATGTAAGAAAACACTCATATTAGACTTAGGAAAATCAAACGAACATAGAATTCAATGAAAATCAACTATGCTAGACTTCTCATTGTGTATTATTTGACCATTCGATCAGTTTGATGTGTACTCACTCAAAAAATTAACATAATAGTGCTTTCATGCAAAGGTGAGTGGTTAAAATGACTAAGTATTTGAATGATATAGATTTGGAGGTTGAAAGGATGGAGGGCTAGGATTAGATCTTGAGAATGATGGTGGGGATTTATTTGGTTCTCTAAACCATAAGATTGTGCCAAGTGGCACAATGAGATTGAATGAGGGAAAAAGAGTACCTTGGAAGATTTTCCATAAAGTCAATTCTTGTCCAAGGGGACAAGATAAGGGGAATAAAGGAATTTATAATTCCTTTGGGTACTTTTTGAAGCAAGACCCATGTCTCCAAGGACATGGGGTATTTTCCAAAAAGGGGGAAATTGATGAGAGAGAGGACTAAGTGAGTGAGGGTAGATAAGGAATGGATTGACCCCACTTAATCAAGGATTAAGTATGTGCACATAAGTAGGAGATGGATTATGTGGAAGTTAGGAAATAATAAGAAAATTTGGAGGATGTGACATGTGAGGAGATAAATTAAAAAAATAAAATGTATTTATTTATTTTTTGGAACCAAGGGAGGGGTAAGAAAAGGTGTAGATAAATAATTAAAAATAACTATTTACCTTAGGCTATGACTTAGGAAAATAGAAGAAATAGAGGAAATAATTTTAGACAAATATCAAGATGGTGAATATTAATTAAATATTAGAAATATTATTTATTTAATAAACAGATTAGGGATAAGATGAGTTATGTTAAATTGACCACATGTAATGGTAAATTTTAGGTGTCTACAACCCTAGTTGTAAGGAGCTATAAATGATAAATAGAAAAATGCAATGAAATGAATAATTATTATGCTTAGAAAAAAGAATAAAACAATAAAATTTTGTAGCTACAAAATTATGTTTGATCTCTCATGTGTTGGTTAATTAATGGTACAAAGATTTCAATTATATTCAAATGAATGCCTTAGAACCAATGAATGTTTGTTTTTATTACCCTAGGCAGGGGAGTTGAGTTCCTTGGACTGAGAAGGCTTGGAAGCCAAAGGAGGCGTAGGGGGACTGTGCACAGGAGCGGGCGCAGGAGCATGGTGGTGGTGGTGCTTTGGCTCTTCTTCACAGAATGCGTCCAGATCCCTAAAAAAGAAGGGAGAAAGGGACGTCTTCTCTGAGTTTCACAGAACAGGTGCGTAGATATTTTTAATTTGTTAAGGCGGTAATTAAAATGCTTGTTGAATGCATGTAACAGTTCAGTCAATGTTTACTGAGGCCTTCCGACACTACTGTCTTTACGGTTGTGGCATGATAGATGATTGTATGATGGATGAAGTATGTGGATTAAGGAATTAATTTTAGAAATGAAAGCAAGAAGTTTAGATGAACACCCTTATTAAATCTTACTTCAATATAAGAAAGTATAATCTAGGGCACTCATGTCCAAATTAGTTTTTTAATGGTCATAAGTTCCATAATCTAAAATTTAAACATGAATGTATAAGTGCGAGAGGTTCCTATTATTTTCATGTCTCGTTTCTAGTCAATCCAAGTACATACATATTAAGTGTATACTTGTCTCTTTCTTTTTATCATTTAGTACGTATTTTCCTTTCTTGAGTATATTTTTTCTTTCAAATCCAATCTTCTCTTCTTCCTACCCCTCTTCAGTGTGTTTTTTTTCAATTGCATCCATTGAGGTGTTTTTATAGATTTGTTTTAATTTGATCTAAACAACTCTTTGATTTGTTGTTAACATGGGTCAAAAAATATGAAATGGAGCATTTGGAATGGATAAATGGATCTAGTTTGGATGTGTACAATTGATACCATAATAAATGACACAATTGATAGCTACCTACTAATAACTTAGTTAAGTAGTGTCACCATTACATATAGATTTAAAAAATTGTTGCTCTATGTTATATTAAAAGTAGAAGAAGATTTCATTATTAATACAGTAATTTAATATGCTCAGTAAATTTCAATTTATGGCCTTCCCAATTTCGCGCTCAAACAAAAATTAAGTATATCTCCAACAAAATTCCAAATCAGCCCCAAATTGTATTTTATACTGTTTCAAAAATAGTTTAATACTTTTTAAAATAAATTTAAAGTAAACTAGTGTATGCATTTAAAAAAAATATTATTAGATCTTTATTTAAAAACATGATTTTTTTAAAATATAGACATGTTAATTTTATTTTATTTAGAATGATTTAAAAATTACTTTATTTTAAATTTAAAATTATAAAATATTTTTTTAAATAAATAAAATCAGTTTAAAGTAATTTAGTGTATATTTTTAAAAAAAAATTATTAGATCTCTATTTTAAAAAATGATTTTTTAAAAATATAAATATGCTAATTTTATTTTATTGGCACTTAAATTGGTCCTCTTTGATGCTGAAATATAATGTAAACAACCGTAAAAATAATAATAAAAAAAAAATTAGGCATTTTGTATGGCAAAATAGAGAACAGAGAATAGAGGTGAGGAAATGGTTCTCGGAAGGGCAGAGTGAAGAAGTAGACAAAAAAAAAAAAAAAACCCAATACAAAGAGAGCTCAAGTGATAGGGATGAGACCGATTGGGAGAGGAGGTTCAAGTTGAGCAATTAAAAAGAGGATTCAATTCACTGGGGCGTGCTCTACCTTGTCTCAATTTATTTGGGGTTTGTTTGGATTTTTTGCCTATGTGTGGTAGTGAGACAAACATTAACATTGATTCTCTCCATTAATTTAAAACTATACACATTACATAAAGACTCTGTTTGGAACAATCAGAAAAAAAAAAAAGACAAAAAAAACAATATTGAAAATAACCTGGTGCTGGAGAAATGAAAGCAGCTCAAACTGGCCGGTGCTGGCAGAAATGAAAACAACGCAGATTGGTCACTCCTGAGCTATGGTATGAATGTTGGTCTAGTAAGAGAAACTTCGATTGAATAGCTTTGGAAGAAAATCATTTTCCTGTTAAAGGTTGAAAGAGCGGGAAATTTAGGCACGTTGGCCAACTTGCATTCTTGGTAGCCGTTGAGGAATTAATTTGCAGCATGTAAAATTAATGGTGACATTAATACTAGAAAAATTTACCGCTGCTTCGTGTCGTGCTTGGCTTGCAATTTGACTGTAGGTTTCGAGTTCAAAGGCAGTCGTAGATCTCAATACCTCCAACTTGTAATATTGACATTGATAAGGACACTAGGATGTTGGAAAGAAGGACAACCTGTTGAATCCCTCTTATGTTGTTTTGTCCTTGATGTCATCTTATGGTTATCTGGCATCTTGATGGCTTGATGGTTATCTTCTCAGCTGGTTCATATTTTGGTTGGCACATTCACTTCATTGGTTTTATTATTTATTTTCTTGGTGGCACTGATCATTTAACCTCATGTGCAGATTACAAATGGTTGTTGAGGTATTTTGATTATTGTTCATTTTCTTAGGTGATACAATTCTTGTTACATGCTCTTGATATTTACAAAAGTCTATTTTACTCATCACAAGTCCTTAAGTTTTTCATGACTTTCTAAAGTGGAAAATTTGACCTTGATATTCATTATTGAATATTGGTTGGCAATTTATTTTGAAGTGCACCTTATATTTCTATCGGGTTTCATCATGGTTATTTAACATGGCTTAAACGTTGATTGTCGGTATAAAGCTTACCGCACTACCGTTGGCAGTTATGCCAGTGACTGCGGTAGTGCGGTGAATGCCGTTAGTGGCATACAGGTTTGCTACCGCCATACCGCAAGGAGTCAGGATGGTAACCGCGATAACGTGGTGGAAGCAGCTAGCGACAAGCAAGACTGTTACCGCTACACCACGGGCAGTTAGGAAGGTAGCCGCGGTAACGCGGTGGAAACCGCCAGCGATAATCCAGATAGTTACCACTATACCACGAACTGTCAGATGTGCAGCCACACCGCGGTGGAAACTGCTAGTGACAAAAATGACCGCTACCATTGTATCGCGAGCTATTAAGTGGCTCATCACGGTACCGCAGTGGAAATGACTAGCGGTTAGCTTGGAGCTACCGCTGTACCGCGAGTTGTCCGAAGGGTGGTCGCGATTGTGCAGTAAGGGAACAAATGTCATTGATCTACACATGGATTCCAAAGTGTTTTATGCGTTTTCAATTGTTTAATGGTTGTCCTCTCGGATTTCAAATGGGATTCATTTTTTGTTGCAAAGGTTTTTGCTTCGTTTGTTTTGGAAGTTTAGGGAAAAACATTATTACTGTTGCTTGAAGGGTTTGAAACCCTAATGGCCGCCACCATGGATCATTGGACTCGACCGTTTCTTTGCTATCCCTGCCATTATTGTTGTTGTACAGCAGATCGGGAGTAGTTAGGAGCCCTGCACAAAAGTCGCTCCACTTGCCCTCTTTCAGCCACAATGTGCATGCACGATTTTTGGGAGTTTGGGAGGTCGTTTTTGCTCCTCTACAGGACTGGTAATCATTCATTGACAACAACATTAGTTTGCCATGCTTCTGGTGAAGACATGCTCAGTCACTCTTCTATTCTTGGTCATTGCTATCCTATCCTCAACAGAAAGAAAGAATCTCTCCTTTGTGAACACTGTAATATCAGATATGACCTGATAGTTATTATGTAACCTCAAATACAACCTTGCAATATTTTTTCTGGTATGTAAAATTTGAGTAACACTTGTAATACTCCAATTTGTAATGATGTTTTTCATTTAAAGGAAAAACCTGTGAGTTTAGGGTTTTGTCATGACAGAGATTAAAACTTGAAAAAGAGGGTATAATATTTTAGAGGTGTGGAAGAGTCTTCAGAGGAGTATGATGCTGAAAATTGGAAAACACACTGTGTATTCAGATGTGTAGTTTTCTATATGGGAAAACATTGAAAATCAAACAATTAAAAAGAAAGAAAGTATGTATGATTGTAAAATAGTTTGATGAGACTGTTTTGTAACTGTGTTAAGATTTTCCTCAAGCTGTCTTAAGGCTTGATAATGGGTGGAACACTGATAAGTCACTCTTGACTTTTGAGTGTTTTACACATTGTCCGTCAAGAAGCACTTGACAGAAATCAAGTGAAACAGAGAGATCCTTTGTACTACTGTATGTTTTATTAAAAATCAAGAAAGGGGTTGGTGCTCATTGAGATTGGTGTCTCTAAACAAAGGGGTTGGTGCTCCTTGAGTCGGTGCTCAAAAATCAGCCATTAAGGCTTTGTCAAAATAAATTATTGAAATGAAAGCCTGAAAAAGGCAGTAGGTTAAGGAGTGGTTTTTCTACCCCAGGAGGGTTTTCCACTCGGCGTATCTTGTGTCTATTGTGTCTCTGTGATTTTTTGCTTCAACTCTTTACTGCTTTAAAATGCAATGTTACATTACTCATTTCAGTTTATATGATTGCATTCAAATACATGAATGACACTATCATTAAAAATGAGAACATATGTATGGCTCTCTTCAGTTTCAGTTTAAAATATTTAAGAAGTTATAAACATTGATTCACCCCCCCCCCTCTCAGTGTATTTTCACTCCAACAATTGGTATCAGAGCCTAGGGTCCTCTAATAGGTCTTTTCAACCTAGGATTGATTCTGGACTTGGAGTCTATTCAAAATGTCTCAAGCTCATGAAGGTACTTCCATGACTAGAGCTCCATTATTTGATGGAAATGATTGTGTATTCTGAAAAATCAGAATGGAGACTTATTTAACTTCTATAGACCTTGATGTCTGGAGCATAGTATTGACTGGGTACACTGTACCAACTACTTTGCCAACTACTTCTAATGAAAAGAAGAGATATGAAACTAATGCAAGAGAAAAGCATTCTCTTCTTTGTGCTCTGACTAAAGATGTCTTCATAAAATTCATGCACTGCATTTCTGCTAGTGAAATTTGGACTAAACTTGAAACTATCTATCAAGGAAATGAAAAGGTAAAATAGTCTAAATTCCTCACTCTAAAACACCAGTTTGAAGAACTGAAAATGAGGGACGATGAAAAATTAGCTGACTACTTTTTGAGAGTTGATGAAATAGTAAATGCAATGAAGGGTTTGGGAGAAGAAGTCAAGGAATTTGATGTAGTAACCAAGGTCATCAGAACCTTGCCAACAAAATTTGAGGCTAAGGTAGCTGCTCTAGAAGAGAAGAAACATTTTACCCAGCTTACCCTTGACAGTTTACAAGGCACGTTGACTACCTATGAAATGAGGATTAGTAAAACCAACCCCACTACAAAAGAAGCAACATTTAATGTTGAAAGGAAAGATAGGGATGAACTCTCCGAATCAAAATTTTCTAATTCTAAAGAATCCCATTTTGTGAGGAAACTCAAAAAGGGTTTTGGAAAGTATAAGGGAAAACTTCCCTTCAAATGCTTTAATTGTGGCAAAATCAGTCACTTTGCTACAAAGTGTCCCTGTGGTGACACAAATAGTGATAATGAGAAATATGAGAAATTTGCCAAGAAAAAGGCTTATAGACCCAAACAGAAATTTAACTTCAAAAAGAAGAAAAGTTTGTTTAGCAAAAATGAAACAGATTCTGAATCTAATGATTCTCTAGATGAAGAAGATGAAAATCTCTTCATGGCTGAAATCATTCAGCAAGATGAAATAAACAACAATGATGCTGAAGAAGGTGAAGTGGACTATGATGGAGAACTAAAATGTAAAAGAGCTGAGAAAACTTAAGAAACAATTGCATGTTCAAGAACAGAATGTTGTTCAAGACAACTCACAAGAGCAGCTCATTAATCTTGAGATAATTTCTCTAAAAACTCAACTTGAAGAATCCAAAAGAGTTGAAGATTGTCTTCGCATTGACATAAGTTCCAAAGATCAAGAAATTCAGAAACTTGAACATGAGATTGTAGATCTCAGGAAGAATATCAAAAAGTATAAAAGAACTCTTAAACTGAATGACATGCTTAGTAAAAATAAATCAAACAAAGTCAAAATTGGTATTGGCTTTGTTAAAGGTGAATGCTCAAATGACATTGAGAAGAACAATATTGTCGCTGGAAACAAAAATCATGAACACATACACCCTGAGTTTGTCAAGGATCACATTCATCCCTCTAGGAGCAACAGAATGGTTTACAACTCCTACCCTCTCTTCTATGGGTATTGTTACTTCTGCAATAAGTTTGGTCACAAAGTAAATTCTTGCAGATTTATGAATGCTAGAACTCCTAGATTTGGCTTTAGGAAGAATCATGGTTTTGCAAGACAGATTAGATGTTTTACTTGCAAATCTTTGGGTCATTCAGCAAAGCAATGCAATGTTGATCAGCAGCATAAACAACTGAAAACCATCAAAGTTTGGAAACCCAAAGCAATCAACAACATTGAACAGACTATGCTTGTTCAAACTGCTTTTCACTCTAAGAAGAAGGACCTATGGGTCCTAGACAGTGGCTTTTCAAACCACATGACCGGTAACAGAGAAAAAATTACAAATCTAGAAGACTATGTTGGCGGATATGTAAAGTTCAGAGACAACTCTAGAATTCAAATCAGAGGAAGAGGTTCTATGTTGCTGAATGAAGACACTCCTATCTCAAATGTTTATTATGTAGAAGGATTAAAACATAACCTTCTGAGTGTGAGTCAAATCTGTGACAGTGGCTATCAAGTCCTGTTCACTTCACAAGGATGTGAAATCAAAAACCAGTCAGGTAAAGCTGTTGTTGCTGGAAGGTGGACTAAAGGAAATGTCAATGTTGGGAGAACTATCATTTTTCTTAGGTCTCCAGATTTCACAACTTGACTCTAGCATCTTTCTATCTCAAACAGGGTATGCAAAAGAAATGTTAAAAAGGTTTAAAATGGATGAAAGTCATTGGTAAGCACCCCAATGGCTACTGGCTATAAACTTAGCAAAGTTTATGACTCCCCTACTGTAAACTCAATTGATTATAGGTCAATGATAGGCAGCCTATTGTATTTAACAGCCTCAAGACCTAACATAATGCAATTTGTTTGCATGGTTGCTCGTTTTCAATCTGCTCCTAAAGAATCTCACATAAATGTTGTAAGAAGAATTCTTAAGTGTGTACAAGGTACAATTGATTATGGGCTATGGTATCCCAGAAGCAATGATTTCTCTTTAATAGCTTATACTGATTCTAACTAGGCGGGATGTCTAGATGACAGGAAAAGCACCAGTGGTGTTGCTTTCTTTCTTGGAGATCGTTTAGTGGCTTGGCACAACAAAAAGCAAGAATCGGTTTCACTCTCTACTGCTGAAGCAGAATATATAGCTGCCACTTCTTGCTGCACTCAAGTAATTTGGATGTCACAGACATTATTAGATATGGGTATTGGAATTCCAAAACCAATTACTATTCTGTGTGACAATACTAGTGCAATAAATATCTCAAAAAATCTAGTTATGCACTCTCGAACTAAACATATAGCTATAAAATTTCATTTTCTTTGTGAAAAGGTGTTGGCTAACGAGGTATCTGTGCAATATGTTCCTACACAAGCACAGGTTGCTGACATTTTTACAAAACCATTGGCCAAAGATGTCTTTGAGAGACTTCGGTCTCGATTGGGAGTGGTCTCTCAATCTTTGTTATCTTAATCAGTCTATCTTGGTGACAGGGGGAGTTGATTAGCTCTTCCTGCAACTTACACTTTATTGCTCAAAGGTTCTTTATGCAGTTTGATGGCATGTCACAGTTGGTTCTAGATTATCTCTGTTTGGTCTCCCTTTATCCTTGTGTCAAAAATGGGGAGAATTTTGAGCATCTGGTTACAGTTCATTATCTTTGGTTTGGTGGCTCAGTTTTGCCATCAAGGACAAAGGGGGAGTTTTTTGAATCCCTCTTATGTTGTTTTGTCCTTGATGTCATCTTATGGTTATCTGGCATCTTGATGGCTTGATGGTTATCTTCTTAGCTGGTTCATATTTTGGTTGGCACATTCACTTCATTGGTTTTATTATTTATTATCTTGGTGGCACTGATCGTTTAACCTCATGTGTAGATTACAAATGGTTGTTGAGGTATTCTGATTATTGGTCATTTTCTAAGGTGATACAATTCTTGTTACATGCTCTTGATATTTACAAAAGTCTATTTTACTCATCACAAGTCTTTAAGTTTTTCATGACTTTCTAAAGTGGCAAATTTGACCTTGATATTCATTATTGAATATTGGTTGGCACTTTATTTTGAAGTGCACCTTATATTTCTATCGGGTCTCATCATGGTTATTTAACATGGCTTAAACTTTGACTGTCGATATAAAGCTTACTGTGCTATCGCTGGCAGTTATGCCCATGATCGCAGTAGTGAGATGAATACCGTTAGTGGCATACAGGTCTGCTACCGCCATACCGCAAGGAGTCAGGATGGTAACTGCAGTAACGCGGTGGAAGCCGCTAGCGGCAAGCAAGACTATTACCGCTACACTGCTGGCAGTCAGGAAGGTAGTCGTGGTAATGCGGTGGAAACCACCTACGACAAGCTAGATAGTTACTGCTATACTGCGGATTATCAGATGTGTAGCCGTAGTAACGCAGTGGAAATTGCCAGCGATAAAAATGACCACTACCGTTGTACCGCGAGCTGTTAAGTGGCTCACCACGGTAACGTGGTGGAAATGACTAGCGGTTAGCTTGGAGCTATCGTTGTACCGCAAGTTGTCTGAAGGGTGGCCATGGTTGTGCGGTAAGGGAACAAATGTCATTGATCTACACATGGATTCCAAAGTGTTTTATGCATTTTTGATTGTTTAATGGTTATCCTCTCGGATTTCAAATGGGATTCATTTTTTGTTGCAAAGGTTTTCGCTTCGTTTGTTTTGGAAGTTTAGGGAAAAACATTATTATTGTTGCTCAAAGGGTTTCAAACCCTACTGGCTGCCACCATGGATCATTGGACTCGGCCGTTTCTTTGCTATCCCTGCCATTTTTGCTATTGTACAACAGATCGGGAGCAGTCAGTAACCCTGCACAAAAGTCGCTCCACTTGTCCTCTTTCAGCCACAATGTGCATGCACGATTTTTGGGAGTTTGGGATGTCATTTTTGCTCCTCTACAGGACTAGTAATCATTCATTGACAACAACATTAGTTTGCCATGCTTCTGGTGAAGACATACTTAGTCACTCTTCTATTCTTGGTCATTGTTGTCCTATCCTCAACAGAAAGAAAAAATCTCTCCTTTGTGAACACTGTAACATTAGATCTGACCTAACAGTTATTATGTAACCTCAAATACAACCGGGTGATCCCACAAAGTTGGTTTACAATTTCTGAGAGGAACTGATTTTTGCTGAAATCACATATTTTTTGAAAGTATAATGATTGAAGCCTTAAAAAGGTCCATTTTAAGGATTCCAATTGAAGAGTCTTTGATCAAACCACCTTAGATCAAACCCCCTTGGATAGAACCTCGCTAGTTTTAAACCATACCTACAAATGAATCTTCTTTACACCTATCAAAATGTTGATAAAAAAACACTTTTGATTTACCTTTTGGGGGATAAAATGAATTCATTTAAAATTTATTTGAAATTATTATGGTATTCCTCAAAATGAGCTATCCCATGAATATAATTTTAATATGTTTTGGTTTTATTATGTATGTGTTTTCTTAGTTTTATTAAACATAGGTTTTTCACCGAAATCAAGCTCTTTGTTTTGCACATGTGGAAAAATAGAAAATTATCAAAATATTTTTTAAAAAAACATGTTCATGTTGTGTATTGATGTCCTTGATCCATTAAAAAAAATTAAATTAAATTTTGATAGATACAGAAAAAGTTATGTTGTATACAGTCCGCCTATGTCTGAATTGCAATTAGTTTGACTTCGAAACTCTATTAAGGAAAAAATATTCAATAAAAAACTATGAGACCAAATGAAAGTGCTAGATATCATAGTTACAAATCTAAATTCGAAAAAAATAGAATTTTATCTTTCATACAAAAAAAAATTATGTTGTATATCGTGAGCGTCACTTTTTAAAAAAGTTGTTTTCTGGAAAAAACTAGTTTTCATGGGAGATGGAAAAAGAAGTGCAATCTTATTCCAAAAATTTTGAAAAAAATATTTTTAGAATCTACAGAAAAATGTGATGAGACTCTAGTTTGCATCATCTTCAAATTCCTCACGGTTTAGCCGCTATAGGTGCCCAAATGTGAAAATTTAGTTAAAAACAATAATTTCAGTGTCTAGTTTGGCCAAAAATTGTAAACCACTATTGTGGGATCACCCAACCTTGCAATAATTTTTTTGGTATGTAAAATTTGAGTAACAGTTGTAATACTCCAATTTGTAATGATTTTTTTCAGTAAAAGGCAAAACCAGTGAGTTTAGGGTTCTATCCTGACAGAGATTAAAACTTGAAAAAGAGGGTATAATATTTTAGAGGTGTGGAAGAGTCTTCAGAGGAGTATGATGCTGAAAATTGGAAAACATTGTGTATTCAGATGTGTAGTTTTCTGTATTGGAAAACATTGAAAATCAAACAGTGAAAAAGAAAGAAAGTATGTATGATTGTAAAACAGTTTGATGAGATTGTTTTGTAACTGTGTTAAGATTTTCCTCAAGCTGTCTTAAGGCTTGATAATGGGTGGAACACTGATAAGTCACTCTTGAATTTTGAGTGTTTTACACATTGTCCATCAAGAGGCACTTGACAGAAATCAAGTGAAACAGAGAGATCCTCTGTACTATTGTATGTTTTATTAAAAATCAGGAAAGGGGTTGGTGCTCCTTGAGATTGGTGTCTCTAAATAGAGGGGTTGGTGCTCCTTGAGTCGGTGCTCAGAAATCAGCCATTGAGGCTTTGTCAAAATAAATTATTGAAATGAAAGCCTGAAAAAGGCAGCAGGTTCAGGAGTGGTTTTTCTACTCCAGGAGGGTTTTCCACTTGGCATATCTTGTGTCTATTGTGTCTCTGTGATTTTTTGTTTCAGCTCTTTACTACTTTAAAATGCAATGTTACATTACTCATTTAAGTTTATATGATTGCATTCAAATACATGAATGACACTATCATTAAAAATGAGAACATATGTATGGCTCTCTTCAGTTTCAGTTTAAAATATTTAAGAAGTTATAAACACTGATTCACCGCCCACCTCCCCCCCCCCTCTCAGTGTATTTTCACTCCAACAATTGGTATCAGAGCCTAGGGTCCTCTGATAGGTCTTTTCAACCTAGGATTAATTGTGGACTTGGAGTCTATTCAAAATGTCTCAAGCTCATGAAGGTACTTCCATGACTAGAGCTCCATTATTTGATGGAAATGATTATGTATTCTGGAAAATCAGAATGGAGACTTATTTAACTTCTATAGACCTTGATGTCTGGAGCATAGTATTGACTGGGTACACTGTACCAACTACTTTGCCAACTACTTCTGATGAAAAGAAGAGATATGAAACTAATGCAAGAGCAAAGCATGCTCTTTTATGTGCTCTGACTAAAGATGTCTTCATAAAATTCATGCACTGCAGTTCTGCTAGTGAAATCTGGACTAAACTTGAAACTATCTATCAAGGAAATGAAAAGGTAAAACAGTCTAAATTCCTCACTCTAAAACACCAGTTTGAAGAACTGAAAATGAGGGACGATGAAAAAGTAGTTGACTACTTCTTGAGAGTTGATGAAATAGTAAATGCAATGAAGGGTTTGGGAGAAGAAGTCAAGGAATTTGATGTAGTAACCAAGGTCATCAGAACCTTGCCAACAAAATTTGAGGCTAAGGTAGCTGCTCTAGAAGAGAAGAAACATTTTACCCAGCTTACCCTTGATAGTTTACAAGGCACGTTGACTGCCTATGAAATGAGGATTAGTAAAAACAACCCCACTACAAAAGAAGCAGCATTTAATGCTGAAAGGAAAGATAGGGATGAACTCTCTAAATCAAATTTTTTTGATTCTAAAGAATCCCATTTTGTAAGGAAACTCAAAAAGGGTTCTGGAAAGTATAAGGGAAAACTTCCCTTCAAATGCTTTAATTGTGGAAAAATTGATCACTTTGCTGCAAAGTGTCCCTATGGTGACACAAAAAGTGATAATGAGAAATCTGAGAAATTTGCCAAGAAAAAGGCTTATAGACCCAAACAGAAATTTAACTTCAAAAAGAAGAAAAGTCTGTTTAGCAAAAACGAAACAGATTCTGAATCTAATGACTCTCTAGATGAAGAAGATGAAAATCTCTTCATGGCTGAAATCATTCAGCAAGATGAAACAAACAACAATGATGCTAAAGAAGGTGAAGTGGACTATGAAGGAGAACTGAAATGTGCTCTAAAAGAGCTGAGAAAACTTAAGAAACAATTGCATGCTCAAGAACAAAATGTTGTTCAAGACAACTCACAAGAGAAACTCATTAATCTTGAGATAATTTCTCTAAAAACTCAACTTGAAGAATCCAAAAGAGTTGAAGATTGTCTTCGCATTGACATAAGTTCCAAAGATCAAGAAATTCAGAAACTTGAACATGAGATTGTAGATCTCAGGAAGAATATCGAAAAGTATGAAAGCACTCTTAAACTGAATGACATGCTTAGTAAACATAAATTAAACAAAGACAAAACTGGTATTGGCTTTGTTAAAGGCAAATGCTCAAATGACAGTGAGAAGAACAATATTGTCACTGGAAACAAAAAGCCTGAACACAAACACCCTGAGTTTGTCAAGGATCACATTCATCCCTCTAGGAGCATCAAAATGGTTTACAACTCCTACCCTCTCTTCTATGGGTATTGTTACTTCTGCAATAAGTTTGGTCACAAAGTAAATTCTTGCAGATTTATGAATGCTAGAACTCCTAGATTTGGCTTTAAGCAGAATAATGGTTTTGCAAGACAGATTAGATGTTTTACTTGCAAATCTTTGGGTCATTTAGCAAAGCAATGCAATGCTGATCAGTAGCATAAACAACTGAAAACCATCAAAGTTTGGAAACCCAAAGCAGTCAACAACATTGAATAGAATATGCTTGTTCAAACTGTTTTTCACTCTTAGAAGAAGGACCTATGGGTCATAGACAGTGGTTGTTCAAACCACATGACCGGTAACAGAGAAAAAATTACAAATCTAGAAGACTATGTTGGCGGATATGTAAAGTTCAGAGACAACTCTGGAATTCAAATTAGAGGAAGAGGTTCTCTATTGCTGAATGAAGACACTCCTATCTCAAATGTTTATTATGTAGAAGGATTAAAACATAACCTTCTGAGTGTCAGTCAAATCTGTGACAGTGCTATCAAGTCCTGTTCACTTCACAAGGATGTGAAATCAAAAACCAGCCAGGTAAAGTTGTTGCTGCTGGAAGGAGGACTAAAGGAAATGTCTACAACTTACTAGACACCTCTGGACATGAGGACAATCATGGTATATGCTTAATGAGTCAGATTGAAGAAAGTTGGTTGTGGCACAAGAGAGTAGGCCACATTAATTTTGACAATATGGTTAGAATTAGCAAAAGTCAAAATGTAAGAGGTTTGCCCCCTCTTAGAAAACCTGACAAAGTTGTTTGTAAAGAGTGTCTCAAAGGAAAGCAAACTAAGGTCAGCTTTAAATCCAAGGAACATTTTTCTACCAAGCCTCTGCAAATTGTTCATACTAACTTATGTGGTCCTACAAGGACTAGATCCAGAAATGGTGAGAAATACTTCATGTTGTTTGTTGATGACTACTCTCGTATGGTATGGGTTACTTTTCTCAAGAATAAATCAAAAGTTTTTGAATGCTTTAAAGTTTTGAGAAAACTGGTAGAAAGAGAAATAGACTTAAAACTGAAGTGTTTAAGATCTGACAAAGGTGGTGAATTCACCTCACAAGAATTCATAGATTACTATGACAAACATGGCATAAAAAGACAGTATGCTGCTACTAGAACACCCCAGCAAAATGGGGTAGTTGATCGAAAGAATAGGACTATAAAAGAGATGGCAAGAACCATGTTGAATCAAGCAAATCTAGCCAATATGTCCTAGAAAGAAGCTACTAATACAACTGCCTACATTTTGAATAGAGTGCAGATCGGAGTGAAATCAAATTTCACTCCATATGAACTGTGGTATGGAAAATCTGCCCAAATTAAGTATTTTAGAATATTTGGCTGCAAGTGCTTTATCAAAAGAGATGATGAAAGCTTAGGCAGTTTCCAATCTAAAACTGATGAAGGTATCTTCTTAGGATACTCTACACACAGCAGAGCCTATAAATGCTTTAACAATAGGCTGAACAAAATTGTTGAATCTGTCAATGTTAAATTTGATGAGAATCTGTTGTTAGATACTGAACCTATGCAGGATGATGAAGAGGATGAATTTGAACTTGATATAATCACTGAGAGATTTGAAACTGCAAAGCCTGAACCAAAACCAGCAAGCCCTAAACTTGCTGAAGCACAATCTGAAGATGCTGAAATTAGCTCAGAAAAATGTGAACCCAAAGTTACTTCAAAATCTCTTGCTAGAAATCATCCTAAGGATCTGATTATAGGAGATAGACTATTACTGCTACACCGTGGGCAATCAGGAAGGTAGCCATGGTAACGCGGTGGAAACTACCAATGACAAGCCAGACAGTTACCGCTATACCGTGAACTATCAAATGTGTAGCTGCGGTAACACGGTGGAAATCGCAAGCGAAATAAATGACCGCTACCATTGTACCGCGAGCTGTTAAGTGGCTCACCGCGGTAATGCGGTGGAAATGACTAGCGGTTAGCTTGGAGCTATCATTGTACCGCGAGTTGTCTGAAGGGTGGCCACGGTTGTGCGGTAAGGGAACAAATGTCATTGATCTACACACAGATTCCAAAGTGTTTTATGCATTTTCGATTGTTTAATGGTTGTCCTCTCGGATTTCAAATGGGATTCATTTTTTGTTGCAAAGGTTTTCGCTTTGTTTGTTTTGGAATTTTAGGGGAAAACATTATTATTGTTGCTCAAAGGGTTTCAAACCCTACTGGCTGCCACCATGGATCATTGGACTCGGCCGTTTCTTTGCTATCCCTGCCATTTTTGCCGTTGTACAATAGATCGAGAGAAATCAGGAGCCCTACACAAAAGTCACTCCACTTGTCCTCTTTCAACCACAATGTGCATGCACAATTTTTGGGAGTTTGGGAGGCCGTTTTTGCTCCTCTACAGGACTGGTAATCATTCATTGACAACAACATTAGTTTTCCATGCTTTTGGTGAAGACATGCTCAGTCACTCTTCTATTCTTGGTCATTGTTGTCCTATCCTCAACAGAAAGAAAGAATCTCTCCTTTGTGAACACTGTAACATCAAATCTGACCTGACAGTTATTATGTAACCTCAAATACAACCTTGCAATAATTTTTCTGGTATGTAAAATTCGAGTAACAGTTGTAATACTCCAATTTGTAATGATTTTTTTCAGTAAAAGGCAAAACCAGTGAGTTTAGGGTTCTATCATGACAGAGATTAAAACTTGAAAAAGAGGGTATAATATTTTAGAGGTGTGGAAGAGTCTTCAGAGGAGTATGATGCTGAAAATTGGAAAACACACTGTGTATTCAGATGTGTAGTTTTCTGTATTGGAAAACATTGAAAATCAAACAGTGAGAAAGAAAGAAAGTATGTATGATTGTAAAACAATTTGATGAGACTGTTTTGTAACTGTGTTAAGATTTTCCTCAAGCTGTCTTAAGGCTTGATAATGGGTGGAACACTGATAAGTCACTCTTGACTTTTGAGTGTTTTACACAATGTCCATCAAGAGGCACTTGACAGAAGTCAAGTGAATCAAAGAGATCCTCTGTACTATTGTATGTTCTATTAAAAATCAGGAAAGGGGTTGGTGCTCCTTGAGATTGGTGTCTCTAAACAGAGGGGTTGGTGCTCCTTGAGTCGGTGCTCAGAAATCAGCCATTGAGGCTTTGTCAAAATAAATTATTGAAATGAAAGCCTGAAAAAGGCAGCAGGTTCAGGAGTGGTTTTTCTACCCCAGGAGGGTTTTCCACTCGGCATATCTTGTGTCTATTGTGTCTCTGTGATTTTTTGCTTTAGCTCTTTACTGCTTTAAAATGCAATGTTACATTACTCATTTCAGTTTATATGATTGCATTCAAATACATGAATGACACTATCATTAAAAATGAGAACATATGTATGGCTCTCTTCAGTTTTAGTTTAAAATATTTAAGTTATAAACATTGATTCACCCCCCCCCCCCTCTTAGTGTATTTTCACTCCAACACAACCTGTGGACGACAGACTATGGCCATCGGATGCCCATTGATAGCGTGTGCAAATTGTCACTTGGGTAGCGAGTGCCCTTTTCTACCAGTCATACTATACCCTCATCCATACATTATAAACTCCCTGTCATTGTGTATAGTATGTCCTTGAAGAGGTTGTATGATATAACCTTTCTATTGTATAGTTTTCTTTAAATTAAATGACAATATTTTAATATTTTTCAATTTTGCTATCTTTCTCGACTTCAATAATTTAATATTTGACAATTTTTATATTTTAATACTTGCCAACTTCAATTTTTTAACATTTTCCAACTTTGATATTTTAATATTTCCCAATTTTGATACTTTTATGTTTTTTAATTCGAACAATTTAATCATTTTTTTCTTTTTCCTTGTAAATTCACCAGTATTTTCTCCTTTTCTTTTTTGACCTTTCCGTTAGCTTGTGCTTTTTGTTTTATTTTTGAGGCAAGGTGTTGCATACAAAATTGACAGTCTTTTGTAACATTCATACTCACAACACGTTCCAACATATTATAGATAAAAAAAATGTCATAGAGGTGGATTTTTCATACCTTTAGCCCTTTGGTTGCCATTGGTGAGCATACCGCCCTGTTTTTTATACCACTTAACTTCATCTTCTTTAACAGTCGAAGCTACCTCCAAATTGTGTACTACTCAACATAACCTATTGAAAGTTGGTAACAAAAATATCTCCATGTTATGATATTTTGCCCATTGTTTGGTGCCTTCATTATATCGACAACATTTCATTATAAAATAGTTTTTGGCCATCAGCATTGGCCATAGGCTAGGTCCTTCTTCATCTGATTCTTCTGAATGTTCTCTTGTTGATTTGTGTCATTCCTCTACAGTCTTCCACTTTTTTTTATCTTCGTCTAGTTCATAGCTAATGTATCATCTCCTTTGTCCTTAATAAGGTGATTTTAGATGTCACTGGCCATGCAACTTGATCCATTCAGTAGGTGGCCTGAAGAACACATTTGTTAAGTGTGTATGGAATCTTGGTACTACCAATCCTATTTCCTACATTATAGGTTTTACCACTACTCCTTTTGGTCCTTTTGGTTCTTGCATAATAGGTTTCTCTTCTACTACTGCATCACTTCCACTTATCATCTAATCTACCATGTTGATTGCGATTGGAGTCTTTGTTCTCTTCTTGTATGGTTTTAGTTTCAAAATGTTAATATTGCATTTTAGTAGAGTATCATCCAAATTCTCTAACTTGATAGCCTCGTTGTTAGAGACTTCTTAGATTTTAAAGGGACCAAGCCATCTCACTTTGAATTTTCTTGGTTTTATTTCATTACGACCGTTATATTTTAGAACTAACTGTCAAGGCTAAAAATTCACTTTTCAGAGATTTTGTCATGTTAGTACTTTCTTCTTTTATGCATTTCTTTTTTTGCCCACTACATCAACACCCTTCGCTCGTAAAGTTTATTTGATTAGAATAGTCACTCTTTCAAACTCTATATCTCCTAGTCAATTCTCGACAACAATCCTTAGGCTTGGTACCTTGTACTCGGTAGGGACTACTACTTCCTAGTCATACATCAATCAGAATGGCATGTCCGATAGTCACCTTGTACAACGTTCGGTATGCCCATAGTACAGTTGAAAACTTTACTTCCCAATTTGCTTCTTCAATGTCGCACAACTTGTGGATAACGAAGGGAGTGCTTTGTTTGTAGAATTTTCCTATCTATTCTCTCTCTGGTAGGATGAGCTTAATAGGTTATGAAAAAAATAAAACTCCGTCATCATGAGATGAATTTCATGGTTCACAAAGCGTCCTCCCCTATCACTAGTAATTTTTATGGGAATATCATACCTATAGTCTCCTTTTACATCATTCGGTATGCCCATAGTATAGTTGACAATTTTTCTTCTCAATCTACTTCTTCAATGTCGTACAACTTGTGGATAATGAAGGGAATGCTTTGTTTGTAGACTTTTCTTGTCTATTCTCTCTTGGGTAGTATGAGCTTAATAGGTTATGAAAATATAGAATTTCATAATCATGAGACGAATGCCATGGTTCAAAAAGTGTCCTCCCCTATCACTAGTAATTTGTATGGGAATATCATACCTAGTGACAATTTGCTCATAGATTAACCTTGTCATACTGATTGTTGTGTTGTCTGGGAGTGCTTTGTCTTTTTCCCATTTTGTTAGGTATTATGTGGCTATGACAATGTATTTGGATTTGTGTAGTTGGCTGACTTTAAGTAGACAGATGAAATCAATTCCCCACCTCTTGAAGAGATCATGTGGTTGTGATGAGAACAATGGCATATAGTCTATCTTCAGTGATTTTACAACTCTCTAACAAGTTTTGCATCCCACCAACCACTCTCGTACATTTGTGTGTAATGTTGGCCACCACAGACTTGCTAGCATAACTTTTTGATTTATGGCATCTAGTCCCATATGTCCTCCAACAATCCCTTTGTGTGCTTCATTGAGTACTCGTGGTATTTCCTCCCACATGACACATCACCTTAGGACATGGTTAGACCCGTTTTGTATAATAATTCGTTAATGAGTTGGAAAGTTTTACTCTTCAAAAATAGCTTAATTCTCTCTAGGTGGCATCTCCTTCGGTAAAGGAAATGGACAAGTATTCTCCAATGTTCTCATACCATGGAGACCATAGTGTTGCGATATAAAATAGATGAAAATATCAAAAATATTCATTCACTCCTTTGGGTGGTTCACCCAACTTAATCCTAGACAGTTAGTCAAATATGGCATGGATTTTCCCAAGCCGAATAATAATAGTGAATGTAAATTCTTTCAATAGTAAGAGCCACCTACTCACTCGACCTTGAATTATTTTCTTTTTCACCAAATACATGAGGGCCTAGTGATCGATGTAGAAGGTGAATGGTGTTTCCAACAAGTAATGCCTACACTTTTGTACTGAATAGACCATCCCTAGTGCTTCCCTCTTTGTCGTGCTATAGTTCTTCTTTCCCTCTAACAACAACTAGTTGGTGAAAAAAATGGATCATCCAATCCTTGGGGTCCCACTTATGCCAATATTGCTTTGATTGCATAGTTTGATGCATCGACATGTGCATGGAACTCCTTACTCTAGTTTGGGTATGTAGGGATTAGTGAACTTACTAATTTTACCTTCAATTCATTGAAGGCCTTCTCTTGGTCCTCAGTCCATGTGAATGGTTGGCCATTTCTTGTGAGTATTGATAGGCCAACACTGGGGTAAAGAATAAGAAGGATTTAATGCTTTATAATGAATTTCAGTTTGGTCTATATGTGTCAAAATGGGGCGTAGACTTATGAAAGGTATCAGGACTATATGCCACAAAGGGGTGAAATTCATGAGATGAGTGGCTATGACATGCAACTAGAAAATAAACCTATTGCAAATTGAAATAATTCTGGCAGCAGGAACTATCACTTCCTGACGACATAAATTGAATAAAAATTATAATAAATTTTGGAATAGAAACTCAAATACAAAGTACAAAATTAAATCTAAGGCATTGGAATCGATTAAAAATAATTACAAATGCTAACTACAAAAATCATTATAGTTGTCCTAAGATTTAACCAATTCAAACAATATTCAATCAAAAACACACGTCTAAGCTAACAAAGATCACCAGACATTCTGAGAAGCGGGCCCTATCTCCTTAGCACATTCGGTGATGGAGCATGAATGCCTTTCTACGCTGATGCTTCAATCATGAAAAATATTATTTTATTTATTAGAAAATAATCAACTTCTATACACAGGTCTGTTTATAGAAATCTGCTTACAATAATCCCCCCCTATAGCTTATATTGTGGTACTTATATACATGAAGTTTATAGCAACTACGTACAGAAATGGAGTGTTTGTTTTGGCCCACAACCAACACACCAATGACCCATGTACAACCTTTTCTACTGGTCACACATTAAAGACAACTTTGTTATAACAATAGGAAAACTTTAGTTTCCACGAGCTGTAACCAATAATATCTCTATCGCCAAGTAAAGTTGCCAGCAAATCCTGATAGAAAATGAAATGAATGTGACGGTAAAGATAATAGATCCAATGAATACTGTAAAAGAATATGGAACCTCAGTTGCTGACCACAAAATATTTTGTTGTAATAGTAGACAAAAATAGGAAACAAGAGGTTGGTAGGTTTCTCCTCCACGTGGTTGGGCTTCCCTCTATGATTTAGCTGATTTGAAAAATAGAAGCAAGCATTGGAAGCATTCATACAATAACCAAAGATCTGGCAGCTTGAACTGATACAATAATGACGTGAGTAGATTCCATTTACAGAACAATAGAATTAAGAGTAAATGTGGCCAATAACAAAATCATCACATAGGCACATGCGAACAATAGCCTAGTGAAAATTCTACAAATAGAAGATAATAATCCACACAGTCATCATGAGAAGTTTTAACCATTGCCACCTTGGAAGCTGACATCATCTATTAAAAAGATGACAAAAAGAGCTTGCTGGTCAAAAATTAATAGACAACAATTCCTGACTAGAAAGTGACAAGAAGATATGTATGTTGCAAGCTATATTTTCTGAGGCTTAGAATAACAATGCTTATTAGAAAAAACAATCAATAATTAATTTCCATATTTTACCTCAAAACTGAATTAAATATCACTTATTAATATTGAATCATATGTAGTAAAGGGTTGTAATAATACATGATGATGTATGAAAATGGAATACAAAAATGGACATGATAGGATGAAATGTGGCATAAAATAGGATGTAAATAGCTCTCATCAAGTACATCGAGCTATTAAGACATTTGAGAATTTTTTTTAATGAATCTCCTACAATAGTCGATGTGACCCAAGAATGATTTTACTCTTGTGATGTTTTCAGGTGCTTCCATCTATGCATCACTCATATTTTTTTTGGGTCAATATCCAATCCAAATTTACAAAATTCTTTGGATCGTTCAACGCTAATCGTGTTATTCTACATCGTTCCATGCATTCCTTGAGTGATTTCAAATGGGTCTCCCGGTTATTGTATATTGACCAATCGTCTAGGAATGTTTTAAAGTTTCCAACCAAAATTTTGTCAAAGATGTGCAAGATTATCCTTTAAAAACAATTAAGCATTACACAACCCAAATGGCATCCCATTTTATGCACACTCTTTGTACTCGGCCACAAACATAGTCTTCAACTTGTCCTCCTTAGCTATGCTTATTTGGTTGTATCTAAAAAATCCATCCTGAATGAGTAAATCTAATGATGAGAAACCTCTTCCAATATCAAGTCAGCAAATAGGATCTTTAAGAATGATTGCATTAAAACTTCTAAAGTCCACACATATTTGAATTTGTTCAGATTCTTTCTTCAACAATATGACTATTGAAGAGATCCAATCACTAACTTCAACCTTAAAAATTATTCCAGTCTCCAACATCTTTTCTATCACCTCCTAAAATTTTGCAACATAGTTCTTGTTTATTCTATAGGGTCACTTTTGTATGGGTTGTACTAGGTACTAGAGGAATTTATTTACTAATAAGTTTGGAGGTATCCCTTTCAAGTTCTTGTGTGTCCATTTGAAAGTGTCCTTGTATTATGTGAAAATATTAAATGTTATCACTTTCAATACAAGGTTCTTGTCATCTCCAACTGTGATCATTCATGGATTACTCTCCTCTCCTAAATTCACCTTCTTCATTCTCAGCTACTCGTACTTGATCACTTTGTCTTGTTCAAAGCTATGGTTTGGTGTGTCATCCAACCTAGTTACTCCCTCGTATTGTTTGTACTCTAGAGGAAATATCCGATTTGTGGATTTTCCATCTTCTTTAACCTCCCCAACCTACAACATGTTGCAATTGTGTTGGAACACTTCATAATCTTCCATTTTCCAATGAAAACTTTCCTTGAGTGATCTTGTTTCTGTATAGGAGCGAATTTGCACCTATCTTGCAAATTCCCCTTTACCACCCTCCACTTTAGAAAAATCAAACCAACTAAGAAATTCCACATCACCTATTTGTAATGCATCCACTTGGTGCTTATCTTGTGTGTCAGTGGGGGAATTTTTGTCAAGGATGCACGTGTGGCGCACAGACATCTTTGCGACATGCTATCATCACTGATAGATTCATGCCTCTAGAATCTGCAAGGACATTATGTGTCCCATTGGGGATGAACTGTAATGCCTCTATTTCAACCATCCAACCCAAGAACGGATCTTTCCCTCTCTTTTCTTCTTCAAATGGATATTTTTCACTATCACTTAATCACTTTAGCATCTTCTACCATCTTGTACAATCTCTTGAACAATTATACATACCATCTTGCACTCTTGAGCATTACTCAACAGGTTTTTGCTCCATCAACTTCACTAAGAATGTGTTGTGCTACCATAAAGCTACAATTTTGATGTCTTACGAGACCTCCTTTGTCACTGTTATGGCTGTGTCGACTTTGCCAAGATCGTATTCTTGCATTCTCCCTTCATTAGCTTTGAGTGCCTTTGGGTGGAGGTGGTATTGCTTCACTATCATTCTTTTGTTGTGATTTGATAGAGTAGCATTGTGTTTTTTGTAGTGTTCGATACTCTCCTTTCCAACATTTTTTTTATCATATTTCTACTTCTCTTTATCTATCTAGTTGTCTGTGGAGGTGGAAACACCAAAGAAGAGGTTTTACTGAGGCAAACCCCTTATATAGCCCCAACATTTTTCCTCTCTTGGTTGTGTGTAGGTGTACGTGCATGTGGATCTTGCTAATGAGTAGGAATCTTAGTGAGTTGATCTTCGTCACCTTCATTTTCATCATCTTCTTTATCATCTCTATAGTCATTTCTTGTTTTTTGTTATTTATCATTCTATTTAGTACAATAAATTGCATTGGTTATACTGTTAGTAGGTTTTTTGTCCTTTGCACTATACTTTAACACTTTTTGGTCATACAAATGCCAACACCCCAGAGAGATGCCAGAATAGCATGCTATCGTCACCGACCCACGTTGTTGTCCTCGAGCAAAGAGCTATCTAAGGTACGATTTGGGTTCTAGAAACCGGTTCGTTTAGCCCCATCCAAACATTTGAATCAGTAGAGTGACAGAAGCACTTTAAAGTGGTCTTCATTCTCTATCCTTGACCTAAAATGCTTATCCGGCCTGAGGTAGTTTAGGGCATCCCTCCACTCTCGGCTCTCAGTGACCTAGAGCCTTGGTGTGGTTGGTCCCCCTACTCTACATTTTCATCCTCTGAGCAATATTGGAGGTCAATAACTCCTTCTTCATTCAATTCCATAAATCTCCTATCTTCTTATGTCCATGATTCTACTCCTTCCAACTCCAAATGAGAAGATGCCATCTCTTTGCTCACTACTTGATTCCTCAAGTCAATAATGTACTTCCTCTCATTATTTTTTATTAAAAAGGGTGTTCATTTCCAATTATGATTCGTCTTGGCTGCAATAAACCATCCCCTCTTGAGCAATGTATTGTATGATTTATTCTACAATGAATTGACCACAAAGTTCAATAGGAACGTTTGGGTCCCAATTGTCACCTTATGCTCCATCAATGTTCCCAATGAATTGATATCATGTTGGTCAGTGTCAACTAATTGAAATTGTAGTGGCCAAAGAGTTGGTTTTCCTAGGCACTTCCATGTATCTTCGGGTGGTATGTTAAATCCTGATCCTCTATTGACAATAGTGTTTGTCAAGTTCTTCCCCATGATGTCCATTTGGATAACCAACTTCTTCCCTATGTTCACCATCAACAACATTTGTTCAATCACTTGTTCGCCTTGCGGTGGCGACTCTATCATGTCTACTCTTGGGCCTTCCTATCACCAAATTTGATCATCACCGACCATGTTTGTGATTGCCACTCTCATTTTTGGCATGGTTTAAAGAAGGTCTATCACCTTGACTAGTATGGTTGTTTGTAGCACCTTTCATACTATTTTTTCTCTAACTCCAATCAAAAGGTACTTGCAGGTTCATTGGAGGTTCTGTGTTCCTTCACCATCACTTGTTCTACTTTTTATTTGGCTTCTCATAGTCATTTCTTTTCTATACGATGGTCTAGATATATTTCCTTCTTCATTTTTGCTCTGATAATTTCCAAAACTGCTTCATCTCACTCCTCCACGTCCAACATGTTAATACCCTTTTTCTTTGGGTAGTTAGTGTCTTCATGATCACCCAATCCACACCATTTGCACAACATTCTTTCTTTATTTTGATTGCTTTGGAATTCCCTAGAAAAGTGACCCCATTTATTACATTTACGATATTGGATCATTGGTCTTCCCTTAGCATCATATTGATTTTTTCTTCTTGGTCCACTATTGTTGAACCAATTATTATATCCTTGTTTATTACATTATCTACCAGGAGATGTATTAATGTTATTCTTTTGTGCTTTTGGAGGTGTGGTCAGAGGGGTTGATTGTTCCTCTTGAGTGAAGAGCACTTGTGTGCTTCATGTCTTCAATTTTATGGGTATTTCTTGATGGAATGTCCCATCACTTAGCAAATGTTACATAATATTTTTTTTGGGAAATTTACTTTGGTGTTACCTTCAACCTTGCACTGGGTACACCATAATTCCTTATTGTCCTTCGTAATTTATTTTTTTGCTTTGAGCTCCTTTAGCATTCTCGTCATGTCTTTCCATAAAGCTTGAACCATCTTTGATTCATTATCATTGTTGTCATCAGTGCTCTTGTCATCTTACATCCTCTTCTTCCACCAAGAAGATGTCTTACCTTCACTTTCTATATCCATCACTTGATTGTAAGAATTTATGTATGATGATGGAGGCACAACTTTCATTTTCCTCCTTAGTGAAGGGTTCAATCCTTTGATGAATTATATTTTCTTTAGTCTGTCGGCTGGTTGGTTTTCTAATTTCACTAGTAGTTCCTTGAGGGTACGATTATAGCTTCGTATGTTCTCATGCTTTCCCTTTTTAGTATTGTAGATCTCTGCCACAATTTTATTATCATCTGTGAGGAGTTTGAATTCCTCTTGGAATGTTATTTTCAATGCATCTCATGTATTTTTATATGCTACTTCCAATTTTGTATACCAATATATGGCTATACCTCTAAGAGTTGTTGGAAATGCTCTCAGCCAATATTCTCTATCATCCTAACTATTTTCTACCTAGATTGTCTCATGTGTCTCACAATGCCTTATAGGGTCCTCTAACTCATTTTCAATGAAATTTGGAGGATTTTGTTACTCTACATTTGAACTTGCTAGAGGATTCACCATCTTTCCTCCCTATTGCATCCTTTATGACGATAACCTTTTTGGAGAGTTTTGATTAGTGTGTTTTGATGCTTTCCTTGCACTCACAAACACATCAGATTCCTTGTCCCTCTTCAACATTCATCACCCTCAAGTTTCCTTTGAGGTCCTTTTGATGCTCCCTTCATCTTGGCATTATCAACTCTGATCTTCCAATGTTTGATTCTTCCATCAGTATGAAGTCTTCAATCTAGAATATGGTCTATATCATACCATGAATAGGTTCTCCCTATCCTTCCCCTTCAGTTGATTTTAATGGTATGAATGGTTCTTCAATGTATGGCCCTCTGCTCAATTCCTTACCAGTGGTGTTGGTGCCTCAAGTGGTCTAGTTACTATGTGGAATCTAGCTAAGATAAGTGGTTCCTTAGTTTATCATTCTAGGCATTGCTTGGGAATTGAATTCTCCTATGTGAGTTCTTTCTAGAATGTCTTAAATATTTATGCTCCCAACATGTGAAATTCCAAAAAATATCTTAGGCTCAAACTTCCAAGATAGTGATAGGTAATAAGGGAGCTCAATGTATTATTGTTGGGGATTTCAACTCCCCTCTTTTTCCTTCTGAAAAAATTAGGGGTCTAATGGACTACACCAATAGTATGGTTGATTTGGCATAGTTGTTGAACTCTACTGGTCTTATGGACATAGACCTTTATGGTCAACTCTTCACTTGGACTAATAGGAGATTTAGTGAACACCTTATCCAAGTTAGGTTGGAACAATTTTTGATCTCCCCTAACTAGGATTTTATTACTAATCTAAACCTCCTCTCTCTACCAAGAATGGTGTTAGACCATAACCTCCTAATTTTGGTTTGGAAATATTTACCCATTTTGGGCCCTTCCCCTTCAAGTACGAGATCATGTGGGATACACATCCTAGCTTCAAAAATTCTATCTCTAGCTGGTGGAACATCCTCATTCAAGGCTCTACTATATTTAGAGTGAGTTAGAAACTTTAAAAAATCAAAAAAAAAAGGTGAAAGGGTGGAATAAGAGGGTATTTGGAGATGTTTCTCACCTTAATAATAATATTTCTACTAATTTAAAGGATATTTAGGCTAAAATAGCCAATGGTGATGTTAATGGGGAAACTTGTCAGATGGAGAAGGAGCTACATCTTAATTGGGCTCAAGTGTTAAAAAAGGAATAGATCTTCTAGAAACAAAAGTTCAAAATCCAATGGCTAAAAGAAGGTGACCAAAACTCTGCTTTCTTCCATCTATTTTCCCTAAAGTACAGGAAAAGGAACTCAATCTCTAAACTTATGGATGATAATGGGGTGGAGAGTATTAAGAATGAACAAATTGGGAAGATAGCCTGGGAGTGTTTTTAATACTCAATTATGGAATTTATTATTAACCGTTATGTTGCATTATAATAATAGTTGTTGGACAATACCCTAGTTGCTTTAACCAAGAATGATAATGCCCTCCTTTTAAGGCCTATAACCCGAGTGTAAGTTAGGATTGCAACTTTCAATATGGGGGGGCCTTTAAAACTCTTGGCCTAGATGGATTCCCCCCAACTTTATTTCAGGATTTTTGGGACATTTTTGGAGATGGGATCTTCTTGGTTGCTAAGGATTTATTCAAATCTAGGAAGTTTCTTAAGTAGCTAAATAAGACTTTCATTGCTCTCATAGATAAAAGACCTAATATTCCAACCATGGTTGATTTTAGACCCCAGAAGTCTCTATAACACTATTTATAAGATATTTTCCAAAGTTCTTGTTAATAGGATGAATCCTATTTTAGACAAAAAGATTTTTCGCTATAAGGAAGGTTTTGTGCTAAGTTGTCAAATTTTGGATGTTGTTTCCACCCAAAAAATATTACACTCTATGGATAGGAGTAATACCTCTGGTATGACCTTTAAATTATACATATCCAAAGCCTATAATAAGGTTTCATGGAAGTTCCTCTTTCAGTTCCTAACAAAATTGGGCTTCAACAAGATGCTCTTAAACCTTATCAAGGAAAGTGTTTCCATAGTTAAATTATCTATCCTTGTCAATGGAGTGCCCAAATAATTATTCGATGTTGAAAGGTGGATTAGATAGTGACCCCTATCTCCCTATCTATTCATAATGGTTGTGAATGTTATGAGTAGGAATATTCTTAAATTGATTCATGAGGATGCCCTTAAGGGAATCAAAACTTCCACCTCCCTTAACCCCTCAACAACTCAACAATTTTTGGATGACATGATTTTGTTTGGGAAGATTTAGTTGTGAAATATTGAAAATGAAAGTTATGTCTCAACAATTATGCTATCATATTTTTCCAATGCCTTAACTATGAGAAAAGAAAGATTTACTTCTTTATACCAGTTTGGTGTTACAAGAAAAAATTATTGTTATCTTGGGTTGTGATAGTGCTTCCCTTCTTGTTATTTATCTTTCTCTCCCCTTAACTATCAAAGATGTTACCCCCTCATTCTAATATTTACTGTTGGAAAGGATGCATAAAAAGTAGGCAAGGTGGACTTGGGAAAACTCTTAAGTCATGTGGGAAAACTCCAACTCCCTGTTGTTACATTGCGAGGTATTTCAGTTTACTTCCTTTGGGCTCTTCTTAAGTCATATATTGTCTATCTTCCTAAGGCCTATGGAGGTCTTGGAATCAATAAAATCCAATCTACCAATAAATCTCTTTTGGCTAAGATTGGTTGGGACCTCCTATAGAATGAAAAGGATTGGTGTGAAATAATAAAAGCCAAGTATTAAAACAAAATTCAGTTTGTCATAAGCATATCTAATCCTGAACATCTTTGTGGGTCTTTGATTTGGAATAATATTCTCAAATTTAGGAAGTTGTTATTGGAAGGGCTAAGATGAAAACTAGGAAATGGCTTTAGGATTAATTTTTGGGAGGACCCTTGGGATTGGTGTGAAATAATAAAAACCAAGTATTAAAACAACATTCAGTTTTTTAGAAGCATATCTAATCCTGAACATCCTTGTGGGTCTTTGATTTGGAACAATATTCTCAAATATAGGAAGTTTTTATTGGAAGGGCTAAGATGAAAACTAGGAAATGGCTTTAGGATTATTTTTTGGGAGGACCCTTGGGTTATGAACCAACCCCTAACCCAACTAGTGTTCAAAGACCTACAATAACCTATAACAAATATCTTTGGTATGAGGGTTTATGACTACCTCAGTGGACAACTTGGATCCCAGAAGTGGAAAGATATAGATAAATGTTGCTATAATAATTAGGAACTAAGGTAAAAATCTAAAACCCTCCAAAGGACCCTCACATTAGCAAGAATCCCTTTATTTTAGAACAAGGATAGATTTTATTGGGCAAAGGAAAATAAATGAAAAATCACTATTAAGTCTTCTTAGAGTCTACTACCATCCTACGACCATTGTGGGGGGCTTTCGAAACTCGTCTAGAACCATCACCTCATCTCCAAGATCAATTTATTTTGGTGTACTACAACACACAATAGGATTCTTAACTAGAATAACTTAAGGAAGAGAGACTTTCAAATCCCTACTATGTACTCTATGTAAAATTGAGGAATCGATACCTCACTTGCTATTGCACTATCCTTTCTTAGAGGAAATATGGGGCTATGCCCTACAAAATATTATAATTTTTTGGTTCATGAATGATAGCATTAATGGCCTTGTTGAAAATTGGATTTTTCCTTATACTTATCCTCTTTTTATGGAACTACGGAGACAAAATCCCCCACAACATCTGTTGAAGTATCTGAAGGAAATGAACAAGTTATTTTGAAATGAAGAAAAGAGTGCCAAGGATGTGTTTGGGTCTTTCTCCAAAATGTTAGTTGAGAATATTTCCCTCTACAAATGGAAAATTTTGAACTTCCCTCCTACAGTCTTTGACTCCAATGTTACTCGTAGATGGGGTTTACACTTGGACCCTGATAATTTTGATAAATTTAAAATGTTAGCTCAAAAAAATACTAAATAGAAACCACCCCCTTTGGGTTGGACCAAACACAACTTTGATGGGGCTACTAAAGGAAACCCAAGTTTGGCTAGTGATGGTGGTATTTTCAAGAGCTCAAATGGTAGAGTTATTGTTGGTTTCTCTAAGGGTCTAGGGGAGAAATCTTCTAATGTGGTTGAATCAATGGAGATTTTGTGGGGGGTCAAGATTACTCTATCTCTCAAGATAAAGAGATTATAGATCAAAGGTGACTCAAATATTGTTATTGATGTGGTGAAAATTAAAGTGAAGGCGGGATGGGTTATCACCTACATTATAAATGATATCTAAAAATATATTTATGTGTTTTGATAGATTCATTATATCCCATACTTATGGGGAAGGAAATTGTGTTGTTGATGTTATGGCCAATTTGGGAACTAATTTGAACTCCATTAGATGTTGGAGGAACAACATATGTCTCTTGGTGAATGTTAGATGTATCCTCTTTGAAGATAAATATAATATCATTCCTAATCTAGAGGATATAAATAAAATCATAATTTTTAAATATATATTCTAGGTAAAAACTCCCTGCCAAATGATCTTTCTTTCGGTGCTTAAGACCATTGAGAAATTGATAGAAATATGAAAAGAAGGGCTTTGAGTGTTTGGAATAATGATGTGAGTATAGCCAGATGGATTGCAAGGAAAACCCATAACCCCCTCAAGCATAATTTATCCTAGTTTTTTTATTATTCTTAATCTATATGATATGTTAATGACGGGTTTAAGTTGGAATGATAAAAAGGTGAAGGCCAAAGTTACAAGTCATTTCATTGTGGTTGGGAACTTTAAAAATGAAAGATTTCCCATGATATGGAACCTACCAACCAAGATGGCTTATACTATAGATTAAGACCAAGGCATGCATAATTTTATTATCCGGCTTAAAAATGATGCTTAAAGGATGAATCTGATAAATATTTTGATAGTTTAGACTTACCCAAGGATTTCCCATATCTCAGGCATGATTATCCATTTAATGCTCCATCCTTCACCTTTTTCAGTAATCTTGAAGACCATTTCTAGTGTAACAAATAAAAAGGGAACCCTAAGTTTGATGTATAAAACTTAGGATTATTTTCCTCCTTTTTCAAGGGTACATTAAGATGCAAATCAACAAGGTGTTTAGATTGAATTTCAACCATGAAGGTGAGTCAATTAGACTTGGATCTGAGCCTTTTGAGCCTTGTAAATGGATTGGAATTGATTTTTCTTGATTGACCTAATTAAACTATGTGCCCTAATATGAAAATTACAAGTTCCCGACAATTGATTGACTGTAACAAAGATTTGCAAGCAGATCTAGGAAGGGTACAGTGTTGTGTACCTTCCATATAAGTTTGGTATCAATAAAAATAGGACATAGGTGCCCAAGGGCATATATTTCCATGTCGAGGTGTCTTGGATACTTTTTTGTAGTCCTTTAATGTCATATATGAGCTCCCGATTCCCACTTGCAAATTTATCAGATCACTGTCAGATAATTCTATAAGTGATTTTTTGTGATTTCACATGGTGTAGGGTTTTGAATGTAACAATGGACAAATGATCTTCAAAGTTCCTTAAATCCTCTCTAAACCTAAAACCTACACATTCAAAGAGAGAGGAAAGGTTGTGCCATTTAGGGGCTTGCCTTAGTCAAACCCCGTGTTAGTGTTCCACTTCCATAATGACGATGTCAATGATGAAATAATAAATGATAGGAAGGAATGATGAATCCACAAAGTGTTGAAACTCACCACCCTTTAATGACTTCCTTGAAGGAATAAATTCATGCACATCACCTCAAGTTCTTGGATCTTGCTTCCTTGAATGCTTGAATTTCTTGGAGACCTACAACAAGGGTTAGCCTTCACAAACAATGATAACATGAACACACATGAACTCACATAGGATTGACATGATGCTTGGATCTTGAATTGTTGCAATGAGTTTTTTAAATGTTTCTCTTGACTTGCTCTTAACAATAATTATTGCTCTTGATGTTCACCTATTGCTAGATATATTTCAAATGATGCAATAACTAGGTATTTATATGCAATTATGCTAATTTCTCAAAAATTAGATCTCGATAGCCAACCTTTGCAACTTGAATTTCAAATGTTAAAATATTGAGACCGACATGTTCAAATTTGGAGGGAAATAGAATAGAGGGATGTTTCTGCCATAGGGCATCCTTGTCCTTGCCCTATTTTTTAGAAATTAAGGTGTTGAGGGTAAAGCAGTAGATGAATACATTTTTTATCTGCTTGTAATTTGTTAAAAAAATGGTAAAAATAGGCCTCAAAATGCATAATTTAGGAAATTAGGGGATCAATTAGGCTCAATAATTTAGAGGGAGCAAAACATAGCGTGAAATTTTCAAGGGTGACAATTTTCAACACTACATTTAGCCCCCACTTTAGTGAGAGTGTGAAATTACACTCAGACTCGCACTAAAGTAGAAAATATTTGTCAAGCGGGGTTTAATTGTCCAAATATTGAAGAGCTATGATGGTAAAAGATATAGAGGGAGTGCACAAGCCCCCGGGATCTAAGATCCCATGGAAAAACAACACAAGCACAAAGGAACACGTACATGTATGACATGCAACAAGATAACATACATGTCGAAAACATGATGAAAACACGTGGCATAACATAGCATGTAGATGACAACAAAATGAACATAAACATGATGCAAACACAAATAAGACACACAACAAAAACACAAGGTTAGTACTAAAGGATTCGAGTTGGTAAGGTAAAGTGACCTCAGCCTTAAATTATCTCAAATACCAAATTTCATCCATAAAATAAAGGAGTGGTCCCATGAGAACTAGAAATTTGCATTATGCCACTTAACTCATAAGCCACATGGATCTACTAGCTAGCAATTTGTGTTATCCTAGGTGTCCATGCAATATGATAGGTTCCACAAGGCTAGCAAGGTGTGTTATGCTAAACACTCGTGAAACACATAGCTCTATTGGTAATCAAGTTGTGTTATGCTCAATAGCCATGTTAAGGAATTCATGACTCACACCATAGAAATGTCTGATATTTTCTAGGTGAATCACAAACCAAAGGCAACACAAGGCCTAGTGAAGTCTAATTTTCACTAGGTGAGCCCCCAAGACACAGTAGAAAAGTGAGAGACACACTAGGTCTAGTGAAGTTCGTTATTCACTAGGTGTGCACCAATCGTTAACCATACCAAGAGTTATACTCCCTAATAACTTTGATAAGGTGCTATAAAAATGATCAAGATTCTATTCCAATGCAACACTAATTTCAACGCGTGTGAACAAAGTGAATCAAAAATACCAAACTCACCTAAAAAGATGCAAAAACATTGACAAGATAAAGTCAAAACCTCAAGGGGTTTTATAACAACACCATCACAAAAGGGGCTTTGCTCAATACATGAAAGGTCACACCTTAGGGAATATCATGTCACATGAAATCGCCACCAAGAGAGGACTAATCATGGAATAGAAACTCACACCTTTGGGAATACTAACCATAGAATTACCACAAAGGGGAACATCATACCCCAAGAAAGGTCTCACACTTAGAGGACATCAAGCCCAATATCATCACAAAGGAGACACAACATAGATCGAGAAGGCCACACTTTCATTGAGAAGGTCACACTTCCTAGGAGTTGTATGATATTATTACTAAAAAGAGGCCATTTCACATGCAAATAATAAATGGGGTACTATATGACCCTCCTTAAAATGTTAGTGTACTTGCTACACTTATGTTCTAAGGAGAAACAAATGGATTCCTTTCCAGAAGGAATGCACCTAACACAAGGTTGTCTAACACCTTACCCCCCAAGTGTAGGGAGAAAGGTGATCCAAAATGGATGATGATATGTTGCTCCTCGCAAGATGAAATATGATTGCATAAAACTTAATTTATACCTCCATGCATGATAGTAATTATTGTGTGATACTACAACTACCACATGGAAAGGAGCAGCAACTAATACTATTCGTCTCTTGTATGATTAAGTGAAGATGTTTTCATTATTTTTGAAGGACAATAACCAAGACATTTTGTTTTTCTCCTGTGTTGAGCTCTATGGGAACATGAATTCCTTGTTCTTTTACACCACATCCTTTTCCATTATAGCCAAATTGTTTCAAAAGTTGATACCCTCTTCCATAAATGGCTTCCATTTATTTCGAGGAAGGTGGTTTTTCATAATCATATTCATCATAAGTGGATGTGAAATTTGTGTTTTCTTCTTTACTATAAGTTGTGGAATCGTATGTGTTTGATGATTTGGTGATAGATTGTGTTGATATCATTGTAGCTTCTTTTTATTTTCTCGATTTTGATGGTATAATCTTGTATTCCCCCATGAATGTAGGTGTGAAATATAATGATCCCCACTCATCATCTAACAAATTTTTCAGGAATAAAAGGAACTCATCTTTGTCTTCAATTTATAAAGGTCCCACTTTTGAGGTTGGTATCAATATTCTCAAAGGACTTTTTATTCCTTTCTCAATTTGTAAACACTTTTCAGATTTTGGATCAAATTTTATCGTGTAAACCTTATTGGTGTAAGTGTATTTCATTAAATGATGAAGTGTTGAAGGCACTCCTTTCATCTCATGAATCCATGGTCTACCCAAGAGAAGATTGTATGAAAGATCATGGGGCATGACGTTAATAGGAGTTTGCAACATAAGCTTACCAAATTTGATAGGTAAACTTATTACACCAAGCAGTTATTTTCCCATATTGTCAAAACCACGAATAGACAAAGAATATGGTCAAATTTTAGTCTTATCTACCCTAATTTTGTCTAAAATATTTACACTACAAACATTTAGCCCCAAGCCATTGTTAATAAGGGCACGCCTAATCTAGACCTTGTTAATAACAACTATTATCATAAAAGCATCATTTTTTTTCATTTCCGAATGAGGTAGTTCACTTTGATGAAAGATAATATCCACATTAATTGTGTTTATACCCTAAATTAAGGCTACTAATTTGTTTGGTTGTGCACTAGGAGGGACCAATTATTTTTGCAAAGCACTTTGAAGAATACCATGGTAAGTAGGTGATGTTTGAATTAGATCCCATGAGGAAATATTAGCAAGAGTGTTATGAAGTTTCTCTACAAGATCATACTCCTTTCCACTATGTTGAGGTAAATGAGAGGCACTAGGTAAAACAGGTTTTGGGAGTATATCAATGAGGGAATGACTTTTGTTTGTCTTGGTTGCTTGTTATTCCTTGTGATATATGTATGAGCAACTATGTGATAACTTGGTTGTTGAGACACATGATTACTAGTGAGTTGTTTTGCAAAGTTTAAGATATGGCCATGAGGTTTAGGAGGTACTATAATGAGAGGTGACTTAGGAGGTCCAATAATTAGAGGATTTTTAGGAGGTCTAATAATTAAAGGAGTTTTAGGAGGTTCAATAACTAGAGGAGACCTAGTAGCCAATTGTGTATTCATAACCTAAACGGATTTAACTTCTTATTGATGATCTCTCAAGGGGGATCTAATGTCACCTTAGCATCTTCATCTAAGCAAGTCATCTTACTATCTTTTGAAAGAAATGTATCAATTATTTCATCCTCTTGCACCATAATATCTTCCCAAGTAGGAGAGATATTAGGAGAGAAGTAAACAAGATTTTCATGATTCTCAATGATTGGATCCTCTATCACCAAGGTACCTTCTTCACAAGTGGGTGAGGTATCAGGAGAAGAACAACTATGATTTTCATTATTTTCAATGATTGCATCCTCTTGCACCAAAAAATCCTCACAAGTGGGGGAGATATTGGGAGATGAATGAAGTTTAGGCAAAGTGATATTAATGAATGTGTCAATGTTTTCATTTTCTTGTATTAAGATACTCTCGCAATCAGGAGAGACATTGGAGAATGACTAACATGATTATCATGAGTATCAATGATTTCATTTTTTGGAATGTTATAAGCCTTAGTGGATGATCTAGGTGAGATGAAGTCCCCAAGGGCATCATTTAACATGTCAAAGTCATCACAACTAAAGGGTCTTGGTAGGTATATAATGCACTTGTGGAAAGAGATCTAACATGGTCATATTATAATGCTTTCTCCAAGATTAATCACTAATTTACAATTTCAATTTGTGTTTATGTGTGTTAAGGCTAATTAGGACTGAAAACAAACTTATAGAACTGTTACAGGCACATATCTGGAAATTAGATTCCAGATCTGCAAACTGACGACAAGTATTAATTTGTTCCATCTAAAGCAAGTTTGGAGGACCAAGATTCCCTAGGGAATTTATGTCCTACTAGGGCTCTTTCTAAAATCTCAATTTCAAAGAATTAGTAATAGAAACTAACTGTGTGACAATTTGTAGACCCGAATTTAGAAAATATTTTGTTGTTTTTATGATTTTTCAAATTTGCAATGTATTGTAACAACCCAGGGTTTTATTTTTTTTACAAAAATGAAACTAATCTACCCAAATTATGCAATGCTTCAAAAAATGTAAACAATTATCCTACAAATTTGATAACTTACAACAGTGAAATGCCATAATTTTATTCATATTTGCAATAAATTTAACAGAATTACACTTTTCTTTCACTTGTAATAACATATTTTTAGAATTTCAAATCAGACATCAACAAGAAAAAACAAACTGATAACACAAAGATAAAGATCTATGCAAAAAAAATTGAGCCACCAATAACAGGAAAAATCCACCCAAGGGCATCTTTGTCCTAGATAGGATAGGTAAATACTAAAATTTTGAATGTTTATGATATTGTTTAAGGATTCTATTTTTGTCTGCAAATAGAATTGACAATGAATATTTTTCTAGAATTTTCTCAATTTATGATAATATAACTCAAATGCAAATGTGTAACAATGTTTAAAAAAAAGTGACAATTGTGAATGCAATTTTGAATGTAGATCTAACCTAAATGACTGAAAGTAATCCTATTACAACCTATGATGTAATATGAGATGCAACTTTTTGAATTTTTATATCTTTTATGATGCAAAAGTGAAACCCTAAATGAATAATGCAAAACAATTCAATGCTAAACCTAGATCTAGGGTTGAATTACTTCAGATTTTAGAAGGTTTATGATGTCAAAATGTCAGGTTCACCAAAATGTAACAAAGAAAAAGAGAACCCGGAGTTTTTTGTATAAAACCTAAGATTAATTTTCTCATTTTTCAAGGGTACATTAGGATGCAAATCAACAAGGTGTTTAGATTGAATTTCAACCATGAAGGCAAGTCAATCAGACCTAGATTTGGTCCTTTACATTGGGAAAATTGTGTCTCAACTTCCAATCTTGTGCCTCTATCAAAAAAGACTTGGCAAAAAATGCATCATTTTTTCCCTAACCGCTTTACCGTAGCGGTCTATTCATGCCTTGGCAGTACCATGGTGAGAAGGATTGGCAGTCACCGCCTTACCTCGCGCAGTGTTTTCCCTCACCGTGGTGGCCATGGTAGGCGGCTCACTGTCTATCACATCGGCTACCATTACACCGTGGGCGGTGATCTGAGTCACCGTGGTGGCCGCGGTGTGACTGGTGGCAGTCTTCCAGGGCGGTCATCGCCCTACTGCGGAGTGGCTTGGTGGCCTCTGTGGTAGCACGGTTGACCATTGGCGGTTTTCTAGGGTGGTCACCGCCCTACTGCAGAGTAGCCTGTCAGCCTCCGCAGTAGCATGGTTGACTGTTAGTGGTCTGGGTTGGCAATCACCACCTTGCCATGGAAGTTTGGTGGTCTGGGTTGGCGGTCACCGCCTTACCGCAGAAGTTTGGTGTTCAGGGTCCGGTAGCGCAATATGACCGCTTGCAGTCTTCTTGGTCGTCACCGCCACACCATGAGGAGACTTGGAGAGCTCAGCGGTAGCATGAGAAAGGTTGAGAGTGAGTCGAGTGGGCTCACCACCATACCGCAATAGGGTAAAACGAGCTCAGTGGTGGCATGACAGAAGTAAGAATGAGCTCGAAGCTCGGTCAACCGAGCTTGAATGAGCTAGACCAAAAAGTCAGAGCGATAGGCAAATGAAAGGCTGACATGTGGCTCGATGTCAGCAATTTGATTGGCTAAAATCCAAAATTATAAAATGCAGTTATTGCAGGCCGATTTCTAGCTGGAAACAGAACCCGATTAAGGCATGAATTTATTGCCTGGGTGGCTTGATGCAATCTGTGTAGATTAGTTACTTTTTTGGATGGACATTGCCGCATGGAGAAAGTCATGGGATTGGTTGAAAATTGTAAATGCGATGTAAGACTTGTACAATCGTTTATATTATTTATGAAAATCAATCATAGGTTGACGGTGGAGATAGTGGTTGTAAGCTAAGTAAAGGTTTGATTGTAATTCATTATATTCCATGAGCATTGTAACAGTGAGTGAACTTGAGTGTTGCTGTGAGATGATTATCAAAGAGTGAAGATTGAATTTTTTATGTAATTTGTTTATTACTGTAATACAAAAAAAATTTTGCTTGGTGTGGTGGGTTTTTTACCTGAAAAGTCTTTCCCACGTAAAGACTTCTGTAAATCTGTGAATGCTTATTTTTCTGTTATCTCTTTTATGTTGTATGTATTCATCTCAGAAGTGTTTGAGAAGATTTAGAACCTATTTTTTCTCCTCTCCTATGTTGTATTAGTGTTAGGGAGGTATCCTGCAATGTCCCCTTTTCTCCCTTCAAGTGGTATCAGAACCTGGCCAGTTGTGTTATCCTTGTTTGAAAGGTCAATTTTTTGTGCTAATACTGTTCCAGTGGGAGTCTTGCATTATTAAAACTTGTTTCTATTTGAGATGGCGAGTACATCAGGTAGAGTAGAGATTGAAAAATTCAATGGTAGCAACTTTGAGTTATGGAAACTCAAAATGGAAGACTTTCTTGTGGATAGAGACCTCTAGGTAGCAGTGTCTGGAACTATGCCACAAAGTATGAAGCAAGAGGATTGGGACCTTGCTGATAGAAAAGCAAGAGGTCTGATTAGACTAAGTTTGGCCGATTTTGTACTCCTGAATGTCCATGAGAAGAAGTCTGCAGCTTCATTATGGAAGAATCTTGGTGATATTTATCAGGGAAAGTCTTTGGTAAATAATATTTTCCTAAGGAAGAAGTTGTACTCCCTGAAGATGGAAGAAGGTGCATCTGTTGCAGACCATCTAAACTCATTTAACATGAGTGTTACTTAGTTGGCGTCTATAGGTGTAAAGACTAAGGAGGAGGATCGTTGCATGCTCATGTTGCGTTTGTTACCTGACAATTGGGATCATCTAGTGATGGCTATTGGAAGCACGACAACTGCATTCAAGATGGATGACATGGTTGCTTCGCTTATGTCTGAAGAAATGCGAAGGAAGTCTTTTGAGATGGCCAAAGAGGCTCTTGTTGTTTGAGGTAGACCAAAGGAGAAAGGCAAGAAGAAAGACAAGAAGTCAAAATCCAAATCTTCAGGGAGATCAAAGTCTCCTGGTAAAAAGTCCAAGGTGAAATGTTGGAATTGTGGGAAACCTGGTCATATCCGAAAGAATTGTAAGGAGAAGAAGAAGAAGAATGCTTCAGACAATGACTCTTCTCAGAGTGATGCAAATGCCTTCATTGCATCCTTGGCAACTCAGGCATCAAATGATGTTTGCCTGGTTGACTCAGGTGCATCTTTTCACATGACATCTCATAGAGAATGGTTCTCCAAGTATGAAAAGTATGATGGTGGAAAGGTGTACCTATAAATTAATTCAACACTGGAGATCGTTGGCAGAGATAGGGTCAAAATTTAGTTTCCTGACGGGAGAGTCAAAGGTATTGGTGGCGTACTACATATACCAGGTCTGGCTCGTAATCTTCTTTTTGTCAGTAAGTTAAATGATGTTGGTGTAGAAGTTTTTTTCTTAAGTAAAGGATGTAAAATGGCTAGAGGTGCAATGGTGTTGGCTAAGGGTGTTCATACTGGCACTCTGTATAATTTGGATGCACGTCCTGTTCAATGTAACAGTGCCTCTGTAGAGTCATGTAAACCAGTCCCTATAGAGAAAGGTGAAGACACTTCTTTGACTGCAAATACTTTGGAGGGAAAACTCCCAACAGAGAAGACTATGTTGTGGCATCACAAACTTGGTCACATAGGTGAGAAAGGTTTTAAAACCTTGCAGAATAAAAATCTTATAAAAGGGCTTGATGATTGTAACCTTGAGTTCAATTTTTGCAAACACTATATTTATGGAAAACAACATTGTGTTTCATTTTACTCGAGTCTTCATAAATCTTCTGGCATACTGGATTATGTTCATTCTGATGTGTTTGGTCTAGTTAATGTTCCTTCGTTATCGAAGTCTAGATATTATGTTTCTTTTATTGATGACTGTTTGTGAAAGGCATTTGTATACTTTCTTAAAACTAAATCAAAAGTGTTCAGTCGGTTTAAAGAATTTAAAACTTTGGTAGAGAATCAGACTGAAGGGAAAATTAAATGTTTGAGGATAGACAATGGCGATGAGTTTTATTCTGCAGATTTTGAAAGGTATTGCACAGATCATGGAATTAAAAGGCATAAAACAATGCCTTATACTCCACAACAAAATGGAGTTGTTGAAAGGTTGAACAAAATACTGATGGAAAAGGCAAGGAGTATGCTGAGCGGTGCTAGTCTGGAGAAAAAATTTTGGGCTGAGGCTGTGGCTACAACATGTTATCTGGTAAATCATTCTCCTTACTCTGCTCTTGTTGATAAGACACCTTTGGAAGCATGGTCTGGTAAGAAGCCCTCTCTAGGACATGTTTGTATTTTTGGTTGTGAGGTATATGCATATGTGCCAAACGAGAAAAGATAAAAGTTGGATAACAAGGTTATTAAATGTATCCTCATCAGCTATGGTGTTGGTGTGAAGGGATACAAGCTTTGGAACCCTATTACTGAGAAGGTTTTGTACAACAGAAGCATGATTTTTCATGAGCTGAAACCTTCAGTAAGTGGTCAACAGCTCGAGACAGATCAGAAAGAAAAGAAGAATGATGCAGTTGAGATTCCTCAAACTCCAAAAAAGGAAGAGTTGCATGGTGTACCTGAATTGAGGAGAGCTCAAGCAGCTCTGAGAGTTCTAATGATGACGAACCACAACCTCAACCAGTAAGAAGATCTACATGAGAAAAGTGGCAACCTGAAAGGTATGGTTTCTCAATGTTAGATTTGAACTGTGCCTATGCCTTGATTACTAGCACTGATGAGCCTAGGACTATAAAAGAAGCAATCAGCATGTCTGATTCGAATTCTTGGTTGGAAGCCATGAATGAAGAAATGGATTCATTGAAGAAGAATGAAACTTGGGTTTTGGTACCTTTGCCTAAAGGGTGAAATCTTGTTGGTTGTAAGTGGGTATTCAAAAAGAAGACTGGTCTTGATGGAAATGTTGAGAAGTATAAGGCAAGATTGGTTGCAAAGGGATTTTCCCAGATTGAGGGAATTGATTATGGAGATATTTTTTCCCCTATAGCAAAGCTGACATCTATCAGATTTTTGTTGTCATTGGAAGCTACGCATGATTTAGAAATTGAGAAGATGGATGTGAAGACAATGTTTCTCCATGGTGATCTAGAAGAAGAAATTTATATGTCCCATCCTTAGCATTTTGTTGAAAAAGGTAAACAAAATTTGGTCTGTAAGTTAAAGAAATCTTTGTCTAGTTTGAAGTAGTCCCCTAGAATGTGGTACCAGAAATTTGACACGTTTGTGTTGTCTATGAGATTTGTTAGATTAAAATCTAATCATTGTGTTTATTATAAATCTGAAAATGATCATGTGCTTATTATTACACTATACGTGGATGATATGTTGTTCATAGGAAATAGCAAGTCTATGATTTCTGATCTTAAATCTCAGTTGTCTACAAAGTTCGAAATGAAAGATCTAGGTGCAGTAAGGTATATTCTAGGAATGGAGATAACCAAAGACAGAATGAGAAAAAAGCTTTGGGTAAGTTAGAGTAACTATGTCAATTCGATTCTGGAGAGATTTGGTATGGATGATTGCAAGCAGCTAGTTGGTCCAGTTACGCATGGAACAAAACTATCTGTTGAAGACTATCCAAAGTTTGCTACTAAGATGGAGGACATGACCAGGGTGTCGTATGCAAGTTTTGTTGGCAGTTTAATGTATGTGATGGTCTGTACAAGACCAGACATTGCCCAAGCAGTGGGAGTTCTTAGCTGATTTATGGAAAATTCAGGAAGATCACATTGGGATGTTGTGAAGAGAGTGTTCAGATATTTGAAGGGGACTTCAGAGTATGCTTTGTGTTACCATGGAAGTTTGGTTGCATCACAGAGAACACTCAGCATTCGTGGATATGTTGATTTTGATTGGGCAGGGGACATTGACAGTAGAAGATCCACCAGTGGATACACGCTCATGTTAAATGGTGGAACAGTCAGTTGGATGAGCAAGCGACAAGCTGTAGTTGCTTTATCCACTACTGAGGTAGAGTACATGACAGCCACTCATGCTTGCAAGGAAGCAATTTGGCTGAGTCGTTTGTGTTCGGATATTGGTTTGATTGCAAGGCAGATTAATATTTATTGTGATAGTCAGAGTGTCATATGTTTGGCAAATAATCTGACTTTTCATACCAGGACAAAGCACATTGATGTGCAATATCACTTCGTGAGGGACATGGTTGAAGATAGAAAGGTTTGTCTTGAAAAGGTTGACACCTTGAAGAATGTTGCAGATGCATTAACGAAGCGAATAAGCACATACAAGTTCATATGGTGCACATAATCGATGGGCCTTGGGGCCTATGACCGTCGGTAATTTTCAAATTCTAGAGGAAGTTGGAAGTCTTCACCAAGTGGGAGCTTGTTGGGAAATTATGTCTCAACTTTCAGTCTTGTGCCTCTGTCAGAAAAGACTTCGTGAAAAATGCATCATTTCTACCCTTACCGCTTTACTGCAGCGGTCTGTTCATGCCTTGGTGGTACCGCGATGAGAAGGACTGGCAGTCACCGCCTTATCGTGCGAAGTGTTTTCCCTCACCGTGGTGGCCGTGGTAGGTGGCTCGCTGTTTGTCATGCCAGCTATCGCCGCACCATGGGTGGTGATCTAGGTCACCATGGTGGCAATGATGTGACCGTTGGCGGTCTACCAGGGCAATCACCACCCTACCGCGGAGTGGCTAGGTGGCCTTCGCGGTAGCATGGTTGACCACTGGTAGTTTTCTAGGGTGGTCATCACCCTACCGTGGGGTGGCCTATTGGCCTCTGTGGTAGCACGATTGACCGTTAGCAATCTGGGCTAGCGGTCACCACCTTGTCGAGGAAGTCTGGCAGTCAGGGTCTAGTAGCATGATATGACTGCCTGCAATTTGCCTATCCGTCATCGCCACACCGCGAGGAGACTTGGATAGCTCGGTGGTAGCATGGGAAAGGTCGAGAGTGAGTTGAGTGGGCTCACCACCATACCGCGACAGGGTAAAATGAGCTTGGCGTTGGCGTGGTGAAAGTAAGAATGAGCTCGGAGCTCCGCCAACCGAGCTTGACTGAGCTGGACCAGAAAGTTAGAGCGGTAGGTGAATGAAAGGCTGAAATGTGGCTCAGTGTCAGCAATCCAATTAGCTAAAAGCCAAAATTATAAAATGTAATCATTGCAGGTCGATTTCTAGCTGGAAACAAAACCCGATTAAGGCATGAATTTACTGCCTAGGTGGCTCGATGCAATCTGTGCAGATCAGTTACTTGTTTGGATGGACATTGTCACATGGAGCAAGTCATGGGATTCGTTGGAAAGTGTAAATGTGATGTAAGACTTATATAGTCGATTATATTATTTATGAAAATCAATCATAGGTTGACGGTGGCGATAGTGGTTGTAAGCTAAGTAAAGGTTTGATTGTAATTCATTGTATGCCATGAGCATTGTAATAGTGAGTGGACTTGAGTGTTGTTGTGAGCTGATTATCAGAGAGTGAAGACTAAAATTTGTATGTAATTTTTTTATTACTGTAATACAAAATTATCTTTGCTTGGTGTGGTGAGTTTTTTACCTCAAAAGGTTTTCCCACATAAATACTTGTGTAAATATATGAATGCTTATTTTTTTGTTATCTCTTTTATGCTATATGTATTCATCTCATAAGTGTTTGAGAATCTTTAGAACCTGTTTTTGCTCCTCTCCTTTGTTGTATTAGTGTTAGGGAGGTATTCTGCACTATCCCCTTTTCTCCCTTCACTTTAGAGCCTTGGAAATGGATTTGAATTGATTTTCCTTTATTGACCTAATTAAACTATGTGCCCTAATATGAAAATTGCAAGATCCTGACAATTGATAAATTGTAATAAAGATTTGTAGGTAGATCTGGGAAGGGCAGAGTGTTGTGTTCTTGCCATATAAATTTTGTATCAGTCATACTAGGACATAGGCACCCAAAGGTGTTTCTATCCTTGTAGGGGTGTCATGGATCTATTTTTGTAGTCATCTAATGTCATCTATGAGCTCCCAATTCCTACTTGTAAATTTATCAGATCATTGTTGGATAATGAACTATAGGTGAGTTTTTGTGAGTTGACAAGGTGTAGGGTTTTGAATGCAACAATGGAAAAATGATATTCAAAGTTCCTTCAATCCTCTCCAAACCTAAAATCTACACATTCAAAGAGAGAGGAAAGGTTGTGCCATTTAGGGGATTACCTTAGTCAAACCACATGTTAGTGTTTCCACTTCCATAATGATAATGTCAATGATGAAATGATAAATGATAGGAAGGAATGATAAATAAGTGTTGCAAATCACTACCCTTTAATGGATTCCTTGAAGGGATGAAGTCATGTGCATTACCTCGGGTCTTGGATCTTGATTTCTTGAATGATTGAATTTATTGGAGACCTACAACAAGGGTTAGCCTTCACAAACAATGGTGACATGAACATACATGAACTCACATACAATTTTTTATGATGCTTGGATCTTGAATTATTGCAATGAATCTTTGAAATATTTCTCTCTATTTCTCTTGACAATAATTGTTGCTCTTAATGTTTACCTCTTGCTAGATAGATTTCAAATGATGCAATAACTAGGTATTTATATGCAATTTCTTGAAAATTAGATCTCGATAGCTGACCTTAGCAAATTAAATTTCAAATGTTAAAATTTTGACACTGACATGTTCAAATTTGGAGGGAAATAAAATAGAGAGATATTTTTTTTCCATAGGGCATCCTTGTCCTTTCCCTATTTTTCAAAAATTAAGGCATCAGGGGAAAAGCATTAAATGAATGCATTTGTTGTTCGCTTGAAATTTGTTAGAAAATGGTAAAAATAGGCCTCAAAATGCATAATTTAGGAAATTAGGGGGTCAATTAGGATCAATAATTTAGGGGGAGCATAACATAGTGTGAAATTGTCAAGGGTGATAATTTTCAATGTTACATCTAGAAACCTCCTTCTCATCTCCAGAATTTACTCTAGACTCTCCTACCTAAAACATTGCAATGGAAATCTTCTTCAATGTCGCCAGCCTTACTTTTACCACACCATGGGAGGATAGCATGTGCAGATGGAGCTTGGGTCAAAATTTCATGTTGATGCTCTTCTTTGGGACATCTGTGTTGAGGGAGGCTTGGCATTGCTTATGGAGAGTTTGAGTGATCATGATGAAAACCTTTTTATTCAATTTTCCAACACTTGGAACAAGACATGTCAAAATGGGAGGGATATATTTTGAATTTAATGAAGATATAATAGTGGAGGCTACAAGATTAGCTTGCAATGGTCAAAAATTGAAAAGACATAGGAAAGTGTTGGATTTGGAAAATATGAACTTATTCTTCAAAGATGGTGAAACCCTTGTCAAGTTACATGCAAGCTACAATCGAGACAAACTTCCCAACCCATGGGACAAGGTATGTTTCCTTTTGATAAAATATATTACGTTGGAAAGTTGCTTTAAATATTACTATTTCTATCACCTCACACTTTTAAACCACTTTAGAAATAAGGTGTCAATTATCTTCTCTTTCAATATGCTATCTTCACTTAAGCTATTTATGAAAGAAGCCATTGAAATGACATCAAAAAACATGAATGAACAACCCATTCCACTCCACCAGGGGATCATTCTCAAACTGTATCATTTCTATCTCGCCCTATGCCCTCCCAATCCCATCAAGGCTTGCCTAGTTGAAGAACCCTTATTGTTTATTATCCTTTGGGGAACCCCCAAACCCTCATGTTGAAGAGATTTTCAAGCCTCTTTCAAAAGGAAAGTTGATTTCACCTGCTAAGCAAGGCACTCTTGGATTGAAATCAAAGTCCCCAAACTTGCAACCCAAGTCTTAAAAAACCCCAAAAACTTTTAGCCAAAATATTGCTAGTTCTTGTTTGTGTGAGCTTGAACACAACCCTCAAAGGTCATGAAAAAAGGATTAACATAGATTGGAAAGACCACCCTAGTAAAATAAAAAGAAACCCACAAATAACTTCTTCATGGAAGAGGCTACTTTCGAGGAAGATGAGAATGAAGATAACAATTAGAATATGGATGGGGAGGGGAGAAAAAAAGAACCTAAATAAACTAAAGATGTAGACTACACCAACCTAAGTGTTCAGATATCTCATATATTGGAAGGTAAACAAGTCCCCAACATTAGAGTGGATGAAATATCTAGTGATGAGTCTGAACAGGTTAAGAATGAGGTTGGTAGTAGCAAATAAGATAATGTTGATGAAGATGAAGAGGATATTGAAGGCTCGAATGTGTTTCCAAAATTTAATGCTATGCGTTGAGACCTAAAGGACTCTACCCCTACTAAAGATCACAATGAAGATAGCTACCCCAATTGTGAGAAGATCCAGATTTCACAACTCTATCAACTAGGGTGGAAAACTTGGAGTGGATAAAATATCTAGTGATGAGTTTGAATAGGTTTAAGGATGAGGACATGGTAGTAGCAAAGAAGATAATTTTGTGGAAGCGAAGGAGGATATTGAAGGCCTAAGCTTTCTTCTAGAATTTAATGTCATGCTTTGAGACTTGGAGGACTCTACCCCTACTAAATATCACAATGAAGACAACTGCCCCAATCGTGAGAAGATCCAAGATTTCACACATTTGTCGATTAAGGTGGAAAACTTAGAGAGGAAACTTAAAGGCCTTTCCTAATTTAACCTAAAATTTATTCATCACTTGGTTGTCACTCTTGGTTCAGTCTTGCAGGAAGAGATAAAAAAGCATGAGAAGACCACAGAACCCCGCACAAGCTACCAAAAATAGGATGTTTTTAAGTTCCTTATGGAGGATGGGGAAAATATTCCTAACTAGGATGTTCTTCTATTTTTTATGTGTTAATTTTCAAAACATTATTTTGTTGAGACTTTGCTATTATTTTGCTATTACTTGCCTATAAAATGGCCTTTGACCCTAGTTTCTATTTTTCTTAACTCTCTTCCCTTGGGACCTTTAGTGTTTGGGTACAACACCCTGTAAATATTGCTTATTTTATCAAAAAAATTATTGTGTGTCAATTGATGGTTGGTTTTTTATTTCTTTGATTTATCTTTTTACTTATACTATGTCTACTCATGGTCACCACAATCATTATATGTTATGGTGCACTTTGAATGGTATACATGGGGGCAAGGTCAATTATTTCTATATGTTACTCTTTTTAGTTCTTCCTATTAGGTTTTAGGTAGATTGGAGCAATAAACATTAACAATTCTATGTAGATTAAATAACCCATAAATAACAATGAAGAATAACACAAAAGAGATCAACACAAAATTTTAGCATGGTTCACCTAATATGGGATGCATCCATAGAAACTCAGCCATCCAATGATTTTATTATCCAATGTAAAAAATATTATAATCTCACAAATACCATGCCACAACTTACATCCCAGCCACTTATAACAAGATTTTTGGAAGCTTCTAGAATTAGGGTTTTACAAAGTCATTTTTCATTTGTCGATTAACAAAAATTAACTACTAACCCTTTGACATGCAAAAAGGGAAAAAATAATTTTCGGGGGTTGCTCCCTCGAACCCCCCCTTAGGGCTCGGCCCAACCCCAAACCCTGACAAGGATACATAAAGATTGTACAGTATTTGCATGATTAGTCGCCACATACCAACAATCTCTCACCTGGAGAATGATCAAGCTCCACACCAAAAAATATCCCACTTGGAGATTGATCTTGGATGACACCGTTGCACTTGAAACTCCCACTAGATTATAGGTCTGGCTAGTTTCTTATGTCCACCATTATCATTCGTGAAGGCCAACAAAAACTGATGAGGAAATTAGTTTCTCTTGTGTAACTTCCTTTGTGCACATATTTGCAATATTTTCACTTGTGTGAATTTTCTCCAGCTTCAACTGTCCATGCTCCAAAATTGACTAGATTAAGTGGTATTTGAGTTGTGTGTACTTAGTTTTTTAATGCAGAGCTCAATTCTTAGCAAGATGAATGGCACTCTAGCTATTAGTGTACAAAGGGCTATCTTCTTGTCAACGTCCTAATTCCTCCAGGAAATGTTGTAACCAAATCATCTCCTTGCTAGCTTTCGTAGGAGCAACATACTCAGCTTCAATGATTGAAAGTGTAACAACCTTTTGTAGCCTTGAAATCCAATTGATTGTAGTACCTCCTAAAATAAAAACATACCTTGTAGTACTCCTCTTGCTATCAATATCACCTGCCAGATGAAAGTCAACATATCCTTTTAGAGCATAATTTGTTCCTATAAAGCATAGTTCCTTTCAAGTAGTACCTCTCAAATATCAAAGAATCCATTTTACCACATTCCAATGTTCCATTCTCGGATTGCTCATATACCTGCTCATAAATACCACTGCATGTGTAATATTTGGCCTTGTGCATGCCATTGCATACATCAATCTACCAACTATTGATGAATATGGTATCTTAGACATTGTGTCTCCCTCGTCTTGTGTCTTTGGACACATCCCCTTAGTCAACTTAAAATGACTAGGTAAAGGTGTACTAATTTATTTTGCATTATGCATGTTAAACCTTTTCAATACCTTCTCTACATACTCACTTTGAGACAAAAATAATTTTCTATTTGTCCTATCTCGTGTGATCCTCATACCAAGAATTTATTTTTTTGCACCCAAATCCTTCATAGCAAATTAATTTGCTAATTTCTACTTAAATTCATTAATATTTTGCATGTTAGACCTGACAACAAGCATGTCATCAACATAAAGTAATAAGATAATATAGCTTCCATTACCCAATTTCTTAAAATAAACACAATAATCAAAATGGAATCTTTTTTAACCTTGTTCAATCATAAAACTATCAAATTTCAAATACCATTGTTGAGGTGCTTGCTTCAAGCCATACAAACTCTTCTTTAACCTGCACACAAATTCCTCCTTACCCTTGACCTCATATCCCTATGGTTGTTGCATGTATATTTCCTCTTCCAAATCCCCATGGAGAAATGTTGTTTTCACATCTAGTTGTTCAAGATGCAAGTCTTCTGCATCCGCAAGACTTATAATAGTTCTAATAGAAGTCATCTTTATAATCAAAGAAAATATTTCATCAAAATTTATACCTTTTTTTGTGCAAACCTTTTACCACGAGTCCAGCCTTATATCTTTTATTGCCTCCATCTTCTTCCTTCAACCTATAAACCCATTTATTTGACAATGCTCTTTTACTTGTAGGAAATTGGACTAAGTCCCAAGTCTAACTCTGCAGCAAGGAATCCATTTCATCTTTCATGTCTAGCTCCCACTGCTTTTTGGTATCTACCTACAATGCTTCTTCATAACCTTCAGGTTCACCAGAATCAGTTAATAATATAGAATATAATGATGGATAAAATATTTTTGGAGCTCTAGTTATCCTTGTAGAACATCTAACACTTGCTAGAGTCTATGGGATAACTGGTTGTTGATGAGCATCAGGTACCACTAGCATTTAATTTTTTGGAATCTCATCTAGCACCACATATTCCTTTTTGGTATGTTCATGCTTCTTTTCCTGTAATCGATCCTTATACATGACCTTCTCAATGAATATAACATCTTCGCTCCAAATGATTTTATGATTTTTTTAATCCCATAACCGATAACCAAATTCATCTACTCCATACCAAATGAAGACACTTTTTTTTTATAGCCTCAAGCTTGGTTCTATTTTCAATATCATGGACAAAAGCTTCACAACCAAATGTTTTCATAAATGAATATTTTACCTTTTTACTTGCCCATGCCTCCTTTGGAATGCCACCATCCAAAGGATTTGAAGGTCCTCTGTTTATTAAATAAACAATGGTATGTACAATATCTACCCAAAAGTGTAATGGTAGTCCAACATGCAATATCATGCTCCTTGCATGCTCCATAATTGTCCTATTCATCCTCTCAGACACACCATTTTCTTGTGAGGTTTTAGGAACCATTTTCTTCCTACGGATTCCATTTTATGAATAGTAATTTTCAAATTATCTATTTGAATACTTTCCTCCATTATCTGATCTGAGACACTTCAACTTTTCTCTTATTTCATTCTCAACCAAAGCTTTCGACTTTTTAAAAGTTTCAAACACTTCTGATTTTTGCTTTAGAAAATACACCCATGTTTTCCTAGTTGCATCATTAATAAAAGTAACATAATAGCAAGAGCCACCAAGAGAAGATACCTGAGATGGTCCCCATACATCTGAATGCACAAGCTCTAATTTCTCACTCTTCTTCTCTTTCCCAACTTTGAGAAATCAAACTCTTTTTTATTTTCCATAAATATTTTTTTCACAGAACTCCAAGTAAATCTACTTTAGACCTGGTAGCGACTTTTTGGAGTGAAGTATCTTCATCTCTTTCTCACTCATCTACCCAAGTCTATGGTTCCACAATTATATTTGTGTCCCTATAGAAAGTTCTATAACTATCTCAATAGCAATTATTTCTATAGCAGCTAAGGTAGAAAAAGTATTACTAGTACATAAATACAATGTTCCTACCTTTTCACCTTTAGCTACTACTAATGCACCTTTAGTGACCTTCAAGATTTTGTCTGAAAAGGTAACTATGCAACCTTCACTACCCAGTTGTGCTACAATTCCTTCTCAAATTTGGAACATGCCTTACCTCCTATAGAAACCATTCATTTCCATTATGCAACTTGATTTTTATCTTTCCTTTTCCAAAAATCTAACAGGGTCCATCATCACCCAAATATACCTGTCCAAAATCACCTTGAACATAATCTACAAAATATTTCCTATGAGGTGTGCCATGAAATGAATCCCCTGAATCTATTACCCATGAATCGTTAGCATTATCTAAACACAGAACTAAAGCATCCTAAAATTTATTACTTGCAACATTAGCTTACTTACTGTCATCATGTTCTTTGTCTCCTTGTTTTCCCTTTCAAGACCTACAATCCTTCTTCAAGTGTCCTTGCTTTCCACAATTCCAACAATCCATTATTCCTCTAGATTTAGATCTACCTTTCTTTGACTTTCCTTGTGACTTCCCATGATTTTTGGGGATTTTTCCTCTCCTTTGTTCTTCCCCTGTTCTCTACAGTCAAAGCATTACCCGATGTTGAACTCTCACCTGTGCTTTTCCATCGTATTTCCTCGCTAAGGATAACACCAACAACGACATCAAATTTCAATGTATTTGAACTAGAGACAAGGTTACTTACAACCATTACCAAGCTATTTTAGTTTTCTGGAAAAGAACATAAAACCAAGAGAGCCCTCACCTCTTCATCAAAAATCACTTTTACAAAAGGTAACTTACTGGTAATCGTATTAAACTCATTTAAATTATTTATCACATATCCACCTTCAATCATTTTCAGATTAAACAAACGCTTCATGAGAAATACCTTATTTGAGGCTAAGGGTTTTTCATACAATTTAGCTAAAGCTTTCCTCAAATCCTCTATTTTATTTTCTTTTGCTATATTGAATGCCACAAATGGTTCTAGGAATAACCAAATAGTTCCCAATGCCTTTCTATCTAGAATCTCTCATTCTTCATCAAACATCGCAACATCTTTCTTTGCTTTTCCTTGTAATGGCCTCCATAGATCCTTTTGAGACAAATAATCTTTCATCTCCATCTTCCATAATTGATAATTTTGGTCGTTGAACTTCTCAACCTTAAATTTTCCTTCTTCCATTGCTCCCACTCAAATCTAGAGGTTTCCTACCAATTGACCAAAAAACACATAGCTTTGATACCAGTTGTTAGGGTTCAGGCAGATGGGAGCAATAAACATTCACAATTATATGCAAATTAAATAACCTAGAAATAACAATGAAGAATAACACAAAAGAGATCAACACAGAATTTTAACGTGGTTCACCCAATATGGGCTACATCTGCAGAAACTCATCCATCAAATGATTTTATTATCTAGTGCAAAATAAATTACAATCTTGCAAATACCATGTCGCAACTTACATCCCAACCGCTTATAACAAGCCTTTTGGAAGCTTCTACAATTAGGGTTTTACAAAGTCATTTTTCATTTATCGATTAACAAAAATTAACTACCGACCCCTTAACATGCAAAAAGGAAAAACAAATATTTTTGGGGGGTTGCACCCCTAAACCCCTTCTCTCAAGGGCTACCGCCCCCAAACCCCCGCTTGAGGCCCGGCCTGTTCCCGAACCCTAGCAAGGATACGTAAAGAGTGTACAATATTTGCATGATCAGTCGCTACACACTAATAGTTCCCTAACTAAACCCATCAAAGTTAAATAACTTATGATGTGTAGGAAACACCTTATGTCTATTGGTTGTTTCATCGTAAACCTACCAAGAGCATTAAATGCCTTGTGAGTGTTGGGGCATATTTTTATTTATTATTTACTTGTGATTCAACACATGCATTGAATACATTGTCACCTTGTCTTTATATTGTGGTGCATAATATCCATTTCTTTATTAAATAAAGGTTGTTCTCCTTGTATTAGCAAGTTCCATCCTAATAAATCTCTCTACCTTATTTCATTCATAATCATGTTTCTTGCATCCATATTTTATTTTTTCTCCACTTTCCCTCTATTATCTTCCATCATTTTCCATCTTCTATTTGAATTTTTCTCCACTTATCTTCTTTTGAGAGCTCACTCATGCATTTTTTGTATGGATAACCTCTTGAAGGGGCATCATCCCACTAATTAATTTGTCATTGCCTCTTCCACCCAACTAGGGCATATCATCACTTTCTTCATCTCTTCTATTTTTTTCTTCTTAACTTCTTTTCTTGTCTTTGAAAATGCTACTTCAAACATTGTCTCAAAGAGGGGCAATATGTAGACACTAAAATAACTCTTCCATTAATTATCTATTAATTAATAATAATTATAGTTATATAATTAATTATTATCATTTCATTAATTTTTCACATTATTAATTATCGTCATTATTTATTATTAATCATTTAATCAAAAAATTGTTTATTATAATTAATATGAGATAATTATCCATCTAAATAAATTAATAAGCTTGTCATTGTCTCCTCATCAATTACCTCCTTCATTGAATTAGTAACTTCCTCATTTAATTATCCATTTAATGAATTGTTAAACTCATTATTTTCTTTGCATGAATTGAAATGACAATTTCCCTCACCAATTTTAGTTAGTTGAGTTAACTTATAATCCTTAATCAAATCCCCATCATCCATTTGATCTTCCAAAATTTTGTAAATTTTTCCTTTCACTCATCATTCTCATCATAATTTTTTTATGCAAGATAAATTTGATTTCATCATTCAAAAAATAGTATTGTTATGCTATTGAGTTGAGCACCCACAAGTCTTGATCATTAAGACAAAATCTACTTGAAAACAATGAAGTTTATGGTAACTTTGTTTTGAAAATGTATTTTTTTTGGCTTTGTATGAAGTTTATTTTGTACTCTATGTAAGGTTTTTTGTAGTTTAGAATAGGAAAATTGTTTATTTATATTTGTTTTCTAGTTTATTTTTTAATATATTGCTTATAATTTATACTCTCTTAGAAGAAGATGTCATGGACATAAAGTTAGGTATTGACTAGGACCAAAAGTTAACACAAATTACTACTAATATGAACTCAAAATAATAATACGTTAATTATGATCTCCTCTCAGTATATTTTGATGTGTTCACCTAGTCTTATGTAGATATGACAAGCTTAGATATTTTTCTCATTATTCATCACTTGGTAGTCAAACGAACTGCCAAGTTGGTCAAGAAAAAGCTTCACAAAATATACCATAAGAACACTTTAATGGCTAAAGAATAACTTAAAAAACTTTTGGATGTTGGATTCATTAGGCCTATTGACAACTTAGGATGGATCTCCAATATAATATTGGTTCAACAGAAAACAAAAAAAAATTGTTTTTTTATAATTCCATGATATTAACAAAGCTTGCTCTAAACATTATTTTTGATGCAATAACATCCTTGGTTGTAAATCAATCTTGTATCAACCAAAAATAGTTTTTTTTGCATTGCATTCTGTAGCAATTTCAATGGGACATTCCACATTTTACCACATCATTGTTTCTCAACTCATTAAGCATGATATAGCATTTACACATTGACATCTATCACATATCTAGATTTCACATCATTTGTATTTGCCTACTGAAAGTTATCGCTCTCAAAATCTCACTCTGTTTAGCAATCAAAGCATTTGAGGCAGACCTGGTCTAGATTTCTTAGTGTAGACCTATTCTAGATCATGTGGAGCCTAATTGGACATTGTTGTGCATTTTTCGCACACACGTCCCAATGAAAGTAGGGACCCTCTTTCTTACTCTTTTATTTTTTCGCTCTTGGTATCTTGGCCCTTTGTATTTTGGATGTTTTGCTTGCTTGGTCAAGTGCTTTGATATTTATCTTGCCCGTTGGAATAGTCCATTTATGATTTATATTGAAAAGCTTAAGTTTTGGGCTCATTCTGGGTTTTTCACTATTTTCGGGAAAATCCACTCCTAGCGGAATTTCCCAGTTTCCTTTAGAAGCTCGCTGATAGCTGCTTTCCATTGAAAATCCGGAGATTTTGGTCGTCTACGAAATTCCGTTGTGATCAGATTTCTCTGAGGGTCTGTTGCTTCATCGGATTCCCGAGTTTGGTTTAACCTGTCTTGTTGATTGCATTAATGCCCGATTGTACGACTTCTTCAGCAATGTTAAATCGACTTTTGGGAAATTTTGTGCCATTTGAGTTTCATTGTTTTCTTCCTATTTGATTTGGTGTGCTTGATCCTGAGTGTCATTGTTGGATATTGCGTTTGGGATTGGATTTGATTGATGCAGTTGGATTTCCTGAGCGCAATTTGCATTTTGCTTGAGCTTTGAGGTTTCTTGTCAGCTTCCTTTGTTTCGATTTCTCTATCCTCATGGTATGTACATCATGCTTTCTCTCTTTTAAGATTGAAATGGATTGCTTTATGATTTGTGTGCTTTCATGTTGTTCATGTTTCTATGCTTTAGCCTTTCCCTATTGAATGTGTATGTTTCTTTGGTGTTTTGGGTTTGTTTGGGGGTTTATGTCTTGCCAGTCTAGAATTTTGTATTTCGAAGCTGGAGGGATTTCCCATTTTGTTCGAGTGCCTTTTTCGGGTGATTGTTTTGAGCTTATCTTTTGATTTTATCCTTGGGAAGCTTGCTTTCATTTTCCATGAACCTTATTTAAACCCTTGCGGGTAAGCAAGTTATGCCCAAGCTTATTATGTGCCTTCATGGTAGAATTTTAGGGTTTCGACCTAGGGCATAACCAATCCCTCTTGATTTATTGTAAGGTAGGCCTTGAATTCAAAATTGATCCATAAGAGGTCTAGGTCAAGATGTTGTCAAGCTCTAGGTCCTCAAATTTGTGATCATTTGATCAATTTGAGTGAGCTTGAGAGAAAATGTAGGTATTCAGGCTTTCAGAGTCTTCACGGAATTCATCATCTGTCGGAATTCCCTGATTTCCCATTTTCTCTTTGTTCTTCGCAATGTGCATTAATCTAGATTTTTGTCTATCTCGTTGATTTCCACTACCTCCGGATTTCCCCGGTTTGTCCTTTGCTTGGTTGTTTCCCAAATTGGGCTTAAGTGGTAAATTTTTATTAACTTCGTTGGAATCCACACCCTCTGGATTTTCCTGAATGTTCTTAACTCCTTCATTTTCTCAGAGTTTTTAAACTGTTGCCATTCTCGGGGATTTTCCCAAGGTCTTGTTGAAAATGAATAATTAAGGGATTGCATGAGGGTTTGCTTGGTAATTATGCATTTTATGATTGATTTAACTTGTTCTAGATGTGTGTCATGTGATTTATTGGTTAAATGGATTGATTGAATAATTATGAGGATACTTGTATGTCTGTTTCGCTGGATTTCGCTTGGTCTGGAGTTCCTCAGAATTCCTCTCTAGCCTGGATTCCATGAGGGGGGCTAAAGCCCGAACTTTGAGATGGTTGATTTTATATAGATTTTGGGCATTTTTTTTATCATGGGTCTCATATTAAGGAATTATTTTATCATTTGTAATGGATTTAATTGAGCTTTACGCTATGATGGATCTTATTTTAGTGCCTTTATTGTATGCAGGTAGAGTTAGGTCAAATTGTTGTTGGGCATAGCAAGGGAAAGGTGATGGATCCAAATGTTGAAGGTTCAGCTATCTCTGAGGCAGAGAGAGTTAAAATGGACATAAAGAGTAGAATCCCAGAGAGAAAGTTGACTTCCATCTGGTCAGGGATCACCGATACAAATGTTGGAATGTGGGACTATGAAGAATTCTAGGCAGGGATGGCAACACAGAACATCCCTTTGTTGGCCAGAAGGACATTGGAGTCTGGGTTAGCACATGTGGCTAGATTTCCCTCTATGGTCCAGTGTTATGAGTTGGTGCTTGAGTGTGCTAGACACTATGACAAGAGTACACAAAGGATAATTGGTCCTCAAGGAAGAATCATGGAAAATTTTGACACTGTATCCATAGCTCGGACCTTTGACATGCATGATCAGTCTCATGTTGTGGCCTTTGATATGGATTTGGCAAGGAAGCATTATGAGGAGAATGTTGTCAACTCTTAGCAGGTTATCAATTCCTGGTTGGAGAAGCCCAAGTCCCACCTCTCCAAGCTGCCCAAGCAGCTAGTCAGACATAAGTTCAAGAGAGAATATTATGAGGCTATTACACTCCTTAGCAGGGTGGTAGGATTGAAAAGTGCAGAAGTATTCGAGAGTTGGATGTTCAATGTCATTGCACGAATGGAGCAAGGTATAGATTACCACTGGGCAGGCATTATAAGTGCGGTAATACATGAGTAGATGTGCAATGTCCTACAGACAAAGACCTTCACAATGACTTCTTATTTGGTATATGCACTTGCAAGGTTTCACCCATACAAGGGAATTAGCACCAGAGGTGTATTTGGGCAGGATGTAATTTATGAAGTGTATCCACAGATACACCATAGGAGGGTGAATAATTCATTCACCATGTATATCACTAGGCTACTGCAGGGTGCTAAGCATGTTTGGATTTTGGACAAGGCCAAGGAATTGATCAAAAGGTTTGGAGCTTGGTTCATTCAGTTCCGTACCTTTTCCTACATAAGGATTGATGGTTGTTAGAGAGCTCCTTACAGACTCCCAAGGTACCCTACATACCATGTTATATTGTTGGAGGTCACAAGACAGATATGTGACTTTGATGTAATAGTGAAGGGGGAGAAACACAAGACTGGATTCGATAATGACTTCCCTCTGAAGATAGGCACTAATGAAGTATGCCCTTCTATCCAATTATCCCTTGCTTCCGAAGAAGAAATGAGCAGAGGTCTCTCCTTCGATTCCAAAAGAGCCAGGTTTGATATAATTCATGAAGCACAAAAGAAGGCTAGCAGAGAATATAGTCACAAAGATGATATAGAGGACTATTGGGCTAACCTTGGTGATGAGTTCAAAGTCAAAAGAAAGAAGTTCTCCAGGCTTCTAGTGAACTTGGTACGGTTGTATAACATAAAGGCTATTCCTGATCAGCTTGAGGAGGATGGAAATTTGGTTCAGGGCCATATATTTGAGGCTATGAAGGACAAGCTAGTTGGAGAGGTTGATTGGCTGGAGGAGGAAAAGATAGAATTAGAGCAAATTATGACTCCATTAATTAAGTACACCAAGTTGTGGCTTAAGCACAAGATGTTAGAATTAGAGGGTGAAGGTGTGCTGTGCACCTATGACTTAATGGGAGACTTGGAGTCCCATTCCGCTTCTAAAAAGTCACATGAACAGGATCCCAAAGGTAAAACCAAGGTGGGCTCTCCTTTCAAAATCAAGATCAAAGATGTTCATGCAGAAGATGCAGGAGAAGCAGGGAAACAAAGAAAGCCCATAGCCAAGAAGAGAAGGCATGTCTCAAAGAGGAAAGGGGTTGAGAAAGATGGAGAAGAAAAGGAAGAAGTGGATGCCACTATCCCTTTAATTAAGAAAAGGAGACTTGTGAGGCAATCACAAAAGGAAAAGAAAAATTATAGGATAGATAAGGAGGTTAAGCCACCTGTGGTGGAGGTAGGGAGATCAGGGGAGAAGACACGAGTGTATATGAGGAGGTCAAGGACCCCTTCACCCAAAGATGTTGCACCAAAAGGAAGTGTTCATGTGACTGCTCCTGCCACTGAACATGAAGACATCCCTCCTTCTCAAGAGACTGGCAATGTGCCAGATGAGCCAAAGGATGTTGAAGATCCTAAGGACTTGGGAGAAGAAGAATTCCAGGAGGGTGGTCTCTACAATACCGAAGCAGAAATGGACAAAGTAATGCAGTCTCCATTGGTGGCCTATGCAAGTTCACCTGCAGAAGTTCATGAGGATAAATCCCCTCAAAAGGAGGAGATACCGGCCAAGATTCCCTCACCAGCACAAGACAAAGGGGAAGAGAAATGTAAAGAAAAGGAGAATTCATTTAGGGAGATCCCTGATGAGCCAAGCATTGATAGGGGTGCACCTAGTGTTCAACAGGAACAAGATGGACAGGATAAGGTGCAGTCAGAATCCCCTATTCCAGGGTGGTTAGATAAAGAGTTGAAGAGAAAACATATTATAGTAGATGACACTCCTCCCAATTGGGATGACCTACTAACTAACATTGGAAAGGGAAGGACAAAGAAGACAGCCAGAGTCATTTCTAGGATTGAGAGGGATGAAGCGAACAATAGAGTGGTCCATATTGCTACTCATGCTCCTAATAAGGATAGGGATGGGGTGACTGCAAAAGATTATAATGTGCAGACTATCAATTTAGGGCATGCCTCCTTGGAGCAAGACATTGAGGAGTATGAAGGCTCCAATGTTGTGATCCTTGGCAGATTGAGGAAGGAGGTGCAGACTAAGCATGAGTTGGAGAAGGAAAATGAGAAACTAAAGAAGTACTTGTAGGATTTGATGAAACCCTTGCAGTCCATCAATTCTTCCTCATCTGTTGTAGGCTTCCTACCTCAAGAAACAATATCAAAGCTTGAAAGGATGAAGGGTGCCACACATGTTACAATCGGTTGGTTGTAGTGAGTCCAAACCAAGGGAGATAGTGCCATCAAGACATCTTGTCAATTGCAGGGGATGCAATAAGATCAATAGATTGGCTAAAGACTGTGCTAGCCCAGGATAAGGAGGATATAGATCTCCTGCTGTAGAAAACAAAGACAATCATGGAGCATATTGAGGATAAACTGGTGAAGGATGGAATTTTTCCTTCCTCAAGGGTTGCAGAGCCTTAGGAATGGTTTGACATTTTGTACATGAGGCAAAGGGCCTTCAAGAAGATATACAAATAGGGGAGGCAGATTGAGGACACTTTGATTGGTATCTATGATAAGCGTATCTCTTTCTTTGAGATTATGACAGGGAGAAAGAAGTTTGCTCCAAAGCATCTCAGTTTGGAGTAGTTAAGGAAATGGTGGCGAGAAGTCTACTCTCCAGTCAATGAGGGCCCTGTTACTGAACATCAGCTAGATGATGTTGTAACCTATATTGCAGTCATTGATAGGTATCAAACAAATAAGGTCGATTGGGATAATATAGTGAAGCAGTCAAGAGATGACATCAAGTCTCTTGAGAGGAAAATTAGGTTTTTCCTGTGCCACCTATTGTTGAATTGGACAAAGTGTTATTGGCGATACATGATAAAGAGGAGTGTGCTAAGGATAAAGGGGGGAAGTAGTTAATGCAAGGCTACATCATAATTTGTGCTTCCCCATTATATTCTCCTCTTCCTTCACATGTATTGGATCGAGTTTTTGGAGACCCCAAGCCGACTTGGATGAAATTAGTGCAAATTGCACATTTCATGTTATTTTTTAATACCTTTTGGCCAACCTATTGTGTGGTGTTTATTATTGTAAACCCTAATTTGGGCCGACATATCTTGGGGGTTCTCTATAAGATTGGCATGATGCCTCATTTGTGAGAGTAGATAAAAAGTTAGAAGAATTTTACATTTGAGCGAATTGTAAGAGCAGGAATTAGGGTTAGAGTTTAGTTTATCTCCAAGCAAGTGTTGTAATAGAAGACTGGAATTGTTGCCACTTTGGATAATTTAATATAAGTAAAGATATTGTGATTTGGTATGTTTCTTGTGTTGAGTTTTATCTGGCATGGTTCTTGATATTCAATCTTTAAAATTGCTTAAGTTTATTGGTTTGATGATGTTTAGGGTTTTATGCTTAAAGTGTTTGCAGCAATCTCTAGTCCATACTTTTTGCAGTTAGTTGATTGTTAGTTGTTTTGCAAAGTTAGCTTAGACTTAAAATTGTGCTTAGTTCAATTATGAATGTTTGTTCATTTCAATTGCAATAGGGTTGTCTTGAATGAATATGCATGATTTGAAAATCTTTACCACCTTAGAAGATTGCACTATTTTTGTAAGATTGTAGATTTATCTAGGTTAAACAGAAAGTAGTTTCTGAGAGATTGGTCCATTTTGAGCATCTTATTTTTTGCATTGTTAATCTTAGGGTTAGAATTAATATTAGAATTATCTCTGAAACCTTTACTTTTTATTATTTATTTTATTATCTGGGTTAAATTTAGGATTTGAAGTATCAACATATTGCTAGATCTAATAAATTCGAGTTCAGTATTTGCTTGTAGTAAGGTCCCTTTGTGATTACCAGCATTTTCACATTATCTCTTAGTTGTTTTATTTGCATTGTCAAGACCTGACATTAGAGACCTTGGGGTTATCTCTCTTTTCCATAGAGATTTACCTTTCAAGAGAGATAGGATATCATATTTTATCTGAGTTGTCGTGCATAAAACACCATCAACAGATTGGCGCTAGAAGGAGGGCCTTGAACAAGCAAGCTGGATCAATTTATGTCTGCCATTTCTCCTGAGAGGTTTAGAAGAAGAACTAGGTCTACTCCAGGAGAAGAGGAATTTCAAGAATTACAAGCCCATACTAGGTCAAGAAGGACCAGAAGAGGGGGAGAATCATCATCCACTCAGCTACTCCCATCATCTCCATCATCCTCATCCTCATCTGATTCTAAAGTAATTCCTATTCCACAACCCCAACCAGCCATAAATCAGCTAGTACCGCCCCCACCTCCACCAATGGCTTTCCTTGCCAACAACCCATCTCCATTAACTTTCAATAATTACAATGTCATTCCCAAGAACCCTGAGCACTTTTTCTATAAGTTCCACACTCATGATCCCAATAGGACAGCTCAGGAGCATATCAGGATTTTCCAGACCTGTCTAAGGGATAGAGGAATTAACCATGAGGATGTTGCATGCAGTAGTTTCCATTATTCCCTTGGGGAAGAGGCCTTTTATTGGTATAACCACTTACCTGCTACCTCTATCAATAATTGGGCAAAATTGGAAACTGCATTTCTGCATAAGTTTAAAATTCTCATTAGCGCTAATGAGCTTTACATGCAGTTTACCGGAGTTAAGAGGGAGATTAATGAGCCTATAGGGTCATTTAATGACAGATTCCACCGAGCATACACTAGACTCTAGGCACCTTATGTTGTAGATGATGCCAATGCCCTAGTGGTCTACTTTGAAGCCCTAAACAACCTTACATTTATCAAGACCTCTGCCATCCTTAGGACTTGTTGCTCACCCTAGACAAGTCCAAGCTCTTAACCAGGCTTTGACTAATCATGCTCCCATAATGAATCCAGTGCCCTCATTGCCTTTGGTCCCTCATCCAAGTCCTCAAATAAATCAAGCTCAGCAAATGACCTCTTATCCTCAGCAAAGGGCTAATCAACCCCTTCATCCGTAGCAGGCTGGTTTTCCTACATACTTGCAAAATTCAGAAGTTTTGAATCAAGTTGTTGATTCTGGAGGAGCATTTGGATACCCGTCGGGTAATGTGAATTTAACACCACCTAATAGTATAGATAAGGAGCGACTAGATGAGTTATCTGAGTAGGTAAAGAAACTTAATATAGAGGTGACCTACCAAAGAAATCAGAACAACCAACTTCAGGTTGTGTAGAAGAACATGCAATCTAACTACAATAGAGAGAACGGGGATGTTGCAAGAGGACAAAACTTTGATAGAGGACAATATTTTGACAGAAATCAAAATTTTGAAAGAGGACAAGGCTCTGGCCAGAATTATGATAGGGAGCAATAGGATGGACAAGGATTTGACAGAAGCAAACCACCTAGGCATAATAGGTCATGGAATACTGAACCTAATAATGGAGGGGTTCCCACTCCATTGGATCAACCCTCTACTCAGGAGAAGCCTCCAAGTGGTGTATATTTAGCAGAGGCAGCTTTGTCTAGATGGTGCTGGCTCCATAAGACAAGCCAAAATTTTGAGTTAGATTACTCTAAATTTCAGACTGCTGCTTCCATCTTTCAGTATGAAGTTGAGAAAAATTCCAATACTCAAGAGATTGTGCACTCAAATCCCTACGATTCTCTAGTATTGGTACTTAATCATGCTCCATTCCCAAAAGGTGAGGAAAATGAACCAGAAGAAGATTTCAGTGACTAGGATAAGGAGGCAGAGCAGGTGTTGAATGAGGATGAAATATCTTAGTTGTTTAATGAGGAAAATGAGAATGATAATGGTCCCTTGGATGAGGAGGAAGTTGGTGTTGAAGAATTTCATATGTTTCAGCAACCAACAAAGAAATATGATTTAAGGAACAGGCCTAAAAGGAGTCCACAATCTGGGGCCCTTTCACTACTTCTATCCCTCCTAACAATTTCACTACTCCACCAGATCTGCAGGCCAGTAATAATCCTCCTTACCCCACGTGCCAACACAATACTTGTCAAAAGGACACAGTGCTGAAGTTTCAAAAGATAGATAGGTTGGTGGCTGCAAGGAGGCATATGTTGATATGAATATGTAGCAATTAGGCGAGTATGTGACTAAATAATTCAAGAAAGTAAAGGTAAGTCTTTCTGCTTTTGAATTGTTAAGAGTCCCTGCTATTAGAAATGCAGTCTTGGGGTCATTCAGTTCGAACACAGCACCACAGGGAGTAACTGCCAATGAAGTTGTTGTCAGATCTTCTAGTTCACAGGCATCTAGAGGTCAGGTCCCACCTGCAAACAAAGGGAGAGATAAAGATAAGGGTTAGGTTGCACAAGCTGACACCCAGTTGAGTCTGTTTCAAGGCAAGATGGAAACCCCTCCTTTCCTAATTTTTGTTCGTATCTTTGGAAAGAATCTACATAATTGTGTTCTGGATTCAGGGGTGTCTAAAAATGTTATGCCTTTTGTTGTTTGTAAAGCATTGGGTATTACCCCTATAGCCTCTCAAAAGAAAGTCACTCAATTAGACAAGACAGAGGTAAGTGTAGTAGGATAATTGAACATGATCCCCATGTAGCTTGCATCAGATCCTAGGGTGCAGCAGGTGATCAACATTCAGGTTGCTGATATTCCTCATACCTATGGCTTGATTTTGGGTCAAGATTTCACCAAGGCGTTAAATGGGTATACATCTACAGACCATTCTCACATGTGGCTACCATGGAAAGGAGTTCCAAATCATATCAGAATTGAAAGAGAGCCTAGAATGAAGTATGTAATTATTGAATACCAGAATACTTCAAATGAGGTATTAGTATCAGAAGTCAGCATAGGGGAATTATGTGTTGGTTGCATCAGCCTCAGATAATGAAGAGGTCTTTATGTTGCAGGGCCCCTTTGATGAATTCATATCAAAGATCAGTGGTTCTAAAACATTGAGTGAAAAAATAGAAGAAACTAATGACCAAGAGGATAGGCAACTCAATTTGCTAGATAAATTTCATAAATTCATCCAGAGGTCTATGGAGAATTAGATCCAGCTAGGAGGAAGTATGAACTTTGAAGAACTGTTGCTTCCCAATTGGTGTAGAGTCCATGATGCTCCTCACTCTGAGTTGGAATGTGACTTATGTCAAACTACTGTGGAGCAAGTACAAAGATGCATTAACCCGGTCCCAATTGCTAGGCTCAATATACAGAAGGAGCTAGATAATGATAGGGGTAAAAGCCTAATGCTTCCTGAGAAGCCCCCTATTTGTAGTAAAATGAAAGGTGAATTAAAGCAATCAGAGCCTGATGGCTTTTGGACGTTAAGATTCGATGGATCCAAATCTAAGCAAGGTGTTGGAGCAGGGTTTGAATTGATCAGTCCTAAAGGTAAGATTTTTTTTTGTTGCTCATAGACTCCAATTTCAATGTACTAATAATGTCGTTGAATACGAAGTTTTAATCCATGGGTTGTTAATGGCATCAATGAAGAAAGTTAAGATATTACAAGTTTTTGGAGACTCTGAGTTGGTAGTCAAGCAGGTGAGGAAATAGTATTCATGCCATGATAGGAGGATGACTAATTATAGGCATAGAGTGTGGGATCTTATTGAGGGATTCGATGCTTTCAACATCCAGCTGATTCCCCATAGTAGGAATCAAGTTGAAGATTCTTTGGCACAGGCTGCTAGTACATTGCAACCTTTATCACTTTCAAGATTGAGGAATTTTATTGTTGAACTCACTCCAGTACCTTCAGTACCTAATAATATTACCAACTTCTAGGTATTTGAAGATAATAAGCATATTCTGGATTTTATTACGAGCTGTGATGTGTTTGCTTCTCAGGTAATCGATGAGATAGAGCCTCAAGAGGCAGAAATGGACTTAGGAGGAGTCATCAACCTAAAGACTAACACTATCCCAAGAGGTATGGTTGAGCTTGAACGTATCTTTGATTTGGATAAGATAAGATATTAGGAACAACAAGTGAAAAGGGAGTCTCTCAGTAGCCAATGTGAAATATAAAATATGGGGAATCATATGACATGAAAAACATTTTTATTGGTAAGGTATGTACTCCAGAGGAAAGAAAAGGGATTATTGATGCTTTGCACGCATATCATGATGTGATAGATTGGAGTTATGAAGGTTTATAAACATATGATACTTCAATCATTACGCACACCATTCCCTTGAGGTCAAATATCAAACCATTCAGACAGAGACAAAGATCAATCAATGCTTTGTTAGAACCCATCATTCAGAAGGAGGTGCAGAAGCTACTTTCAACATGAATTATATTTCCGATGAGGCATTCAACCTGGGTTGCAAATCTGGTTCTAGTAAGAAAAAATAATGGAGAAATCAGATTGTGTGTGGACTTTCGGAATCTGAACATAGCATCAGAAAAAGATAACTATCCAGTTCCTTCACTGGATGAAGTACTTCAGATTGGCAATGGATCTCAAATGATGTCTTTTTTGGATGGGTATTTTGGGTACAACCAAGTCATGGTACAATATGAAGACAGGCACAAAACTACCTTCACTACAAAATGGGGAACTTTTGCTTACAAAAGAATGCCTTTTGGGTTGATCAATGTTAGAGCTACATTCTAGAGAGCTATGGATATTGCTTTTAAAGACATAATTGGTAAGTGCATCATTATTTATATGGATGACTTGACAGTTTTCTCTAAGAAACAAGGTAATCATATAGCAGATTTATGCAAAGTATTCCAAAGGTGTAGAGAGTTTGGCATTTCACTTAACCCAAAGAAGTGCATTTTTGGAGTTACAGAAGGAAAATTATTGGGACATATTATTTCAGAGCAGGGTATCGCCATTGATCCTGAACGAATATAGGCTATCTTGAAGATTCAACCTCCTGCAAGCAAGAAAGAAATGAAGTCATTCTTTGGGAATATTAACTTTGTTAGAAAATTTATCACTGGATTCATAGAGATAGTGAAGCCCTTGAATGTTATGTTGAAGCAAGAGGCGAAAGTAGAATGGAGTGCAAAAGCCAAGGAGGCATTTACAGAAATTAAGAAATCCATTGTTGAGGCTCCAGTATTAGTGAGTCCAGATTATGCTAAAGCTTTTTACATATATTCCTTCGCTTCTGATCACTCTTGTGCTGGAATGTTAACCCAAAAGTTTGATCAAGGTGATGAGCATCCTATAGCCTTCATGAGTACTCATTTAAAGGATGCAAAATTGAGATATCAGAATGTAGAAAATCAGGCCTATGCGTTGGTCAGAGTGGTGAAAAAATTTAGACACTATATTCTGAGGAATAAGGTTTTTGCTATAGTGCTTGATCCTGTGGTGAAGCTATTGCTAATGCAAAATGAGCTAGGTGAACGAAGATCCAAATGGGTGATTATGTTGCAGGAATATGATATAGAGATTCAACCCATGAAATTAGTGAAAGGATAGGGAGTGACGAAGACAATGGCTGAGACAGCTTATGATCTCACACCTCAGCACTATCATCTCCAAGAGGTATCTCCAAGAGACTGGTATGATGAAATCATTTATTATTTACTGAACCAGCAATGTCTTGATCACCTTAATACAGTTTAGAGGCGAGCCCTACACCTGAAGAGTGGAATTTTTATGATGAAAGGAGTTGTCCTGTATAAGAAAAATCATCAGGGCGTGTATTTAAGATGTCTAGGGAAGGAAGAAGCTACTAGAGTGATGATTGAATTCCATGAAAGATATGGCACAGGCCATGGTTCTGCATCATCCACTGCCAATCAGATCCTAAGGGCAGGCTATTATTGGCCTACTTTGTTTAAGGATGCACACCACCATGTGAGGACTTGTCATCTATGTCAAACTGCAGCAAGTAAGGAAAAACATGCAGCCCTTCCACTTCAATCGGTCATAGAGGTAAAACCGTTCGCCCAGTGGCGAATGGACTTCATAGGTCCAATAAATCCCCCATCCTCTATAGGCCACAGGTATATTCTCACCATAACTGATTATTTTACTAGATGGACTGAAGCTCTTGCTTGTAAATAGTGTACTTCGAATGTGGTAATCAATTTCCTTGAGTCAGGTATTGTTAATCATTTTGGCTGTCCATTGTCTTTAGTTTGTGATAACAGTCCTACATTTGCATCACTAAAACTTTTTAATTGGGCTTTTGATCATGGAAATGTCATAAAATTTGCATCCAATTACTACCCTTAGGATAATGGTCTAGCTGAGTCTTCCAATAAAAATCTCTTGACAGTCATCCGTAAGTTGCTAGAATAAAATCCTAAGGATTGGCACACCCAGCTTCGATTTTCTCTCTGGGCAGACCCTACTAGACAGAAGGCATGCTTAGGAACCTCTCCTTATAACTTAGTGTATGGTTTGTAACCTGTATTTCCCATCCAATTGAAGATCCCTACCCTGTAGTTCATTAATGAATACTAAAATGAGGAGGATAAATGTGAAGCTCGTTTGGCTGAGTTGTTACACCTTGAAGAGAAGAGAGATGAAGCCCTTGAAAAATTTGCTAAACATCAGGGTGTAGTTAAAAGATGGTTTGATAGGAGAGCTAAGGTGAAAGCCTTTAGAATCTATGACTTAGTTCTCTACTGGGATAAAGCCCATGACCATAAGGGAGAGCATGGCAAATTTGACAAACTCTGGCTTGGCCCTTACCAGATTTCAAAAATTCTGGGAGATAATGCTTTTCGCTTGAAAACCCTCACTGGTGAGGATATCCCGCTACCTGTCAATGGGCAGTATTTGAAGCATTACTTCCAATCTTGAGTTGTTTACAGCTCTCTCTTGTACATAGTTAGAGTAGGCTTGCTTTTTGCTTTGCTTTGCTTGTTTGCTTTGGTTAGTGTAGTTTTCTTTTCCTTTGTTTTCTTTGCTTTGGTTAGTGTAGGTTTGCTTTGGTTGGTTTTTCTTTCCATTTTTGTTTTTTGCTTTTTGGTTCTTGCTTTCTTGGGGTTGTTGCATCTGCATAACGGGTTGTTCACCTAGGGTTGTTTTAGAAATTTCTTTTACAAACTCTAATCAATTTTTCAGATTCAGGTGGAGGAATTCCTTTATCAGATATCCCTTGTACTTAGAATTAGAGTCCCTTGTTTTGAATGAACTTTGGAATATATTTGGGTCTCACACTTTCACATTGAATTTAAAGATTCTGGAATTGCATACGATTCATGTATAATTTATCCTGGTGAAAAATCATATATTCTACTTCAGTGTCACTGTGTTCCTCATCCCTGAGTGTAAGTTTCAATACTTATGAGGTGAAAGAAAGGTTTATGAAAAATGTTTCAAAACAAAAAAGGAAAGTATTGAAAATCAAAACAACCTTCACCTTATCAAGGGTATCCTACTATATCTATCGGGGCTATAGACGTTGTGCTGGCAGTAGAGCGATGCTCGAGAGGCTCACAATGATAACCTCGTCGGGGCTATGGATGCTTGACTGGCAGTGAGGCTCTATCCAGGTTGCTTTTGAGGTTAGAACTTTTATGTATCCCGGTCAAACTTGCTCTGGTTCCCATTGCACCTAAGGATAGGAAATGAATGCAAATACACACACTTGGACCCTGGTATAGGAAAAGGTCTTCTTGCTTGTGGTTTTTGAAACTTTATTCATAGGTGTCCTAATGTAAGGACTGAAACCAGAGATTTTGGGTTCTTGATTCCAGTTTTTTTTCAAAATGCTCTGGAGCATTTCCCCAGCGGAGTCGCCATTTGTTGTGCATTTTTTGCACACACGCCCCACTGAAAGTAGGGACCCTCTTTCTTGCTCTTTTGTTTTTTGCTCTTGGTGTCTTGGCCCTCTCTATTTTGGATGTTTTGCTTGCTTGGGTATGTGCTTTGATGTTTATCTTGCCTGTTGGAATAGTCCATTTATGATTTATATTGAAAACCTTAAGTTGTGGGCTCATTCCGGGTTTTTCACTATTTTCGAAAAAATCCACTCCTGGCAGAATTTCCCAGTTTCCTTTCGAAGCTCAGTGACAACTGCTTTCCATTAAAAATCTAAATATTTTGGTCATCCACGAAATTCCATTGTGACCGGATTTCTCTGAGGGTTTGTTGCTTCGTCGAATTCTCAGGTTTGGTTTAACCTGTCTTGTCGATTGCATTAATGCTCGATTGTACAAACTTCTTCGACGGTGTTAAATCGACTTTTGGGAAGTTTTGCGCCATTTGAGTTTCATTGTTTGATTCCTATTTGATTTGGTGTGCTTGATCCTGAGTGTCGTTGCTGGATTTTGTGTTTGGGATTGGATTCGATTGTTGCAGTTGGATTTCCTGAGCACCATTTGCATTCTACTCGAGCTTTGAGGTTTCTTGTCGGCTTCCTTTGTTTCAATTTCTCTATCCTCATGGTATGTACATCGTGCTTTCTCTATTTTATGATTGAAATGGATTGCTTTATGATTTGTGCACTTTCATGTTGTTCATGTTGCTATTCTTTTGCCTTTGCCTGTTGAATGCGTGTGTTTCTTTGTCGTTTTGGGTTTGTTTGGGGGTTTATGTCTTTCCAGTCTAGCATTTTGTATTTCGGAGCTGGTGGGATTTCCCATTTTGTTTGAGTGCCTTTTTCGAGTGATTTTTTTGAGCTTATCTTTTGATTTTATCTCGGGGAAGCTTGCTTGTATTTGCCATGAACCTTCTATAAACCCTTGTTGGCAAGCAAGTTGTGCCCAAGCTTATTTTGTGCGTTCATCGAGGAAGTTTGGGGTTTCTACCTAGGGTATAACCAATCCCTCTTGATTTGTCGTAAGGTAGGCCTCGAATTCAAAGATGATCCATATGAGGTCTAGGTCAAGTTGGTGTCAAGCTCCAGGTCCTCAAATTTGTGATTGTTCGATCAATTTGACTGAGGTCGAGAGAAAACGTAGGTATTCGGGCTTTATGAGTCTTCGCGGAATTCCTCATCTGTCGGAATTCCCTGATTTCCCATTTTCTCTTTGTTCTTTGCAATGTGCATTAATCTGAATTTATGTTTGTCTCACGAATTTCCACTACCTCTGGATTTCCCCGGTTTGTCCTTTGCTTAGTCGTTTTCCCGAATTGGGCTTAAGTGGTAAATTTGTATTAACTTCGTTGGAATCCGAACCCTTAGGATTTTCCCGAATGTTCTTGACTCCTTCATTTTCCCAAAGTTTTTAAACTGTTTCCATTCTCTAGGATTTCCATCTGAGGCGGATTTTCCCGAGGTCTTGTTGAAAATGAATAATTAGGGGATTGCATGAGGATTTGCTTGGTAATTATGCATTTGATGATTGATTTAACTTTTTCTAGATGTGTGTCATGTGATTTATTGGGTAAATGGATTGATTGAATAATTATGAGGATAATTGTATTCCTATTTTGCTGGATTCCGCTTCGTCCGGATTTCCTCGGAATTCCTCTCCAGCCTGGATTTCGTGAGGGGGGCTAAATCTCGAACTTTGAGATAGTTGATTTTATATAGATTTTGGGAATTTTATTTATCATGGGTCTCGTATTGAGGAACGAGTTTATCATTTGTAATGGATTTAACTGAACTTTACGCTATGATGGATCTTATTTCGGTGTCTTTATTGTATGCAGGCAAAGTCGGGTCAAATTGTTGCTAGGCAGAGCAAGGGAAAGGTGATGGATCCAAATGCTGAAGGTTCAGCTATCTCCGAGGTAGAGAGAGTTAAAATGGACATAAAGAGTAGAATCCCAGAGAGAAAGTTGACTTCCATTTGATCAGGGATCACCGATACGAATATTGGAATGTGGAACTATGAAGAATTCAAGGCAGGGATAGCAGCACAGAACCTCCCTTTGTTGGCCAGAAGGACATTGGAGTCTGGGTTGGTACATGTGGTTGGATTTCTCTCTATGGTCCATTGTTATGAGTTGGTGCTTGAGTGTGCTAGACACTATGACAAGAGTACACAAAGGATAATTGGTCCTCAAGAAAGAATCGTGGCAAATTTTGACCCTATCTCCATAGCTCAGACCTTTGACATGCTTGATCGGTCTCATGTTGTGGCCTTTGATATGGATTTGGCAAGGAAGCGTTATGAGGAGAATGTTGTCAAGTCTCAAAAGGTTATCAATTCTTGGTTGGAGAAGCCCAAGTCCCACTTCTCCAAGTTTCCCAAGCAGCTGGTCAGACTTAAGTTCAGGAGAGAATATTATGATCCTATTACACTCCTTAGCAGGGTGGTAGGATTGAAAAGTGCAAGAGTATTTGAGAGTTGGATGTTCAATGTCGTTGCATGGATGAAGCAAGGTATAGATTACCACTGGGTAGGCATTATGAGTGTGATAATACATGAGCAGATGTGCAATGTCCTACAAACAAAGACCTTCATAATGACTTCTTATTTGGTATATGCACTTGCAAGGTTTCACCCATACAAGGGACTTAGCACCAGAGGTGTATTTGGGCAAGATGTAATTTATGAAGTGTATCCACAGCTACACTTGGGTGGTGGAATCTATAGGAGGGTGAATGATACATTCACCATGTATATCACTAGGTTACTGCAGGGTGATGAGCATGTTCAGATTTCGGACAAGGCCAAGGAAATGATCAAAAGGTTTGGAGCTTGGTTCATTCAGTTCCCTACCTTTTCCTACATAAGGATTGATGGTTGTCAGAGGGCTCCATACAAACTCCCAAGGTACCCTACAAACCATGTTATATTGTTGGAGGTCACAAGATAGATATGTGACTTTGATGTAATTGTGAAGGGGGGGAAACACAAGACTGGATTCGGTAATGGCTTCCCTCTGAAGATATGCACTAATAAAGTATGCCCTTCTATCCAATCGGCCCATGCTTCTGAAGAAGAAATGAGCACTCTTGGTCTCTCCTTCCTTTCCAAAAGAGCTAGGTTTGATATAACTGGTGAAGCACAGAAGAAGGCTAGCAGAGAATATAGTCACAAAGATGATATAGAGGACTATTGGGCTAACCTTGGTGATGAGTTTGAAGTCAGAAGAAAGAAGTTCTCTAGGCTTCCAGTGAACTTAGTACGGTTGTATAACATAAAGGCTATTCTTGATCAGGTTGAGGAGGATGGAAATTTGGTTTAGGGCCATATCTTTGAGGTTGTGAAGGACAAGCCAGTTGGAGAGGTTGATTGGTTGGAGGAGGAAAAGATAGAATTAGAGAAAATTATGACTCCATTAATTAAGTACACCAAGTTGTGGCTCAACCACAAGATGTTAGAATTAGAGGGTGAAGGAGTGCAGTGCACCTATGACTTAATTGGAGACTTGGAGTCCCATTCTGCTTCTGAAGAGTCACATGAACAGGATCCCAAAGGTAAAACCAAGGTGGGATCTCCTTTCAAAATCATGATCAAATATGTTCATGTAGAAGATGCAGGAGAAGCAGGGAAATAGAGAAATCCCATAGCCAAGAAGAGAAGGTATGTCTCAAAGAGGAAAGGGGCTGAGAAAGATGAAGAAGAAAAGGAAGAAGTGGATGCCATTGCCCCTTTAGGTAAGAAAATGAGACTTGTGAGGCAATCACAAAAGGAAAATAAAACTTCTAGGACAGATAAGGAGGTTGAGCCACCTGTGGTGGAGGTGGAGAGCTTAGGGGAGAAGACACAAGTGTATATGAGGAGGTCAAGGAACCCTTCCCCCAAAGATGTTGCACCAAAAGGAAGTGTTCCTGTGATTGCTCCTACCACTGAACATGAAGACATCCCTCCTTTTCAAGAGACTGGCAATGTGCCAGATGAGCCAAAGGATGTTGAAGATCCTAAGGACTCGTGAGAAGAAGAATTCCAAGAGGGTGATCTCTACAATACCGAAGCAGAAATGGACAAAGTAATGCAATCTTCATTGGTGGCCTATGCAAGTTTGCCTGCAGAAGTTCATGAGGATAAATCCCCTCAAAAGGAGGAGATACCAGCCAAGATTCCCTCACCAACACAAGACAAAGGGGAAGAGAAATGTAAAGAAAAGGAGGATTCAGTTAGGGAGATCCTTGATGAGCCAAGCATTAAAAGGGGTGCACCTAGTGTTCAACAGGAACAAGATGGACAGGATAAGGTGCAGTCAGAATCCCCTATTCTAGGGTGGTTAGATAAAGAGCTGAAGAGAAAACAAATTATAGTGGATGACACTCCTCCCAATTGGGATGACCTACTGGCTAACATTTGAAAGGGAAGGACAAAGAAGAAAGCCAGAGTCATTTCCAAGATTAAGAGGGATGAAGCGAACAACAGAGTGGTCCATATTGCTACTCTTTCTCTTGATAAGGATAGGGATGGGGTGACTGCAAAAGATTATAATGTGCAGACTATCAATTTAGGGCATGCCTCCATGGAGCAATATATTGAGGAGTATGAAGGTTTCAATGTTGTGATCCTTGGCAGATTGAGTAAGGAGGTGCAAACTAAGCATGAGTTGGAGAAGGAAAATGAGAAACTAAAGAAGTACTTGTAGGAGTTGATGAAACCCTTGCAGTCCATCAATTCTTCCTCATCTGTTGCAGGCTTCCTACCTGAGGAAACAATATTAGAGCTTGAAAGGATCAAGGGCACCACACATGCTACAACCGGTTGGTTGCATATGCTAGAAACCAAGATCACCTGCATGCAATCACCTGTCACATGCAAAAGACATGCAGAACCAAAGAAGATGTTCTGTAAACCTCAAAGTAAAAATGCATTATTAAAAATCAATTATTACAAAGAGATCAATCTTTATGAAGGAGATCAAGAAACCCTAAAAGGGAAACCCTAGTGTGCACACTTAATAATTAATCAATTATTAATGTTCCTAAGTTTAGCTTAAGTAACTAAAGGAATAAGTGACTTAATTAATTAACTAGTATGATATAATTAATTAAGTGTAATAACTTATTACTCTAACACCCCCCCTTAAGATGAACTTAGGAAGAAGCTAAAACACTAGAAAAATATGCATGAAAGCAAAAATGGGTCCCGACAACTAGGCCTGATTAGGTACCCATTTACAAATGCAAGAAAGAGGTAGAGAAGGAAAACCCAGTGGGACAAAACCCCCCTACAATGAGATGAGATGTTGCAAAGAAGCACTGGAAGAGCACTGTCGAGTAACACTGGAACCGTAATCTGGAAAGAAAGGAAAGATACTTCTGTCTACAAGAAACCATATCGAAATCATAATGATGCAACAGTAGAACCGATGCCACGGAACACTCTTAAACTCCAAATGGGAACAACCTTGGAATCTATGAAGCAGCAATCGATTATTGAAATGAATGTGATACTGAAATGAAGTGCAAAGATGTAAGGTGCACTCTCCCAATTGCCAAAACATCCAAGTAATCTCCAAAACAACCATCGAGACAAATATAGAGTAACGATAAACCTGGGACAGATACAGAAAAAAGTGCATAGACAACAACATAGAACTCCTCAATACCTTTCCAACGCCGTAGAGATAGCGAAAAATCAGAGATCGTGGCAAAAAGTTATGAGCTTAGAAGCATAAAATAAACATCTGACTTCAAACAGCAATAAATTCAGATAAACAAAAAAATACTGTAAAATAAATTGCACCACAGGAAAGTTCTTGGAACCAGTTTTCTGGTAATATCACGTTTGCTTGATTTTGATACTGTATGCCCAACTTATGCCAAAAAGAAAAGAAAAAAGCTCCTTTAGGGAAAACTGGGGTTAGGAGGGGACAAAAGAGTGTTGTATGGAAACTGATGTGAGCAGTTCATGAGCATAAATTTCACGACTTGGAGGTCGTCACGGCAAAAAAGTGCCCCTGTAGAAAAAGTCGATGGAGCCCCTGGTTCTTAATAGAACCATGGCGGGGGCTAGATCTGGCTGGGGACCAGACGTAGAGCTCCTAGTCCCCCATACAACCTCGACGACAGAGGAGGAACCCACAAGGGCTAAGCTACGGCACCCGGTTCTCCACAGGACCCCGGGCTCAGTGGAAGGGGCTGAAGGCCATTGATGAACGAATGGCGGTGGAGGCCAGTGGCGGTGGCAGGTTGGAGGCCGCCTGGTGAGGTGGCGGTGGCATGGCGGCGTGGCAACGACGCTCGCCATTTGAACTGGCCGTGCAAAACCTCCAACAATTTTTGTTTATTTTTGCATGATTTTTGAGAATTTTTGTTTCGTGAAGCGTGTTGGGGAGGTCGTACGACCTCCCTGGAAAATTTTTTTTGCCTCATAAACTAACTGCTCCAAAATAGACAATTTGACAGGTGTTTCTAGGGTTTTGGGGTGTTGCGAATGCGATGACGATGTTCGTTTGAACCCAAAGTGTCCCAAAAAATTGGCTACCCCCAAATCTTGCAGAAAAGATGCCTATGGAAACCCTTTCACTTGAAACTCATTGAAAGGCCATATTTTCATATCACGAACAGGTAGCTGCAGGTCTGGAGCTCTGATACCATGTTAAAAACCAAGATCACCTGCATGCAATCACCTGTCACATGCAAAAGACATGCAGAACCAAAGAAGATGTTTTGTAAACCTCAAAGTAAAAATGCATTATTGAGAATCAATTATTACAAAGAGATCAATCCTTATGAAGGAGATCAAGAAACCCTAAAAGGGAAACCCTAGTGTGCACACTTAATAATTAATCAATTATTAATGTGCCTAAGTTTAGCTTAAGTAACTAAAGGAATAAGTGACTTAATTAATTAACCATTATGATATAATTAATTAAGTGTAATAACTTATTACTCTAACAACAGGGAGTTCAGACCAAGGGAGATAGTGCCATCAAGGACATCTTGTCAACTGCAGAGGATGCAATGAGATCAATAGATTGGCTAAAGACTGTGCTAGCCCAGGATAAGGAGGATATAGATTTCCTGTTGCAGAAAAAAAAGACAATCATGGAGCATACCGAGGATCAACTGCTGAAGGATGGAATTCTTCCTTCCTCAAGGGTTGTAGAGCCTTGGGAATGGTTTGAGATTTTGCAAATGAGGCAGAGGGCCTTGAAGAAGATATATAAATAGAGGAAGCAGATTGAGGACACTTTGATTGGTATCTACGATAAGTGTATCTTTTTCTTTGAGATTATGACAGGGAGAAAGAAGTTTGCTCCAAAGCATCTCAGTTTGGAGCAGTTAAGGAAATGGTGGCGAGATGTCTACTCTCCAGTCAATGAGGGCCCTGTTACTGAACATCAGCTAGATGATGTTGCAACCTACATTCCATTCATTGACAGGTATCAAACAAATAATTTTGATTGGGATAATATAGTGAAGCAGTCAAGAGATGACATCAAGTCTCTTGAGAGGAAAATTAGGGTTTTTCCTATGCCACCTATTGTTGAATTGGACAAAGTGTTATTGGTAGTACATGATAAAGAGGAGTGTGCTAAGGATAAAGGGGGGAAGTAGTTAATGCAAGTCTACATCGGAATTTGTACTTCCCCATTATTTTCTCCTCTTCCTTCACATGTATTGGATCAAGTTTTTGGAGACCCCAGGCCATCTTGGATGAAATTGGTGCAAATTGCACATTTCATGTTATTTTCAAATATCTTTTGGCTGACCTATTGTGGTGTTTATTATTGTAAACCCTAATTTGGGCCGACATATCTTGGGGGTTCTCTATAAGATTGGCATGATGCCTCATTTGTGAGAGTAGAGAAAAATTTAGAAGAATTTTACATTTGAGCAAATTGTAAAAGCAGGAATTAGTGTTAGAGTTTAGTTTATCTTCAAGCAAGTGTTGTAATAGAAGACTGGAATTGTTGCCACTTTGGGTAATTTAATATAAGTAAAGATATTGTGATTTGTTATCTTTCTTCTGTCGAGGTTTATCTGGCATGGTTCTTGATATTCAATCTTTAAAATTGCTTAAGTTTATTGGTTTGATGATGTTTAGGATTTTATGCTTAAAGTGTTTGCAGCGATCTCTAGTCCATACTTTTTGCAGTTAGCTAATTGTGAGTTGCTTTGCAAAGTTAGCCTTGACTTAAAACTGTGCTTAGTTCAATTATGAATGTTTGTTCATTTCAATTGCAATAGGGTTGTCTTGAATGAATATGCATGATTTGAAAATCTTTAACACCTTAGAAGATTGCACTATTTCTGTAAGATTGTAGATTTATCTAGGTTAAACAGAAAGTAGTTTCTAAGAGATTGGTCCATTTTGAGCATCTTATTTTTTGCATTGTTAATCTTAGGGTTAGAATTAATCTTAGAATTATCTCTGAAACCTTTACCTTTTGTTATTTCTTTTATTATCTGGGTTAAATTTAGGATTTGAAGTATCAACATATTGTTAGATCTGATAAATTCAAGTTCAGTATTTGCTTGTAGTAAGGTCCCTTTATGATTACCAACATTTTCACATTATCTCTGAGTTGTTTCATTTGCATTGTCAAGACCTGATATTAGAAAACTTGGGGTTATCTCTCTTTTCCATAGAGATTTACCTTTCAAGAGATATAGGATATCATATTCTGTCTGAGTTGTTGTTGTGTAGAAAACACCATCAACAGACATCATACAATAATTTTGGGTTCATTGGAACCTATCTTGAAGATTCACAAGTTAATTCATTTTGTGTGGAGCTAATTCTTCATTCTTGAGGCCAACATGCATATTTGATCTTTCATCGGGTTATTAACCCTTGTGGCTGATACGAACCTATTTTGGAGCTTGAGAAGAATATTTATAGGCATTGTAATTCATTTTAGATCATAATTTTAGTTCAGTAGTTTTAGGATAAGATTTAGATTCACTATATTTTGCACAAAAAAAACCCTTTGAGTGCATGTAATAAGGATTGTTGGCCAATTGTATTATTGAAGCCTTTGTGGCAAGGCCTTTGAGCTCTTGTGATTCACCCTTATGGCCAATGTTGCATGTGAGAATTCTATATTAGTGAAGATTCATGTTCGCATATTAGTTTTTTGTGTTATTTCAATTGTATTGACTCATTGTTGCACAATTCAAATTGTTCTTTCTAGGAACCTCCTACCATGACTGTACCAAGTGGTATCAGAGTGAGTTTCAATTCTTGAAGGTATTCCTTGAGGTGAACCAATTGTTGACCTGAAGCAAACTGCATTTGTTTTCAACCAATTGCCGATTGTGGAGTAGTTAAAACCCTTGTAGCCAAATCGTTGAATTGAGGCAGTTCTAGCAATTTGAGGGGAGGTATGCCACTAAGGAGAGCACCTGCTATGGTGAATGTTGTTGGAAAAATAGATGAAATGTTGGAAATGATGCGCGCGATATGAGTTAGGTTAGATGTTATTGAAGAAGATTGAAGGCGAGGCCTAAACCCTAGGCAGAATGATGAAAGCAATGATGAAGCAGAACATGTGAATCAAATTGTTGAAACCCTAGACCAAGAAGAAGAATCTTATCAAGTAAAGATGTTGAAAGAGATCTCAAATATTGGAAAGCGACCTAGAGTTGAAATTCAAAATTATATGGGAAATTTAAATCTGGAAGAGTTGATTGATTGGATCAATGAAATGGAAGAATAATTTGAATATGAAGAAATTGAAGATCCAAAAAGTGTTAGATTTGTGAAAACAAAGTTGAAAGGCCATGTTTCATTATGGTGGAAATAAATTCAATTAGATAGGAATAGAAGAGGCAAAGAAAGAATCATCAAATGGGACTTAATGGTGACAAAATTGAAGAAACAATTCATACCAGCAGACTATGAACTTGAATTGTTAAAGAGGTTACAGAACCTAAGATAAAAAGATAGATTTGTGAAGGAGTATATTGAAGAATTATATAAAGTGATAATTAGAACAATTGATCATAGTGAAACAAGCAAAGAAAAGGTTTCCAGATATATCAATGGACTAATAGAAAACATTCAAGAAGAGTTTAGCCTGGTGAAGATGACATCTGTTGAAGAAGCCTGCCAGTTTTTATTAAAGATTGAAGAGAAGTTGAACAAAAGAAAAGAAGTGCAAGATGAAGATTTTAGAAGAGTGAACCCCAGTTTGAAGAAAGAACACAATATGTGGAGAAAAATAGAGATGTAAAACCCTATTGGAGTGAAGAAAAAGATGCTAGATCATACTACAGAGGAAGAGAGGACAAAAATGTCTACCCCAGTAATAGAGGAGGTCATAATTCTTATCACAATGATGGATGCTAGAGAGATGAAGGAAGATCTGAGAGAAGATTGTTCAGAGGAACCTTTTTCAAGTGTGGAGGTGAAGGACATAGACCTTTTGATTGTCATTAAGGAATTACCAAAAAGAAACTAGAGCACACCAGAAGAACAACATATGTGGAGGAAGAATATGTTGGACCCCCTAATTCATGTGGAAAACCAGAGAAGGGAGAATCATTGGTGGTGAGGAGATATTTGATGCATGAGGAAGTAATTGAAGAACCACCATAAAGGGAAATTCGATTTAGAACCAAATGTAAGTCCAAAGGAAAGGTATGTAAAGTTATCATTGATAGTGGTATTACTAATAACCTAGTTTCAGAGGAGATGGTAACTAAGTTGAATTTGAAGAGATTGAAACATCCAAACCCCTATAAGATAGCATGGATTCAAGATGATCATAAGATATTGGTGAATGAACAATTTTTGGTGAAATTTCATATTGGGTCGTATAGGGATGAAGTATTGTGTGATATTATGCCTATGGATACATGTCATTTACTATTAGGAATACCATGGGAATATGATAAGAAATTAATTTGATGGAAGAAGGAATACTTATACTATGACATCAAATGAAAAGAGAATAAATTTGATGCCTTTGGAAGAAGAGGAGAAGACTGAATCTTGTGGCACTGCCCAACTATGTTTGGTAGATGGAATGAAGTTTCTTGATGGATTGAGACATGAAAATATATGTTATGCACTAATTCCAAAGACAGGTGGTAATCCAGTGATAGAGAAACACACTGCAGAGCATGAAGAAGTAGCAATGTTGTTGACAGAGTATGAAGATATCATGTCAGAGAATGTACTAGAAGGTTTACCCCCAATCTGAAGTATCATTCATCATATAGATCTCATACCGAGGGCAAGTTTACCAAACAAAGCAACACATAGAATGACACCAATAGAGAATGCAAAGTTGAACCGATAGATTCAAGAGTTGTTAAGGAAAGGATTAATTAGAGAATTTTTCATCCCATGTGTGGTACCTATTATACTTCCACCAAAGAAATATGGAGAGTGGAGAATGTGTACAGACTAAAGAGTAATCAATAAGATCATTGTCAATTATATATTTCCATTTCCAAGGATGGATGACATTATGGACTGTTTGAGTAGAGCAAAGTATTTCATGAAGATTGATCTCAAGAGTGGATATCATCAAATTAGAATCAGAGAAGGAGATGAATGGAAGACTGCATTTAAGGCTAATGAAGGATTGTATGAGTGGTTAGTGATGTAATTTGGATTGACCAATGCACTGAGCACTTTCATGAGATTGATGAATGGGGTATTAAATAAATTCTTGCGTAAGTTTGTCATTGTTTACCTAGATTATATTCTAATTTTTAGTAAGATGAGAGAAGAGCATTTGTGGCACATCCAACAAGTATCATAGAGGTTTAGAGAATAGAAGTTGTTGATTAATTTCAAGAAATTTAGTTTCATGAAGACAAAGTTGGTATACCTTTGATTTGTTATTTATGTTGAAGGATTCAAGATGGATGTGGAGAAATTAAAAGCAATTATATATTGGCCTACACTGATAAACATTGGAGAAGTCAGATCATTCCATGGATTAGCTAGTTTCTATCAAAATTTTATCAGAAGTTTTAGTAGTGTTTGTAACCCCATGACAGAGACAATGAGAGGAGACGAGAAGGATTTCAAGTGGACGTCTGGAGCACAAAATACTTTAGAATTGTTGAAGAAAAATGTGACAAAGCAGCCATTGTTAGCGTTATTAGATTTTGATAAAGTATTTCAAGTGGACTATGATGCAAGTGGAAATGAAATTTGAGTTGTATTGAGTCAAGAAGGAAGACCTGTAGCTTATTTCAGTGAGAAATTGAATGATTCCAAAAGAAGATCTACTCAGTTTATGATTAGGAATTCTATGCCATAATTCAAGCTTTAAAGAAGTGGACATTATTTATTTCCTAAGGAGTTTGTGTTGTGTACAAATCATCAAGATTTACAATATTTGAACAGTCAAGGAAAGTTGAATCAAAGACATATAAGATGGGTTGAGTTCTTGTAGAGTTATAAATTTGTGTTAAAGCATAGTAGTGGCAATTTGAACAAAGTTGCAAATGAATTGAGTAGAAGGAGGAATTTTTTGATGAAGATGAGGGTACAAGTATTGGGATTTGAGGAGTTGAAGCATATGTATGAAGATGATGTAGATTTTGGTGAAGCATGGAGATCATGTAAAGAACTAGTAGTGATAAACCAGAGCCAATGGTTGGATTATTTCATCCAAGAAGGTATGTTATTCAAAGGGAACTAGTTGTGTATACCAAGGAGTTCAATGATGGAGAATATAATCAAGGAAAATCATAGTGGAGGATTAGCAGGGAATTTTGGAGTGGATAAGATAGTAGCTTTGGTGAGTGAACATTATTTTTGGTTGTAGATATATAAGGATGTAAGGAAGTATGTTCAAAGTTATAAAAAATTTCAGGTTGCGAAAGGAAGTAGTCAAAATACTGGATTATACAAACCTTTGATAGTACCAGAGAGACCTTTGGAAGATTTGAGCGTGGATTTCATTTTGGGATTAACTAAAACATAGAGAGGTTATGATTCTATTGTGGTTGTAGTAGACATATTTTCTAAAATGGTGCATTTTATTCCTTGTAAGAAGACTAATGAAGTTGTGCATGTTGCTAATTTATTTTTCAAAGAGATTGTGAGATTGCATGGATTACCTAAGAGTATTATTTAAGACCAAGACACTAAATTCATTGGATACTTTTGGAGGACATTATGGAAGAAGATGAAGACAAATTTGAAGTTCAGTTCAACATATCACCCATAGATAGATGGACAAACAAAAGTTTGGGTAACTTGTTGAGATGTTTGGTTGGAGATAAAGTTGAAAGTTGGGATATAGTTTTACCATAGGCAAAGTTTGCATACAATAATTTATTGAACTGAGTATAGGAAAGACACCATTTTAGACTGTTACCAAAGTAAATCCTAGAGGAGTTGTAGAATTAAGGGACATCGGTATGGAAAATAAAAGGAGTGTGGAAGTAGAAGAGTTTGTAAATTTCATGGGAACATTGCATAATTAGGTCCGAAAACATTTGGAAGACATGAACAATAAGTATAAGGAGAAGGCATATGAGCACTAGAGACATAAGGAGTTTATTGTTGGAGATAAAGTGATGGTATATTTAAGGAAGGAGAGATTTCCATATGGTACGTATAATAAGTTGAAGATGAGGAAGTTTGGACCATGTAAGATACTTAGAAAGTTTGATTCTAGAAATTCATATGAAGTTGAGTTACCAGAGACATTAGGTATATCACCTATTTTTAATGTTGCAGACGTATATGAGTTTTATGAAGGAAAATCAAGTGGCAATAGTGATGAAGTGGATTGGAAGAAGAAATTACCAAATTAGAAACCGAAGGGGATTGAGCAGATTTTGGATACCAAAATCGGAAGAAGCATTAGGAACAAGCAATACAAATAATATCTTGTAAAGTGGAAATGCAGACCAGTAGAGGATTCATCATTGATTTCTCAAGCTGAGGTGGACCATCTTGGTTTTACTCTTATCCCTAGAAAGTGAGGGACTCGCTTTTCTTCCAACCCTAGGTGTCTGATGTAGGAGCATCCTTGGTTGTAAAGCAATCTTGTATCAACCAAAAATAGTTATTTTTTGCATTGCATTTTGTAGAAATTTCAGTAGTTCATTCCATATTTTACCGCATCGTTCTTTCTTGGCTCATGGGGTAGGATGTAGCATCTACACATTGACATCTATCACATATCCAGATTTCACATCATTTGCATTTTCCTATCAGAATTTATCGCTCTCAGAATCTCACCATATTTACCAGTCAAAGCATTTGGGGCCGACCTGGTCCAAATTTTTTAGTGTGGACCTATTCCAGATTGTGTGGAGCCTAATGGGATATCATACAAGAATCTTGGGTTCATTGGGACCTATCTTGAAGATTCATAATTTAATTCATTTCGTGTGGAGCTAATTCTTCATATCTTGAGGCCGACATGCATATCTGATCGTTCATCAAGTTATTAATCCTTGTGGCCAACACAAACCTATTTTGGAGCTTGAGAAGCATATTTATAGGCATTGTAATTCATTGTAGATCATAATTTTACTTTAGTAGTTTTAGAATAAGATTTGGATTCATTACGTTTGGCATAGAAAAAACCCTTCAGGGGCATGTAATAAGGCATGTTGGCCAGTTGTATTATTGAAGCCTTTGTGGCAAGGCCTGTGAGCCCTTGCACTTCACCCTTGTGGCTAATGTTGCATGTGATCATTCTATATTAATGAAGATTCATGTTCGCATATCAATTTTTTGTGTTATTTACATTATGTTGACTCATTGTTGCACAACTCAGACTGTTCCTTCTGGGACCCTCCTACCATAACTGCACTGATTTCCCTTTGCCTAACATTGACATAGTCATTAATATTATAGTAGGTCATGAGATGCTATCCTCATGGAATGATTTCTTAGGCTCCAATTAGATACAAATTTCACTAAAGGATTAACATAATATTACCTTTATTACACCTTGGGGAACCTTCTATTATCAAGTCATGTCTTTTGGCCTGGAGAATATATGAATAACTTATTAGAGAGCTATGATAGTAAGTTTCCATGACATGATTCATCATGAATTTTAGGATTATGTTGATGAAATTTTGGGAAAGTACAAAACTATAACAAGTCACCCCATTACCTCACATCATATCTTGCAATGGCTCAAAGAATACAAATTTTGTTTGAATATAAGGTGTTTCTTTGGCATCACTAAAGATTTTTTTGGGTTACATCATTTCTCAATGTAGGATTGAGGTCAACATTGATAAAGTCAGATCTATATTGTACATGCCTTCACCATGACACCTCACACAACTCTATATCCTTCAAGGAAAATAATGGTCTATCAAATTATCTATTACTTAGATTATAGATAAGTGCTAGCCTTTCACTTATCTCCTCAAGAAACATACAGACTTTTTTTGGGATGATTCATGTGAATAATCTTTTCACAACATTAAATAGTACCTTTCCAACCATCTAGTGCTTATGCCACCTAAATTTAATCAACTGGTGCTTCTTTATATCTCTACCACCAAACATGTCTTGGGGGAACTTCTTGCACAATATGATGAACAAAGTAAAGAATGAGTCATATACTATCCTAGCCAAAATCTAGTTGTCAAAATAGTTTTCCTAGCTATGGCATTTGCTTCGTAGAAACTCAAACACTATACACTCTCATATAGAACACTTAGAAATATGGGTCACACTCAACAAATTTAAAATTGAATATGTTGGCCATAAAGTAATTAAGGGAAAGTCATCATTGATCAGTTAAAAATAACACCTTTAAAGGACACACAACCCCTACTCACATAATTTCTAGATGATTTGTTTCTCTATTTGGATAAACCATAGGTGTGGGCACTATAATTTTATGGCTTTTACACTAACCATGACTTGGAGGTAGGGATCATGTTGGTAACACCTTAGGGGGATCTTATCTCTCAATCTTTTATAATCAATTTTCTATGCACCAACAATATAGAAAAATATGAGGCATTATCAATAGGTCTAAGATTAGCTATTTAATGGAGCATATAGCATATTTTAGTCATTGAAGATTCATAGTTAATCCTTATGCAAACCATATATGACTATCTTACCAAGAATGAGAAGTTTCTCCCTTGTAAACATATGTTGGATAGATTTAACTGATATTTCACCTAGATCTAATTCAACCATGTACCTCACATAAATAATAAGTCCATTGATGCCATGGCTATAATTTATTCTCTACTTGACATGCCTCTTAGTGCACAAAAAGATAATTTTTGGTCAAGCACTTGTTGATACTTGCATACAAAGTTATTGATATAAATATGGTATGTGACATGGTCAATCCCACTCCTCGTTGGTATCAATAATGTCCATACTTACCTCACTACCCAAAAAATCCTACCCAACTTATCACATTCCCAAAAATGCACATCATCCAACATGCCATCCATTTCACCCTTCTTGGTAGTACCCTCTATTATAGGGGTTATGATTGTACACTATTGTGATGCCTTAACTTGGATGAAGCTAATTTAACACTTGTAGAGGTCCACACTAATGTTTGTAAAGCTCACACTAGGGTGACCTCACAATAAAGTGTCCCACTTTTTGGCCAAAGTGGGACATTGAAATCAACATTTTTCACTAAATTTTCACTTTTTGACACCTATATCAACTAAATTGTTAAGAATTTGAAGATGATTTGAATTAGTGGTTTTTGAGATTTTTGTTTGTAGATTATAAATATATATTTTTTAAATAATTAAGAAATAATTTGTGAGTTTTTTTACATAACTTTTAATAACTTATTTTTTATAGTTAATAGTATTTTAAAAATTGATGTTACTTTGGTAAAGCATAATTTTACTTGTAATGAGGATTAAATTATAGAAAATTTAAACATAGATTCATAACACCAATATCTAGTGTACAAATATTTTCCCATAATTTTTTGTTGCATAATTTTTTTCATAACTTTGAAGTGAGATTAACTATAATTAAAACATAGGGTACTTTGAAAATGCATAAATTTTTTGGTATGCATTTGATTTAACTTCTTTTTTATTGAAATAAGAACACCATACCTAACACAAATATATTTTTCAAAAAATTTATTATTTATTTTACTATTTTTATGGATGTGTGTTGAACAAAGACGTTGACAATTACTAAAAACCTATCTTCACTAGATAATAGAAAATAAATATAAATTAATCTCTTAAATATATTTAAAATTATACTCGTTAGATTTTTTTGAGTGCTTTAAAATTATACTCAAACAAAGGTATTATGAACTTTTTTGCCTCGTCCAACTTGAAAAAATTAATGTCCCAAGTGTGGGACAGACTACTATGGTTTTACCCACTAATAGCATTATTATAATTGTGAATAACACAAGACACAAGATCAAATAATGAACAAAGACATCTTCCACACAAGAGATTTGCAAAAACAAATATTTTCTATTCCTCAACAAGAAAAACTTATAGAATGAAAAGCTTTCATGAATCTCAAGAGAGATAATATAATGAGAGTTGAGTGCTTTATAGGAGCAACCCTAAATGGTAAATGGATTAGAACATGACAAGTGTCAACATCTGATGTAATGAGATAGAATGATCTACTAATACATCAAATAATAAAATAATAAAATCACTCATAAGTTTAGCTTAAGTGCATGAGAATAAATTAGACTAATAATTAATTAAATATTAACTAATTATTAGCTAATGTGTGATTACTTTAACACCATCCATTATGATGAACTTAGGGAGTATCTATAAACTCTCAAAAGCCAATGCATAAAAATCAAAGAATGTATAATGGGTCCCGACAAACAAGGCTTGATGTGAAAGGAAGCCGAGTATAGGGAAGAAGCTTCCTACGCTAATCTAAACAGAAGAGGATTGCAAAAAATTCTTAAACACCTTTAACTATTATAAATTTAGATGCACATACATATCATAAACAAATAAATAATGAAATCATAACACAAAATTTTACAAGGGGAAAACCCTTTTGGGAGAAAAAAACCCACACTCCAAAACACAACTCAATTATATTATTTAGCAACAATAAACAAGTTACAATATAATTGCAAGGCTATGCTCTTGCGGGATTCTTCACACTTCTTTTCAATTTTGGAATAATTTTGGCAACATAACAATACTTCAGTAAAATAACTACAACTCCAAAATACAAGTGCTCAATATATAAGAGCTTACAATGCATTAATTAGACATTTCTAAAACAATTGCCAAAGGCTAAATGTGCAACATGGAAAGTGCCAAAAACATTGTAGACACATAATGGTAAGTTTCCAATTGTCACCACATGCCACACTAAAAAATATGCACTTGCCAAAATAATTGCACCTCGAAAACTCACATTCCATGTAAACTCAACATGGAAAGAAAAATCATTTATGCACAACTCCACCTATAAAATCAAATTTCCAACTTGACTCCTCATCTGAATAGAAAATGCAAGTTGTAACTCACAAGACAATGTGAGAAAGTTAGAAACATAAATATTTAAAAAATTAATGCTATAGAAAAATAAAAGGTTAAGACACCTTCTTTTTCCCAACATTCTCCCACTTGTCAAACACCTTTTAAGAGCCAATGAAAGTAACAGGATTTAACTACTAGAGGATGTGAGGCGAATAGATTTTGAACACCATCTGAACTTCTCTATGCTCAATGGCTTTGTCAATGCATCTATAATATTTTTCAGGGTGTCAACCTTCTCCAACTTCACCTTTCCATCTTCCACCATATCATGAACAAAATGAAATTGAACTTCAATGTGTGCTTTGTTCTAGCATGGAAAGTAGGATTCTTTGCCAAGAAAATGACACTCTAACTGTCACAATAGATAGTAATCCATCCTATATCAAAACATAAATGCTTAATCCAAATGGCTTCCTTACAAGCATGAGTTGTTGCCATGTAATTTGCTTTTTTAGTGGATAAAGTGACTATAGCCTGTCACTTACTCATCCAACTGATAGCACCACAATACATTATGAACACATAGCCACTGGTGGATCTTTTGTTGTTAATGTCACCTACCCAATCTGAATCCACATATCCATGACTACTCACTAGGTTTCGAGGTCCAGTAGGATAACCATGAAAACATAAGGAATATTTGGAAGTACCATGTAAATATCTAACCACTCTCTTCATTGCATGCCAATGTACCCATCTAGGATTAGCCATAAAATGATTAAGGACTCCCACTCTTTGGGAAATGTCTGGGCTCGTACAGACCATAGCATACATAAGACTCACAACAACACTTACATATGGTACTTTGGTCATGTCCTCCATCTCAATAGGATATTTTTGACAATCCTCCATAGAAAGATTTGTCCCTTGTAGCACATGAACAACTAACTATTTGCAAGCTATCATGATGAACCTCTCCAACAATATATTCACATACTTGCTCTAGCTTAACCAAAGCTTTTTATTAGTGTTTTCTCTTCTTATCTCCATCCCTAGAATATAAATCATTGCACCTAGATCCTTCATTTCAAAATGTGCTAACAACTGAGACTTCAAATCTGAAATCAAACTTTTATGATTCCCAAAAAAATAACATATCATCTACATACAATGCAATTATGAGAATGCAACCATTATCGGATTTATAATACACATAACGGTTAGATTTAGATCTCAAAAATCCCAATGACAACACATAAGTGTTGAACTTTTGGTACCACATTCTAGGAGACTGCTTAAGACCATACAAAGAATTTTTTTAACTTGCAAACTAGATTTTATTTACCTTTAAACATGAAATGCTCTCGTTGTGACATATAAATCTCTTCCTACAAGTCACCATGAAGGAATGTTGTCTTCACATCGATGTGTTCCACTTCTATATTATACGTTGTTGCAAGTGATAATAGGAACCAGATAGATGTCAGCTTCACAACAGGAGAGAAAATCTCACCATAGTCAATTCCCTCCACCTAAGAATACCCCTTAGTGACCAACTATGCCTTATGCTTCTCAACACTACCATTTGGACCAGATTTTAACTTAAACACCCATTTATATCCAACAGGTTTTTATCCTTCAAGAAAAGGTACCAAATCCCATATATCATTTTTCTTGAATGCAACCATTTCTTCATCCATGACTTTCATCCAAGAATCTAAATCACTCATACCCATAGCCTCTCTAACAGTCCTAGGCTCATTAATATTAGCAATCAAAGGAAAAATAAAATTGGAATCCAACAAATAATAACCAAACCTTTCAGGTGAATATCCAAACCTACCAGGTTGTCGCCTATCTCTAGTAGACCTGAATTTCTGAGGTTGAGGTTCTTCTTCTTCAGAACTTTCAAAGCTTCTCAAACTCTCCTCATCATCAGGTTCAATAAGAGTTATAGTTATTCTTTCATCAGAGTAAGTGGAACTTGAACTACCTCCTTTTGTTTCTCCTCTTTCGTTGGTTGCAGATCAACTATGGAAGGTTTAATCTCTCAAAAAATAATATTTTTTTTATAGAGAACCTTTTGGGCCATTGGATCCCAAAGATTGTACCCCTTCACACTAGCACCATATTCAATGAAGATACATTTAATTGACTTGTTCTCCAACTTAGACCTCTTCTTAATTGGAACATGAGTGTAAGCTTTGCAACCAAATACTTTGAGATGTCTCACTGAAGGATTTTTACCAGACCATGCCTCCATGGGTGTCTTATCAGCAAGAGATGATGTAGGAGATCTATTGATTAAATAACATGCAGTGGGTACTTCTTCATCCTAGAAATTCTGCTCAAGGCCAACACCACTCAACATACTCCTAGCCCTCTCCATCAATGCCCTATTCATCCTCTACAACTCCATTTTTTGTGGGGTGTATGGAGTTGTCTTATGTCTCTCAATCTTGTGCTCTATATAGAACTTTTCAAAATTTACTAAACAAAACTCATTGCCATTGTCATTCCTCAAACATTTAATCTTTCTACTAGTTTGACTTTCTACCAAGGCTTTAAACTCCTTAAATCGACTAAAGACTTCAAATTTTCTTTTGAGAAAATAAAGGAATGTCCTTCTACTGTAATCATCTATGAAAGAAAAAATATATACAAATTTTGACAACAAAGTAATATTTACAGGACCAAACACATATGTATGAACATAGTCCAAAACCCTATAAGACTTGTGAGAACTAGAGTGAAAAGCAACATGGTGTTGTTTTCCATAAACACAATATTCGCAAAAGTCAAAATCGAGATTACAATCATCAAGGCCTTCAACAAGGCTCTTATATTTTTTGGCTTTAAGACCCTTTTCACTAATGTAACCAATTTTTTGGTGCCACAACATTGTCTTATCTGTAGGAAGCTTCATTTCTAAAGAATGAGCACCCTTAGGTACCCAAAATGCATGACTATCAGATGTAGCTGTTACAAATTTCTCTACTCGATTTGATGGTGAGGATGAAGAAGAAAAAGATTTCTTCTTTGGTTTGTCAGTGAAACTATTACACTAGATAATGCATGCATCCAGCTTGAACAAGGTGCTAATCCGAACACCCTTAGCCAACACCATAGCTCCTCTCATCATCTTGCATCCTCCACTTGAGAAAATAACTTGCACTCCCAAATCATTCAGTTTACTCACAAAAAGTAGGTTTTGTGCCAAACTTAGGATATGCAAGACTTTGTCAATCCCCTTCACTCTTCCATCAAGGAATCTAATTTTTAATCTTCCACGACCAATAATCTTTAGGTGAGAGTCATCAACCAAATACACCTTCCCACCATCGTATTCTTCATACTTCAAAAACCAACCTCTATGAGAGATCATATGGAAGGAAGCACTCGAGTCTATCAACCACACATCTTCTGATGCATGCAATGCCAAAGCTGCAACAAATACATCTGCATCATCTTGAGAGGATTTATTAGATTCATAATTTAAGAAACTCTTTTTGTCTATCTTCTTCTTCTCTTCCTTGCACTCTTTTACGAAATGACCATATTTGTCGTAATTCTAGCACTCAAAGTTTGCACCATTAAACTTCTCCATTTTGGTTCTACTAGATATGCTTGCCATATTTTTCCTGCAACAAGGTCATGAAATATTCTTCTACAAAACTCCCACTGAAACAAAGACCAACTCAATAAACCCTTCAAACCTAACAACAAAATCAAAGTTGGTCAGAATCTAATACCAACTGAAAGGAAGCCAAGTACGTGGAAGAAGCTTCCTACACTAATATAAGTAGGAGAGGATTGCAAAAATTTCTTAAACACCTTTAACTGTTACAGATTTAGATGCACATACATATCATAAACAGATAAACAATGAACTCATAACATAGAATTTTATGTGGGGGAAACCCTTTCAGGATAAAACCCCACACTCTAAAAACAATTGAATTATATTATTCAAAAACAATAAACAAGTTACAATATAATTGTAGAGCTATGTTCTTGCAGGAGTCTTCACACTTCTTTTTAATTTTGGAGTAATTATGGCAGCATAATTGTACTTCAATAAAACAATAAATACAACTCCAAAATACAAGTGCTCAATATATAAGATCTTACAATGCATAAATTAGACATTTCTAAAACAACTACCAAAGGCTAAACGTGCAACATAGAAAGCACCAAAAACACTGCAGACATATAATGGTGTTTCCAATTGTCACCACATGCCACATTGCAAAATCTACACTTGCCAAAATAACTGCACCTCAAAAACTCACATTCCATGTAAACTCAACACATAAATAGAAAAAACATTTATGCACAACTCCACCTATAAAATCAACTTTCCAACTTGACTCCTCATCTGAATAGAAATTGCAAGTTGTAACTCACAAGACAATTTGTGAGAAAATTAAAAACAATATTTAAAAAATCAATGCAACTACAGAAAAATCAAAGGTTGAGACACCTTTTTTTTTCCAACATGATGAGGTACCCATGTACAAACAATATAATCTCTAATAACTGGATAAAAGGAGAAAAACTCATGGGAAAAAATCCTCTCCAAAAGAGAGAAAGGAAAATGAAGGACGAAAAAATTCATCCAAACCAATGTCCCCAAAATAATAGGAACACGAAGAACATCACACAAGCATGAAAAAGTTGTATACAACTATCAAATGATAATTTATATAGTATTAAAATGAAAAACCTCCTCTAGAATAGATGATTATCAGGATCAAGAAGATAAGAATTTTCTTGAGTGCCCCCAACGACACTACTTGAATCAAATAGAAAAAAAAGGAAAACAACTGGAACTTGAAGATACAAATGACACAAGTACCAATATTCTAAAGAATACCGATCAAATAAAAATGGAAGGTTGCCTCCATAAATAGGAACCCAAGAATGTCCATATGATAAATTCTTCATCTCACTGAAATGCATGGGTAACCAAATGTTGCATCTGCCTAGTACATAGGAACAAGAACTAGAATCATAGATCACTCCAAAATGAAACCAAGGAAGTATTAGCACCAACAAAATAAACCCCACATAATGTGGAAAGGGAGAGAAAAGACAAATACAATGAAACTATGTGTCACCAAGAAGTGCATGAAGGAGAACAAAGAACATCTAAACATGCAACTAAAAGTACCTACAAATAAAAAGGGTTTGCAAACAAGGGCACACACGCATGAGGCAAGAATCATTGGAATTTGATGTTATCATGGAAGGAACACTCACTTGACAATGGTGTGATGGAAAAACAAAGGCACTCACAACCCAAACATGACACTTTATATCATAGAGCAAGTACAAAAGATACAATAAGTGTACAAAATCCAAAAATATATACACAAGAATGACACTTTATCTCAATGCATCTACAAAAGAGAAATTGCATGCAAAAGATGTCTACACTGCCCAAACAAGAAAAAATGTTGTAAATACATGTAAAATAGTCTAAAACAAGTCATTCAATGCAAATAGGAAGTTTCCAAGAGATAAAATGTCCCAATGATTCACCAAAAATTGAATAGACAAAAAAACTAAATAAAATGCACCTAGAGAAAAATATGGAAAAATTGCATTAATTGTTGTGAAGAGCTCTGAAAGACCTTTCCAACACTGTTGGAATTGCAAAAAACAAAGAAATGGGTCAAAATTTGTGAGCTTAGGAGTGAAAACAACACATCTAACTTTTATAGGCAATAAAACGTACTAGCTGGAAAATTTGAGAAAAAACCATCACCATTGGATAGTGCTTGGAACCAACATTTCGAAAATATCTCGTTTGCCCAATTTTGATAACCAAGGAAAAATTTATTGTGATTTTCCCAATCTTGCTCAAATTGCAAAAAAAACAAATATTGTTTAGCCCCCCTTCAAAGAAATTACTTTGAACTAGTTACTACTAGCCAACCATGGAGCATGACACTTGCTAATATGTCAAGAAATACCTCACTTTTTCAAAATAATTGAGATCAAATTTATGCACTTTGCCTCTTCCCCAAATGGAGACTCAACCTCATTGACAATATAAAGCCCCCTCCTTTAATGACCATAAACACATTATAATTGTCATTAAATTCTTTACCAAGTGGGTAGAAGCCATCCCTCTCACTTATGTGATAGACAAGAAAATTTTAAAAATCATCCTCAATCATGTCATTTAGCAATATGGTATTCCCAATTCCTTTCATTATTAATAATGGTCATTACTTTAATAACCTTGAAGTACAAACCCTCTATAATAAATTCCATATCCAACATAAATGGTCCATTCCTTACTACCCCTAGGGAAAAAGTCAATTTGAGGCATCAAATAAAAAGATTATAAAGATTCTCAAGAAAATTATTAATAATGTTGGTTGTGACTAACACTTGTAACTCCACCTTGCCCTTTAGGCATATTGTACCAGTATTTGTACACCTATAGGAACTTCTCCCTATTTATTATTATTCAGTACTAAGGCCATCTCCCAATTGGCTATACCCTTATATCATTGTAACATCTAAATTTGGCTCAAGTACTTACAATTTATCTACGCCACATTCCCAAGAGCTAGATGAACTCATTAAAACTATACATCTTAAGCATTTATATTCTTGATTTGTCATCTTTGTCCATTAAAAAGTATAAAAAATAAATTACACAAAAAAACATAATCACATAGAATAAAATAAATAAATAACAAAAAAAAAAAAAATACATAAAAAAAAATAGTAAAGATATTTCTAGCTTTTGGTAAAAACCATTTCTATGGCACCTTGGGGTAATTACCATGATAAAAACTAATAAAAATAAAAAAATAGTCAAGAGAAAAAAGCATCCTCCAACAAAAATAATTTTCTAGTGCCTTAGGCAAGCATCATGATGAAAATTATTCATGGGAATCATATATGCAATAGACATCCCTCTTATCTACAAGTACTTTGCACACTTAGAGGCAATAATTTTATCCATTTGTACACTTATCACATTCTTACCCATTGATCCTTATACAACATATAGGACTATACCTAATCAATGTTTAAAAACAAAACCTCTAGAATAACGCGTATCTCTGCTATGGTGTTATGAACAATACCTTTTGATACCAATTTTCTCCAATCTTTCAATTTTGTAGATACCATCACCTCTCTTTTTTATCATGATCCTTCATGGGTTATATACTATTAGTATCAAACTAAAGAATAATGCTTGCACATTGGTCCCATTATATTACTCTAGCTTGGATAGCCCAATTATCGCTATCAATATCATGACAATTAGAGACATTAGATTTCAACAATTTATAATATTGAAATTTATGAAATCTTATGGATTTGACTACACGATCAATTATCTTCTCTAGTTATTAGCATCTTGATGATGGATCATGGAGTATGATCCAAAACATTAATGAAAAAATGTCTACATAGTCAAATCCACTAGCTTTCATAAATTTTAATATCATGAAAACTTGAGGATGAGTGACACCTTAGCTATTTTCATTTTATCATGCTTGGTTTGGTTCCCACAACATACTTCCACAAGGACATCATAGTTACATAAACTATGATTGTCTCTCGAGGTTATGTTCATTGGGGCATTTGAGTTTTATCTTTTATCTTTTCTTGAATATTGTGTTGATTTATTTTATCTTTTCTTTACTATTTTAAGTTAGTTATTTAATCATATGGTACATCATCATCACAATCTCTTATATCATGCTGCATAATTCCTATAAAAAATAAAACCTATTGCTCAAACACATAAGATTATTCTCGCCAATTCTTAGAATATACCTGTCAAATAATTTTGTAAGATATCATAATCATAATCATCCACGTCCATCTCCATCATCCTAAGCTTTAATATAGTCATATACCATTCATTATCCCATCCTCATATTCCATCCCACCCCATTCTTACCATGTCCGTTGTATCTACCATCCTAATTTATTTTCATCATCCTTGCTATTCTCCTCCTATTCTCCATCTTTGCATCATCATACTTCTCTTAATATTCTTCTAACCTTCATAATATATAATTTCCCCATCATACTTAACCATTTTTTCCATTCCCCTGTCATACTCAATCATTTATTCCTTTTCCCCCATCATATCTCTTACTCTTTGTTCATCTCCCACATCTTTGCTAATATCATTCTACTTATTTCGATAGCACACTTTAGTTCTTCCAACATGACCATCCTCTTGAGGGGGCATCATCATCTAATTCAATCCCAAAAATCTAATTGATATTTTGAATCCAAAAACTATCTAAGCATCAAAGAATCCTTCAAATCCAATCATCCAATCAATAAATTTGATTAATCCTATCAATTCAACAAATTAACCCTTAAGCTTTGATGCTTGGAGCATTATCTCTTGTCAACGTCAATATACCTCATGTCTATATCTACTTTCTTTGAAAAAACATTGCTTCTTCTAGTCACAACACCATTTTAAATTGGGGAAAAATATATACACTAAAATAACATATACACTAATTTATATCATCTCATGTTAACATCTAATGCACTTACTGCCTCCAAATCCATTAAAATAATTAACATTATCTCAATTCCATCTCTTTATCAAAATTAAATCCATTAAAAAGTATTGATTATTTAATTAATTTTGTTCAATTTGAAATATAAATATACCCATAATCAAATAAATTTAAATCCTAAATTAAATCTTATAGTTTAACTATCCAATAAAAATAAGTAACTAAATGGTGAATCTAATTAATTCACCCATCAAATCCATTGATAAACCAGTTAATTTGGCTAACTCAAGATCAAAAATTAATTTAAAAATCAAATAATTATCAACTCACTGGTCAACTGAGTAACTAGAAGGTACTATCTAATGTCTAAAAGGTATTTTTAGACATAAAGGGAAAGTTTTTATGACTAAAATAGGGGCTATTAAAAATTGGGTCAGTCTAACAATAGACGAATGAAAAGCTTCAGCTTTCAACTATGTTAATCCATTGTAGAAACAATGGTATTGGTGAGTTACAGTTTTTATTTTTTTAACAAAGTAGATGTGCTATCTATTTTATGTATAATTTAAAAAATAAGGAAAAAATGTTGTTTGCATTAGATAATAAAATTTAAAAAAGAAAAACTAAAAATAGAAAATGGCTTGCTATGGCTAAAAATAGTGTTATTTTCCTGGCCCAAAAAAATAACCTTATAATAATAGGTTCATCCATTCGCTCGAATAATGGCTTCATAACCACTATATCCTTCAAACATAATTACCATCACTTCTAGTTTCATAACCATTATCACCACTTGAATGCCCATAACCACTAATAACTCTTATAGGAGCTAGAATTGTGAATAAACACGAGACACAGGATCAGACAATGAACAAAAACACCTTCCACACAAAGAGCTTTACAAAATAATGATTTGCTATTCCTCAACTAGAAAATACTTACATAATGAACCTCAAGAATCTTCAAGGAGATCGAGAGATAATACACTGAGGGTGAGTGCTTTATAGGAGCAACCCTAAATGATAAAGGGATTAGATCATGACAAGTGACATCATCATATGTGATGAGATAAAATGATCTAATAAAAGCTCACTTCAGTTAACATAAAAACACTTAAAGTTTAGCTTAAGTGCATGAAATGAATTAGAATAATAATCAATTAAATATTAATTAATTATTAGATAATGCATGATTACTCTAACATAGTTGAACTCCAAAAACCTAGTCTTCTTACTTCATAATCTTTAAAAACATGTTACACATCAAACAAGGTAGAACTAGCTTATCTATCTTAATATATTAAGATATATATATATATATATATATATATATATATATATATATATATATATATATATATATTATATGCCGAGAGATATCATTTTCGAGGTATTTTTTCTTTCTTTTTTGCTTTTTTGAATTTAAAAAATACGCCTCGAAAATGATATCTCTCAACGTATAATATATATATATATATCTTAATATATTAACATAGATAAGCTAGTAGTAGTTGCAGCATGCGTAACACATTGAATAAATTAATATATTTAGGGTTATGATTAGAGTTAGCATTTAGGTTTAGGGTTTATATCATGGTTAAGGTCAGCATTAGGGTTAGGGTTTGGTTTAGATTTATTATTATGATTAGGGTTAGGGTTTAGTATTAAGGTTGGGTTTATGGTCATAGTTATTGAGAAATTATGTTAGGGTTAGGGGTAGAATTATGGTTAGGGTTAGGGTTTGGATTATAATTATAACAGGTTTCGAGTTAGGAATAAGGCTTTGGTTAGTGTTAAGGGTAGGGTTGGAATTACCATTAAGTTTTGGATTGGAATTATAATTAGGGGCAGGGTAAGGATTTATATTTGGTCAGAGCTATGGTTTGGGTTAGGGTTAGGGTCAAGGTTAGGATTAAGGTTAAGATTATCATTAGGGTTATGATTTTGTTTACAATTATGATTATGGTGAGGGTTAGGGTTTATACTTATGATTAGGGTTATAGTTAGTGTTAGGGTTTAGTGTTATATATTGAATAAATTAATATAATTAGGGTTAAAATTTAGGGTTATGATTTATATCACAGTTAGGGTTAGCATTAGGGTCAAAGTTTATATCATGGTCAAGGTTAGCATTAGATTTAGGGTTAACCATTTAGGATTAGGGTTTAGAATTTAGGTATATGATTATGGTTAGGGTTAGGGTTTAGGCTTATGGTTAGGGTTTAGTGTTAAGGTAAGTGTTAGCATTAGGTTTATGGTTAGGGTTAGAATTTTGTTCTATGGTTACGATTATGATTAGGGTTTACATTAATGTTTGGGTTAGGGTAATAATTATGGTTAGGGTGAGGAAATGGGTAGGATTGGGATTATTATTATGATTATGATAGAATGATAGAATAATAGTTATGGTAGGTTTAAGTTCAAGATTAGGATTAGTGTTAATGTTAGAGTTCAAATAATGGTTAGGCTTAGGGTTTACATTATGGTTAGGATTATGCTTAGAATTAGGGTTTGGGTTATAAATACACACACACATATATGTGACACATTTAGTATTTCATATATTTGTGACACATTCATTACAAATAATTTTTCACTTATATTTGCCTCACATCCACTTCAAAACATTATTTAATGCTACACATTTTAGAAAGCCATGTATATTACAAATTAGTAGTAGAACAAAATTTATTAAGAAAAGTTAAAATTTAAATTTATGGATGTCTTATCTACTGCTACACATCACTTCAATCTTTTCTAAAAAAATGTTTCTCTTATATTATAATATAAATTAAACCAAATTGGTAAAATTTTCTAAAATGAGTAAAATGTTTGTAAAAATTTATCAAAAATTATATCATATGTATTTGCCACACATTTGATATTTCATAACCCTAAACCTAACCCTAACCTTTACCCTAATTAAACTATCTTAAGCATATTTGAACCCTGTGGATATTTAATGTACCCCCATGCTCCCTTCGGGTTCGTTTTGATGCTTTGCCTGACTTTCAACCTCGCCCGATAATTTTTAGAAGTCTCCTCGCCAGTTTTTTAGAAATCTCGGCTCAATACTGCCACGTGTCACCTAAGCGCTTATCAAAGGGGAGCTTCACTTCCTATCTCTTCAAAGTCTCGTTCTACCCCCATGTGTCAATAGATCGAGTGAGTTTGGCATATATTCATATAAATCTCTTTCAGATCTCGACCGCATACCATGCAACCTTCGCCCGCACAAACTTTGGCGAGCTCCTCAAAATAATGTTGATAACAAGGACACTGCCATATGTCTTCTCATCGCAAGCTCTTATCAAAGGACAGAGAGAATGAACCACAGGTTGTGAAATACTGCCATGTGTCCATTCGATGCAACTACAACAAAAGGTTAGGAGTGGTGCGATTGCCAAACTGCCATATGTTGTCACATGTTCTAACTGCTTTAGCTGGGAGTCGACACTTGTTTACACAGGGTAAACTAGGACCACTGCCATCATTTGCAAGAATGCATCTGATTGGTGAATGGCTAGGTTCATGCTCAAAAATCTTTCTGTTACAACGGCCATGATGAATCATTGTTGTAAGCATCATGATTCATGATGAGAAATATTTTCTATTATGGCCCTTCAAGCGGTGGATGCCCCTGGCTATATATATTGTTTCTTCTTTAGAAGAAGAAGAGGTTTTTTGTTTTAGTTCAAAGTATCTACAACAAATTAAGAAAGACACCAGGCCTTTTGTTTTGTTGGATAACTGTAAAGACTCACTAGCTGTGCCCTTGTAATTTGGCCTTTCTATTTCTTAACTATTGATAACATTATACTGTGTTGTTTCTGAACAATTTTCTTGCAACTTCAATGATTTGAATAGAATGTTTATTTAGAACCATGTATTTGACTCTTTATGTTCAGTAAATCTCTGTGCAAATTATTTGATGTCATGAAGTGAACTATTCAGGTCTTTCTCTTGAATGTTTGTTACTTCAGGATATAGTAGATTGCTTAACAGGCCCTTAGACTTCTTCTACAAGGTAGGTCTATCGTGCGTCACATCTAGATCTTGACGCATCACCCTAGTTAGATCGTTTTATTTTATATTTGTTTCTTTTTCCCATTCAAAACCCCAGTTATAGAAGAGTCAGCTTCTTTAAAATATGGAGGTTACTCAGTCTAGCACAATAGGTACCCCCTTTGACTGAGTTTCCCACAAAGGGTTGTTACCTTTCCATTTTTTGGCATCAACAATTTTTCTTTTTCTTAGCATGCCTGGTGGGACCAAAAAATGTGCTTAAGCCTTAAGCAAGTATATGAACCATCGACCTGTCACAAGATCCCAAATAGTAAACAACCCTAGTTTGTTGGTACCTTTGTTAGGGTCAATACCAACTAGAATCCATCACATGAACATCCCAAACTCTCCACCATCCATGTTGACAATCGCCAACCAAAATTATGTGGCATGGGATGCTGAAAGTCCCCTTGTTTCCCCAATAACACCTGCCATTTGGGCCCCCATTCTGATCTTTTCCCTCAAATCTATTCCTAAATTTACAAGGGACGGCTCAAGAACACCATCTGAACATCTACAAGATGTGGTAGACGTATGTTTGGTACATGGAGTTACAAACCAAAACATAGCGTTGAGGTTGCTCACAGCTTCTTTTAGAGGAAAAGCATCAAATTGGTATCGCACCCTGTTGACTAACTCTATCAGTACATGGGATCAGCTCGGAGATCCTTTTTATGAAAGATTCTCAAATGACATAGATAGGTCCTCTCAGTATCATCAGCTAGAGATCATCAAGTAGGCTCCATTTGAAGCCCTGACCGATTTCAATGCCTGATTCCATATGACTTAGCAAAGGATTCTGGTTGCAATATGCTCTCCACCCGATTTGGCATTCATGTTTTACCTAAAGTCCATCAATGCCGATATCTCAATAATGGTCTAGTCACTTGGTAGAACCACTCTATCGGATGCATATAGTGTCTCAATTAAAGTAGAGAACAATCTGATTGACACTGGGAAGTTGTTGCCCCGACCCATCATGCCTATATTTCTCAAAATATCAGCTTCTGCCCAAGCAACGCCACCTACCACACCTGACGCTCCTCCTCAATCCATGTACACATACGCAAGCGTACCAAAAGATAGTACTTCTACATCTAGTGCCCTGAAGAACGAGATGAGCGACATAAAGGAAATGTTATGGGCTATGGCCAATAAAATAATTGTCATCAAGCGCAACCAAGTCTCTCCTTTGAAGCCGACCTATCAGAACTATCAAGGCAGAATATCCTCTTACCGACAAAACCAATTCCAAGGAGGTGCTCACCCAAATTTTCAAGTGCAAATAACAAGTCAAATATTACCGATACCCACTCTGTTGCAGAATGCCAACCTAAGCTCGAATAAAGAGCCGACTACAGGGCAAAATAATTTGGTTGATGACAACAACCCATGGTGTTTTCCTTGCGGTGATTCACATATGCCTTGAAACTGCCCACGCGACAATCTACAACAGAAGGTGGCAGAACTTCGCAACCAAGGTGCAACATCAGACAATAGGGGGTATGCATATACCTCTCCACAAATGGAAAATGTGGTTCTTACCACTCAAATGCAAGGGATTTCTTTGGAACAAGAGACCGACATAGCTCCCGACCATGCCCTCTTTTCATGTATGGAAGGAGAAGAAGCGATATTCAATTATTGAGCATCTACATCGACAATCCTGAAAGAAAAATTTGACTACAACACTCACTCCAAGGAAAGACTCAAGGGTGAAGCAACCATCTCGCAATTAGTCAATCTGCAGCCTAAAAGTACTCTCGACTGCAAGATTGGCTCCCCTACAGTGGTACCAAAAATTCCTCTGCAAAGGGAAGTCATAACAACAAAGGAAAAAGAGTGAAAACACTCGAGTCCGCCACCATTCGATGTGGTGGAGCCATTGAAAAAATCATCCACTAACATTTCCTTGTGGGAAGTCCTAGCCATGCCGGAACAAAATACATTGTTGCAGAGGGTTCTTCAAGAAGACCCGATCATAGAACCAAAGGAGCAATCACTTCAAGAGGAGACTACTGAGCAGTCACCACCGGCCAAAGTTCTTGCGAATACCACAAAAAAGGCCTCTACTGAGAATCAAGAGAAATAATCAACATTCAAAATCGGCGAAGGCAAATCGAAATCGAGGCCATTTTTCTCAACCCTTATTGTGGGTAGGAAATTATTGCATAATTCCATGATTGACTTCGGCGCCAGCACCATAGTCATGCCCAAGCCAATAGTTGAAGCCTTGGGATTGAGCTACGAACCTTTGAAAAAGGGAATCATGCAACTAGATGGGAATATGGTTGATACTATGGGAATCATGCAACTAGATAAGAATATGGTTGATACTAAGGGAATCATTGAGGACCTCCCATTAACTTTGGTTGCCTACCCAAATATCACAGTCAAGCAGGATATCATGATCATTGTTATCCTTCCAATATTCAGCCTATGTTTGTCTAGGGAATTCACTTCTAAGCTAGGTGGATACCTTTCTTTAGATTGGTCACACCTAATTATAAGGACCAAACACAGATCCAAAATAAAGCTGGTGTCCAAACCTTTGCATTTTGAACATGTTGCAGACAAAGCTAAGACAGTCTTCGAGTTCGCACACACCTCCATCAACAAGGAGGAAATGTACTGCACCGAGCTTTTAGAAGATGAAATCATTGGAGATCAGACCGAGCAAGAAGAGGTTCTCTTGAGTGAGTTCATTGATAAAGATCCTTTCCACAATTATCATGCCACTAGACTAGGAACTTATGTCATCTATGATGAAGACCAAGCCATCCCAAAGGTGACACAAAAGCCCGAAGTCATTTCAACAACTAGATTGTGGTCGCTACACTTCGATGGTAAATAATGCAAGAATGGTGTAGGAACTGAAGTATTCCTGACTTCCCAAAGCAACGAGAAAACAATCAAACCTTTCCAACCCCAACTTTCCTTTTCTAGAAACGAGGTTGAGTATGAAGGCATCATACTAGGGTCAAACTCAGCATAGCAAGAGGACATCAAGCAAATGAATCTATTTGGGGTTCTCGAACTAATCATCAATTAGGTTTGGAATATCAATACTCCAAAAGATGTTTGTGTGGGATCTTTTGAAGAAAAAGTTTGGGACCTAATCAAGAGCTTTGGAACCTTCAATATTCAATCAGTTCCTCAAAGACACAATGATGATGCAAATCACATGGCCGAAATTGGATCCCAATCCAAACTAGCACCCGATCCAATATGTAATGAACGCTTCGTATGAGTAATACTCCAACTCACAAATCCAGATGGTGGGCAGAGTTGGCAAGTGTTTGACAATGATGAATACATCGCCTTGATCAATTCGTAGCTGGAAAAATTTACCCACCAAACCCAAGAAGGAATCATTGAAACTGACAGCAGATGAGGCATACAGTAAGAACTCCATAAGCTTCCAAAAGGTTTTGTCAATCCTGAAAGACCCCCCTTTGGAAATACTAGAAGTAATAAGAGAAAGCTTGTAGAAAACGAAGGTGATTACACGGATTGTCAAATCAGAGATGCCAATAATCTTAAAATCAGAAAGAGCGTCCTGCATCAAGGAAAATAAAGGCTCATACATTTCTCAAAGGAAAATGAGCAGGTATTGGCTTGGCCATATGATAAACTCAAAGGATATGATCTCGGCATTGTCAGCCTGTGATAGAACCAGAAAGAGAGACTCAAGTGACGTGCCAAACACAAAGTCTAGCAAGTCTCAAGATCAAAGCGCCAATGAACCTACAAAGGTCAGAAAAGCTAGCCCTGACACACATTATCTTCTCGGTCAAGCCTAATGGTTGGGTTTTCGGTCTCATCCCGATCCAAAGGAAGGATAGAGATATCTGCCTATGTATCAATTTTTGTAACCCAAAATAAATGCCAGCAAGAAAACATCACGCACCACCCTCTATGGAGTCAAGCTTATACGACGTAGCAGGTCCGAGTGTGTTTTCTCTATTGGATGTTGTTTAGACCAGAGATCGAATGGTAAGGGTTGGGTGATAAAATTTAACTAGCAGACAACAAAAAATGGTCAGCACGAGAAATTTGACAACCTTCAAGAGGGTCCATTCACAGTAATTCAGTGCAGGCAATAAGAGGCGCTCAAATCAGAAAGTGTAGGAATAAAAGCGATAAGGGTTGCCATTAAGGGAGTTCACCTTAAAATTTCTATAAAGCTCAATTAGACAGTCCTACCATGTAAATATGTTATTATTGTGATTATTTTCCTCTTTGTTCTTTTGTTTTGTTTGACTGGTCTTCCTAATCTATGATGCAACAGAAATTAACACAACAGCCAAGAAGGGACAAGAAATATACAACAAAGCAAAGTCTTAAAACATAAGATATATTTTCATTATATTCAAATGTTATGATAGGTACAATAGAAAAATGGCTTAGAGGCCACGCTTCTAAAAGTATATACTTGTAGGATTTTATATCGTGAAAGCCTTTTCTAGGCTATATACAAAAAATACTAACGAATTTCCAATCTTAAAGCAAGAAAAAGAGGGAATCTCAGTCTCAAGGAGAAACAACAGCAGCATCATCTAGAACCACCTCATCCTCGGCAACAATAGCTACACCAACAACATCATCCAGAGAAGCGACGACATGTGATGGAGGGAGCACCAGGTTCCTAAAATTAGTGTACCACTAAATATCGTAAAACGACACCACATTATATATCCAGAACAAAAAGTGGCAAGCATGGGTAACCTTCTAGTGATGGACTTCTTGTGACTGAAGGAAAAAATCGCTCAAAAATGAAAACTAGGATGATCGCATCTTCTTCAACAAACCGGCGAAGGTCGCTCGTAGTCGGAATCCCTCTGCCAAATGCAACATTTGCCACCACCTCTCCAAGGTCATTCAAATACTTCTTCGATAATATTTTTGTCACCAAACGAATGATAAGTGGCTTGGGGACTTGAATGTCGAGCATCAATGCCACAAAGTGAGTGCTCACATTAGTATTTACTCTATACTTGTCCTCGTATTTGAGGCAGTCGCGACCCAAGACCCATTTTGAATAGCTACGATGGCCAAAGAATGCTTATTCTTCGTCATCCTCTTCAGAAGCCTAGTTGAGATTTCACCAAGGAAAGCCATTTGTGGTTTATGAGAAGTTAGCCTAATTGGGGTATCCATGGCATCAAATACTATATGACTTTTAGGAAACAACAAATGGAAAACACCTAAGTTTGAACTCTATGCAAATATTGTGCAGACTACAATTACCAAATGCTAAGCCAATCACCTAATGTTGATTCTGCTAAAATTGCTAAGCTAATTTCTCTACTGCCTAGGCGCCTATTTATAGACACGATAAGGGATAAACGTGATAATTTTAATATCATAAGCATGAGGTTAGCTAGGTACCAACTAAGACACTACACCAAGCCTCGCTCGAAACTCTCACCTAGTTGTGACTGTAGGTACAAGTTGTTGCATACAAAATCAAGGCAACCTAATTAATTAGCACAAGCTACTAACAACATTCGCTAGTAGCATTTTTGGTTGGACGATAAGGTGTCATCCTGCTAGGCATTCCTCAGACCACAAGAAAAGATACAGATCTATTCGGTGCTTATCGCATACTTTGGCATAATCATTCTAATCGGGGTATTAATTACCACGACATACGACAACTGCCTGCTTTCAAATCGATGACTCAATTTCCAAGGAAAATCGCACTATGAGCTATGGGTAGCTGGGGTCATCATGAATCCTTGTAATTTCAAAATGACAAGTAGTTTGCTTCACACAAAGTGAAAAGGCTGGCGGTACATGCCGAATTTAATGCAAAAAAGCAACCGTCATCTACCACTCGAAGGAGAACAGAAAAACTAAGTAATTGCATGCGATTGTTCTGAGTAAAAAAGGTTTTTTGAATACAAGGATTGTGCAGAAGATTTTCAAAGTGCAGAGTCGCTAAGAGACAAGTAACAAATTTTTAGAATTTTAGAGGAAAAATGGAATTCGCTGCCCCTGTAGTAGCCCAGAACCCATAGATGAATGAGCCAGGTGAAGTGTCTCAAAGCTTGGTTGAAGTGATACTCACAACACCTATGGTCAATATTTTTGATGAGGAGAAATCCTACGCTACGCCTGGAATCCCAGATAAGCTGGAGAGGTTTCACACACGAACAACCAAGAAGGGTTTGCTTAGAGATGCTAATTTAGTAAAGGAAGAGTGGGATAACATTTATGACCCCATCCTCAAGACCAACCCTAAGGGCCTGAGGGAGGCTTCTTTCACCAAGTTGAAGAAATCCCTCGACCATCAACTTTCGTACAAGCAATGGCTTTGCGGGCTTCCACAATACATGGTCCCTTATGTGCACCACTACCTAGAAATAATTCATGAAAGTATTCGGTGTTTTAACCCAGCAATTGGCACCATTGAAGGATGAAGACAGAGAGTTGTGCTAACTGCGGATGCTCTTAGGAGTATGTTGTGCATTCTCAATAATAGTACCAAAGTGCTACCAATGGAACCTTTCAACCAGAAAAGGGGTTCCAAATTCTGGAAGGGCAGAAAGCATGCCCTTGACTTTTATAATGCGGAGACCGGAAGGCCCCAAACTTGCCAATAGTCATTAAAAAATACAAACCGACATATTGAATTCACTCTGGCAGATATGCAGGATGCCTTCGCAATGATGAATTTTGTGTTCGGTTTGGACGAAAACTTAATCGTGTATGAAGCTCAATTGGGCCTGGGTTTCCAACTCAGGAGGTAAAAGAGCCTTTCTAGTATGATTTCATAGAAATGATTATCAAAGATATACGAAAGAAGATTGGTGAGTTAGAGACTGTGGGTAAGTTCAGGTATCCCTCTTTTCTTGCCTATATGTTTCTACATCAAAATCTTGACTTCTTCAGGGGAAAAATGAAATTGTCAATATTTGATGAGAAGAAACATCGGAGGCCAATTTCGGTGTGGACTCCCATCCTTTGTTCCACCTATGATTATTATGCATTTTCAAATAAATTTTTGATTCTGATTTTGTGTGATCTAGGCGATGATGGTGACTACTATTGCCCATCGGGCGATCAGACCGGCTGGATGTAATCCATGTTCCCCAAGTGCGATTGGTTCCTCAATGAGGAATTCACATGTGTTCGAGTGTGTGGCTTTTGTGAGGAGCCAATCTGTCTCCCCGCATCCATCATTGATTGGGTATTAGCCCTCAAATTTTTCTGACAAATGGTTATTATGGACTAGAAGTTTTGCTTCGAACCGAAGAAGAAGAGGGGATTCTCTAAATGCTTGATGAGCTACAAAACGGTGATCATGGTGAAGAAGAAGTCAATGGAGCTACTGGAGGCTAAGTTTGAACACCTCGGGCTGGTTTTCATTTGCGATAAATGGGACTACAACCCCGAGGATGATTTTGGGGACACATTTATTAAGGTAAAGCATAGCCCTTGGCCATATTGGGAAACACGGTGAAATCTATTTCAAGATACCAGCAGAATCTGGGTTGACTTGGCGCACATGTCGATAGATAATCGAAGGTCATCATGGCTCAGTTTCTGCACAGGGGAAAGGTAGATGATAATAGTCGCATAAGTGCTACCCTCTGAAATAGCTTGGTGAGGAAATAGGGCTAGAAGCCGAAAAATATTAATGACTTTTGGATCTATCACCAGGAAATCAAGAACACCATCGACCCTTTCCAATATACATTGATTTTTGACACCGATGATCAATTTGATACCCTCTAGAACTAGGAGCATCCAGATTCCAACACAAATGATGCAGAGGACCCGACCCTGAGGATGCCCTGCCATGCTTCGACAAGGGGAAGCAAAAATAGAAAATGGTGATGCAGCCTAGCGTGGTTGTTAGGAGTCTGTGAATGAATGTTCTGAGATCGAGGTCCACACAATCTTGACCCGTGGCCATGGGGAAGCCTGGAGCAACGCAACAATCAAAAAAAGTAGTGGATGTGGAAAACCCTCCACCAAGCAAAAGACAACGCATTGATACCACTTCTGAAGGAGGTTCACAGGAGGTTGCAGTCAGCCAAGTGTCGGAGGTGGAGGTGATCGCTCAGGTATCTCTCTCTCCCTCTCTTCTCAGCTCATAATCTCTTGTTTCACCCATAGTCCCTATGGCACCCATCACTACAAGTATGAGTATATCTTTCTTTGTCCCCTCTACAATGGCTATGGGAGGTTTCTCCCAGTTTTCTCATATCAGACAGATGGTTTTCACTTCCCCTCAAGCTGCCCCATCGCATCTCTAAGGCCCATCAGCCACCCCATCTTCCTTTGCATCCATATCATGTCTTTCACTCCCTTGGTGTCCAAAGTCATCATCCCCATTGCATCATCTGAGTCAATTTTGACTCAACCTTTGCAATCGTCGAAGCCTGACGCATCTCCATTACCACCACCACTCCCCATGAGTCCCTCCACTCCATCGTCACTCGAGATTTGGAACATTCCTCCTTTCTCTCCACTCACGATAGCCCTTCTGAAGAAGAAAACATTTGAGGTCACGCACCTCTATTTCCCTTTCATTGTCCCTCCCGGTGCACCCTTTGCAGGTGAATGCATCAAATCATTGATGCAATTCTTATCTCAGAGCGATACAACGAAGCAAGCTTGAGCTCTCTGGCTCCAGAAGCAGAAGGAAAAAAATGTCAGGAGGCTAGCAGAGCCCAGTGTCTAGACAATTTATAACGAGGCTCAACAATCATTGCATTTTGCAACCATGCATCCCAATGTTGCAAAACTACAAGGAGAAATGCAACCCGATGACTATGACATCCATGCCATTAGACTGGACTTGTGTGTGGCCCAACCACAAGATAAAGTTGAGCTAATGGAGGAAACACGAGTGGTGACTACTAACTTTCTTAAATCTTGTCAAAAATTAAAGAAAGTGGAGGATGATCTCAAGGCCGTTAAGGGAAGATTAGAGGTCTTGTTGGCCAAAGATAAAGTGCAAGATATAGAAAAGGTGTGCCTCGCACAAAATGTACAGGCAGAACAAGCTAGCTTGCAAAGGGAGCTCGAGAAATTCCAATCCCAGGAGTCTGATCAAATAGTTGAGCTACAACAGAAGAACCAAGAATTATCCAACAGGTTGGCCTAGTCGGAAGAAGAGGTTCAACAAAAAAATGAAGAATTACAGCAACTACGTACTCAGTTGGAGCAAGCGGTATGAGAAAAGGAAGCAAACCAAGTGAGCGCATAGGCTTAATTTTAAGAAGAGCTCCAAAAGTTCAAGCACTCTCTGGAGGAATAATTTGCAATATGAAACCAGGCTGAGGAAAGGTGGCTTGCCACACAAAGAGATCTGTAGGAGAAGCTCACATTTGTTGTAGAATAAATTACGGGACTAACATAAGAGATTGTGATAAGAGATGCAATGATTAATCTCTTAAAGAAGATCGACCAAATGCATGCTCCGCAGTCAAACCTCTGCTTAGTGGCCCAACAACTGTATGCTTGCTACTGGGAGAGATTCAAGGCTTTATGTCCAACTCTGTAGCCCACACTCTGATTCATGGTGGAGGCAACAAATTTATGCAAAGAGGTTTGTGACACAATGGAACAGTTTCCAAAACTCGTAGGGGAAATCGTTCCCAAAGCAAAAAGGTTGCTAAGCAAGCTATACATTGTACCAAGCGAGGATCTGGAAGAGCGGGGATTGAGAATCGGAGGTCGACCACTGGGGTCACGAAGGAGCTTATTTGTTGCCAAGAGGCCACCCTTCATGTTCAACGATGTTTGGCTACATTATGGCAAACTATGGACAGCGTTCGGGCAAGGCTTTCCCAACTAACCTAGATGGGGTTGCCCTCTTTGTTTCTTCCTAATGAATCGGTGGCTATGGTGGAGCAGATTGCAGCCAAAATTGAGGAGAGGAAGCAGGACTTATTAGTTTTTCAGAGTTTCAGCCAGCCTCCTACCGTTGAGCACATTGAGGGTATAACTCATCATATTGCACGACTACTTTTTCAGCTTGAGGATGAGTCTGGAATAGCCATGGTGTTGCCCTTTAAGGAAATAATCAATTTGCACGAAGCACATGACATCCTACGCACCATATCAACACCTTATGAGGTTGATTGGATGCCCTTGTAGATCACCCTTTCTAGGTTCTGACTCCAATACCCAATGAATAAAACCTTGGTCACAAAACCAAAGAATTTTGGATTCATCGTTTCGTAGGTGAAATGCTCCTAATAGTCACCAAAAGTTGTGGATATTTAATGTACCCCCATGCTCCCTTCGGGCTCACTTTGATGTTTTGCCTGATTTTTGACCTCGCCCGATAATTTTTAGAAGCCTCCCCATCAGTTTTTCAGCGATCTCAGCTCAATACTGCTATGTGTCACCTAAGCGCTTATCAAAGTAGAGCTTCCCTTCCTATCTCTTTAAAGTCTTGTTCTGCCCCCACGTGTCAACAAATCAAGTGAGTTTGGCATATATTCATATAAATCTCTTTCGGGTCCCGACCGCCTGTCGTGCAACCTTCACCCACATAAACTTTGGCGGGCCCCTCAAAACAATGTCGATAATAGGGACGCTTCCACATGTCTTCTCATCGCAAGCTCTTATCAAAGGACAAAGAGAATGAACCACAGGCTACGAAATATCGACACTTGTCCATTTGGTGCAGCTACAACAAAAGGGTAGGAGTGGTGCGATTGCCAAACCGTCATACATTTTTGCGTGTTCTAACTACTTTAGCTAGGAGTCGACACTTGTTTGTAACATAGGGTAAACCAAGACCACTGCCATCATTTGCAAGAATGCATCTGACTAGCAAATGGATAGGTTTATGCTCAAGAATCTTTCTATTACAACGGCCACGACAAATCATTGTTGTAAGCATCATGATTCATGATGAGAAATATTTTCTGTTATGACCCTTCAAGCGGTGGATGCCCCTAGCTATATATTGTTTCTTCTTTAGAAGAAGAAGAGGTTTTTTGTTTTAGTTCGATGTATCTACAACATGATTAAGAAAGACACCAGGCCTTTTGTTTTCTTGGGTAACTGTAAAGACTCACAGACTGTGCCCTTGTAATTTGGCCTTTCTATTTCTTAACTATTGATAACATTATACTGTGTTGTTTTTGAACAATTTTCTTGCAACTTCAATGATTTGAATAAAATGTTGATTTAGAACCATGTCCTTAACTCTTTATGTTCAATAAATATTTGTGCAAATTATTTTATGTCATGAAGTGAACTATCCAGGTCTTTCTCTTTAATTTTTGTTACTTCGAGATATAACAGATTGCTTAACGGGCCCTTAGACTGCTTCTACAAGGCAGGTCTATCATGCCTCGCATCTAGATCTTCCTGCAGTAGCCTAGTTAGATCCTTTTATTTTATATTTATTTATTTTTCCTATTCAAAACCCCAGTTATAGAAGAGTCAACTTCTTTAAAATCCAGAGGTTACTCAGTCTAGCGCAATAGGTCCCCCCTTTGATTGAGTTTCCCACAAAGGGTTGTTACCTTGCCAATTTTTGGCATCAACAAACCCTAACCCTAATTATGTCATAACTCTAACTCTAATTGAACTCTAGCCCTAACTTTGAAAGACATTTGTCCCCTCACAAAACCGTCAATCCTAATACTAATTCTATCTCTAACCCTAACTTTAACCCTAATATTGGCCCTATCTCTAACCTAACGCCAACTAATCCTAACCCCAACCCTAATTCTATCTATAATTGTAACCTAACCCTAATCCTCACTCTATCTCTAACCAAAACCTAAAACCTAAACCTAACCATAACAAAAACCTCAACCCTAAACCTAATTCTATCTCTAACCCTAACACTTACCCTAATCTTTACCCTATCTCTAACCATCACCCTAATCATAACCCTATTTTTAATGCTAACCCCAACCCTAATCCCAATTTTATCTTTATGCCTAACCCTAACCCTAATATTAGCATTAACCCAAACCCTAATCTTAATTCTATTTCTAACCTAATCCTAATTCTATCTCTAGCCCTAACACTAACCCTAATCCTATCCCTATCTATAACCCTAACCCTAAGCCTAATCATAATCATAATCCTAACATAAACACCAACCCCAATCTTAATCCTAATTCTATCTCTAACCCTAACCCTATCTCTAACCCTAACCCTAATTGCAAAACTAATCCTAATTCTATTTCTAACCCTAATTGTAACCCTAATTCTAATTCTACCTTTAACCCTAACCCTAACCCTAATCCTAGCACTAACCCTAGCCCTAACCCTAATTTGAACATAAATCCTAATTCTATTTCTATCACTAACCCAAACCCGAACCCCAATCCTAACCCTATTTCTAACCCTAACCCTAACCCTAACCCTAACCCTAATACTCCTTAATCCTAATTCTATCTCTAACCCTAACCCTAACCCTAACCCTTACTCAAACCCCAACCCTAATCCTAATTATATCCCTAACCCTAACCCTAATCTTGACCCTATCTCCAACCATAATCCTAACACTAATCCTAATGCTAACCCAATCGTAATCCTTATTATATCGCTAGCCATAACCCTAACTCTAATTAATCTAATGTTGGCTCCATCATAACCTCAACCCTAACCTTAACCCTAATTAAACCATCTTAAGTCTATTTGAACCCTAACCCTAATTGTGTCATAACCCTAACTCTAATTGAACTCTAGCCCTAACTCTGAACAACATTGCTTGCCTCACCCTAGGTGAGAGAAGATTGCTTTCTATCCATTTATTTTCTATTAAAATTTTCTTATTTTCTTTCTCATTGTTATTTTTATGGTCTTATTGTATCCTTCACTTTAATTGAAGTGGAAGTTAATTTATTGTGAACCAAATTTGATGTTTGTGGTATCATTTTGAATGAGATAATCAATAGCATACACTAAAAGAGCTCAAATTCTAAAACGTGTAAGATGCATATTCATTCTAGGTATTTTGGAGTGCATCTTAAAAGAGCTCGAAGTTCATGTAAACCATCCTATGTGAAAGGTATCATTTTTTGGACACAACCTAACATCTACATCAAATATAATGATTAGCTAAAATAAACTTATTTACCACTACATTAAACAACAATGAGATAGACACAAATATGAGAATGCTAATGCTAAATATAAATCTCATTAATAAATTTCCCATCACCCATGTTATCTTGTAAGTTATCTTTGGAAATACAATTAGACATTCATCAACCAATACAAATAAACAATGGCAAAATTGCTTTTAGTGTAGCTAGAAGATTCCTTTCATTCTTTTACTAATAGGTGGACTTTAAATGTCTATGGTTAGAGGAAATTATAATGAATTATTGCTTGATTATTGAGGCAAGTTAACAATAATATATGTAAATATCCGTGCATGCTTTTATCTTATTTGAATATAACATTTGAGATCTTCTTTAATAAATTTTAATGATTTTTTACAAAATTTTCTTCATTAAAATTTTACAAACTTCTTATGGAATATTGAATAGCGTTAATCTCTATTTTGAAATATTTCCTTGAGAAAGAAATAAAATGAAATAAATCTCTTTACTGGGCGTACTTCTAGGCAACATGTTCAATCCACAGAGTGAATTAGTCTTTCTGTCACATACATCTTCATTCAACAAAAAAAAAACACTAATCTACACACCAACAGTCGAAGGCATAGCTCGAGGTTTGCATATATCCATGAATGACCATCAAAGCAGTAAGTCTTTTGGGAAAGTGAGTTAAACATTTCACTTATACTCTTAGCTGCACAAAATTGACCTATATGACCATAGGTTGAGGCCCGAGATAAACGTCAAGGCAACAAGGTCATTTCTATCCCTCAACAAGATTGATACATCATTGCCCTTGAACAATCAACTTGTACAAAACAACACAAATAAGAACCAAAGAGGTCACAAATGATAGAGTAGCATGGGTACACCATCTTGTAAAAGTGTCGACATTATTTGAGTAGTAGCAAAAATAATGAATGAATGAATGAGAGATTTTAATGTCGTCCACGAGACCAAACAGCCTATGGGACCAAAGGCCAAAAACAAGCTAAGAAATCTCCAAACTCTTTTCAATGCTGGATCTTCTACTATGAAAAATTCCATGAAAAATCAATAAGAAGCGAGCACGTTGAAAGATCTCAATCCTTGATTCAATGTGGTGAGCAATGATTTTGTCCTCCTACTGCCATAGTTTGATGAAAGCTAGAGGAATTCAAAAAGATGTCTAGATGTGGTTGGATTGAAGGCCGAATTCAAATAGCATCAACGAAATGGGATTGCCCTCTCTGAACCTCGAAGCTAAATAGATAAAGAACGGTCCTACCCTTTTCTAAATTACAAAGTAAAGAAATCTGGGCAGAGACGACATGCAAAAGGGAAGAGGGGATTTCAAGGTGGTGATAAACGTGTTTCAATGAAATGGGAGTGAATGCCAATCGATGTCTAATTTGTAACTGTTGTCTGATTTACACATGCGCACATAGCTAAATCCTCGGGTAATGTTAAGAGGTGGAAGCATCTGGTTTCGACCTTCTCTCAAGCAACCATCAAGCAGACTCTCCAAGAAAGGCCACAATTTCTCGATATTCACATTTCTAACTTTGCCCACATATTCTCTGCAAATCAAATGAAACTTTATTATCACCATCAACAAACTCATATTTAAGGGAACAACGTAGGGCTTGAAAAGTATACAATCAACTTACCAAATAGAAAAACCTTCGGAAAATACGATGGTATTAGTGAGGATCGACCCTTTGAATGGATTATTTGGATTTGTCAACATTTGTATATTGTAATCAATTTTTTTGCGGGCTTCTCAAGCATTTCCATCAGCACATTTGTGCGAATTGGGCACAACGTCCATCTCTACTCTTTAGGAATACCAAAACTGGCAAAGAGAGATCTGTTTCATTCTCAGGTCATATCACACGTTTTTTATTGATTGTAGAGATGTCAACTAGCATAATACAAATCATTTCTTTTTTCCTAGACCGTTACATTCGTTGGCCTCCTATAGGGATTGCTACCATTATAAGGTTATGCCTCTCAACGTAACAATTTAAAATTATAAAAATAAATTAAAACCACAAAACCAACAAAATATTTCCACTTGAATTATAAAAAATTAAGAACTTAGTGTCACTCTAATAATGATGAGAAAATTAGTTTTTTAATGTGAACAACTCACCCTATCAAAGGCATGTGATCAAATGAGTGGCATTAGGCCATAACAATCATGACTTTGTGGTTGCTCTTTTTTTACACACTATTTTTGTGGGTTAGATGGCAAATAAATGATATCTACATGTTTCTAACATGAAATGTGACACAAATCACTTGTATATTGATATTTGTGACATGCCCATACATGGAAATGGCATGCCACATGGCTATTTTATTAAAATAAGGAAGTTGCCAAAATATGGTAAAGCTTTCCTATGTCTAAGGATTTCATTCTAGTCAAAGCACAAAACCATGTGGATGATGCTTATTTATATAAAATGCCAAATTGCTTTTGAATTCAAATTTACTTGAAATAGATTACAATTTCGATTACTCTATGTATATATTAAATTATTAATAAAAAATACTAATGAAGGCTAGATCACAAAAAATTGATAGATTGCTTTACTAACAACACCATAGAGAATGCCATTTTCTATATCATTAGGAAGGTAACTTTTTGAAGATTAGGGAGCCAAACAAATTTAAATTTTAAGTTTATATGTTTGTATTATTGTGCATGAGGCTATACCAGCATGCCATTTATATTTTATTTAGGTTTTTCATAAGTTTGTTAAAATAATATTTTAATTTTATTGTAGCTTATGTCCAAACAGTATATTAACAACTTCTATATGTTCAAGTCATGCATAAACATTTATTAATATCAAACAAATTAAGACCAAACTGCTTTTTTGTCAACATGTTAAGTATGTGGTAAAGTGACATTGATTGATTTTTCAATGGTGAATGTGACTTATTTTGAATGTTTACTTATATGCATGTACATTCAATTACTAGATGCCTGATTAAGTTTCTCTCTTATTTGTCCTTTTAGGGCTATGTCTTTTTTACAAGATCAATTCATTTAGTCTCAAATCATCTATATGTTATAAACTACATTTTCTTGTTAATCCTTGAAATTAAATTGGTTAAGCTATGTATCGAAACTACATAGTGTTCTAAAGTTAGCTACCACATATAAATGAGATCCAAAAGGCTCTATGACATCTATATATTACAACCTAATATAGAATTGAAAACTATGTCAAATTTTTTTTACAATATTAAGCAACGTAGAAGACATAATCTTGTTGATCAATCAATTAAAATTACAAATCCTTTTATTTTTTTCAAAAACTAGATATATGCTCTTAATAAATTTTGAGTAAAAGAATATATTATAGTAGACATGTAGTTTTCTTAAGTTTTTCAAATCTTGGATCTTATTTCCTATAAATACAAAATAATATTCATCTAGCTTATGAGGTCAATCTAATGAACGCATGAACTACATTAGTGTTTTACAAGATCATTCTTTTGTGCTAAATTGATTTTTTTGAATATGAATGCTAAAATAGTTTATTTATTGCACCATAACTTCTAGAAGACATCAAAACAAAAAATGCACAAATTATGCATCTCAAGGTGGATGAAATGCTTAAGTACTTGCAATTGGTTATTTTAGATTTAAGACTCATTATAAATTATATAGCCACCTTAGCTAAAGAAAGAATATCCTTGTTTATAGTGATACCATGCTATTGGGGATTGCTATTCTAATACTTAAAATGCACGTATACTCATTTGATTGCTCATATTAGTCACTAAGGCTTCCCATTTCCTCATATTACTCATTTGTAGTGTATTAATTTTATCCCACTTGTTTGCATAAGCCATAGTCAACTCCATTTTTTACCCAAAATATGAGTAACCAACCTATAAAAATAAACATAAGAAATTAAAGCTATAATAAGCTAATTAGAAATATTTAAATAATTAATTTAATAATAAATATTATTGTAGATGTCAATATTAATAATTATGAGTGTCCATTACAATGTTTTACAACTAGCTTTGTGATTAGTATGGTTGCAATTGAGTCTGTTCAGTATTTTAGTTTTTTATCAAATAAATAACCATAAAATACCCTTATAATTTTGATTGCACATTATTTTTATATCGAAAAATAAGATTTAATATTTACTTCAACTTGAATAAGAAAAACCCTTCTACCTTCATAACTTTTCTATTGCCATTCATATTTATTTTGATAACATTATTAAACATAATCTTTTCTAGTAATGTACAAAATGAATTTTGTGTTTATTTTTCTTTCACCTAGAATGTATCATACAAATATTATAGGATATAGAGGAATCAATTTGCAGTTGGTTGTCTAGATATCATTCCCAACTTCCTTATAATGTTTCCCTCCATATAGAGAGGCATAGTCTTCCCTATCAACATAAGCAAAAATGGTTGACTTATACATATACATGCTCCAACAATTGATTGAAAACATTTTGAAAACTATACAAATTGTTTTAACTTTCAATATCAGTTGAAGGTATGAACGAGCCTTGAAATTAAATTTTTGAACCTTGAAATATAAATCAAAGATTTCACTACATGACCAAATACTTTGTAACAATAAATTCATGACCTTTACATTGCTAAACACATTTGGAAGATCAAAATTAGACCAACAAATCACATGGATAGGTATACTTTGAATTGTTAACTTAGTATGCACTTTAGTCAATTTCTAAAGGAAGAGTAAGAACATGACAATCAATTGGTCTCTATATAAGAATGGATTTCATGTACTCTCTAGTTTAGGTTTAATGTGAGGTTTAAGGTTCTTCATGTCATTCCATCCTTCATGCTTTATATACAAACTATGAGATTCTAAGTTTGTGTATAGTCAAAGTAAATATGTTAATTAAAGCCCAACTTATCCTTTATAAGAGTGACCATGGAGAGCTATCACCATCAACGAAGTACAGTATCAACCAAGAATATAATAGTTTTGATTAAGAAGATAAGCGGTGATGACATAAAATGAAAGGTGATTAGAAAATCCATGATGCAAAAATTGTTAAACATATTACATGTTAGACATTGTAAATTTTGGTTTTCACTTTATTTTTACCGTATTTGACATCTTCATCAATTATGGTATTACCTCATCAATTTCTCTTGAATTACCTTAGACAAGACAATAAATAACTAATTACTTGTAGTTAACTACAATTTAGGTAATCAAATTAATACTTAAAACTTTTAAATATAACCATGTTTGATTATACATATTGTATTGTTATATAACATTTAATTTTTAAGCAATGTACCAAAAGGATTAGAAATTAGTATATAAATGTCTCCAATTTTAGTAATATAAACAAATGTCTACAAGAGAACCAACTTTAATAAAATGGGTTGACCTGCTTTATGATTTATGATTTATTATTCAAGTCCATTTAACTCTTTACATGCATGTGTTATTTGTAAAAATAGGGCCTACTTTGTATTTTCTTTGCACTTTAATAGTCTTTTCCCTTTGCATTTTATTTTTAGTTTATGCAATCGAATTCAAATTTCTTGCTATTTATATTTTCAAATTAGTTAATATAATGATATTCTGTATAATTTTGTAAGATATTCCATAAGATATATACATTTGGTTTTTATGACTAGTTAGACAAATATTTAACACAATTGCAAATAACATGTTTACATAAATGTATATCAACATAAGACATAGATTACATCTTGCATATTTTAGAAATAAAATGATACAAAAGTGTTAAAATTTTACTAAAGCTCTTAGATTTTTGTAGAGTTTATACATATATGACTTTAGATAAGTCATGTAAATAATTTTCAAATGTTGTAACATCAATGCTATTGCAATAATAAGAATGATTTTGTATTACAAAATATGACCAAAGAAGGAATAAATGAAAAACAATAAAATAAATTTTTAGAGAGTTAAGCAAAGGAGGATTTCAATAAGCATTGCTTGATTATTTTATGCTCTAACTAATTTAATTTGGAAAAAAACTTATGTTTATAGTCATGGAAAATCACTTCTTTTTACCTTATGATGTATCCAACAAAATAAGAGCATTCTCAAAAAGTGACAAACATGTACCAAAATAAAGAAACATGTATTTCAAATTGAATTGGTTTGCAAAATATCATTGTCTACTAAATGACAAGACAAGACCCTACAATAAGGTTCAAAGGAGTTAAGGATTAAGTGGAAGGCCTAGAAGTAAGGGACAAAAACACAACCAAACTAGTGGTAGAAAAAAAAAACGCTTGAAAAAGAGAAAGCGACAATCTTAATCCTTAACTCCACAAAAAATAACTTTAATATAATGAATTTTGAACATTAAAAAAAACCTTCAATCATTATCTATTTGTTTGAAATTGTGTTTTTTTTATAAACAACTATCCACAATAAATAACACTATTACTTTGTTTAATTAATATAGTATAAATTCATAACATGTTATAAATTTCTCAATAAAAATAAAAAATAAATTATTGACATGAAATTTTCACAATCCATAAATTAATTTTAAAATTATTTTCGAATTACAAAACATATACTTTTCACAATCCAAAAATATACAAGAACATGATCCAAAAGCAATATAAAAATATAATTATTACTTTCATTTAATTAACATATTACAATTTTTTTTGTTTAAATAACTTGGTTATAGGGTCCAAGAACTACAAAATCGAGCCAAGCCTAGAGTAAATCTTGACATCATTGGAAAAACTAAACGAAATATCTGAAAGCAAAACCCAATCCAAAACGATCTAAACCCCTACAACTGATATCCATACTACCCTTGCAATACAAGCCCCTTGCACCTAAACTACCCAGGGTAAAATGCATAGTCCCTATTCCAGTGAACAAATACCTTAAACAAAAAGAGATAGACTTAACACAACAACATTGCGTGCAAGTGAACCTTCCCATATTTTCTTCATCAATCACCATAAATAGGGACTCTCTATCTCCATGCCAATACCATATGAAAAAACTTGAGAGGGGCATCCTCGCTCGAGACTCACTTCATGTATTTCTTATACAACTCTACCATCAACACCCCATTACCAAATAATCCTTGATGACACGACGTTTGCCCACAAAATTGCCATAATCACATTCATTATTAAATAAAGCTCTTTCATTACTTTTATCGAAACTTATTACAAATTAAAACATACTATAAATTTTTCAATAAATATAAAAATAAAATTATTGACATCAAATTTTCACAATCCATCTAATTGTGAATATGTGTAAAAATACTAATATAGACACTTTCTTTAATATTTTTTTGTTGAAAATTTCAATTCTCATTTGAAATTGAAAAAAGCAACGATTCTTCTTTATATTTTTAAAAGATAAAGTTTAAATCAAATAATAAAAAATTCCAAATAGTACAGCAGCCGTTCGATCCCACCATCTGACATCGTCGACCGTCGATTGACCTCTCAAAGTGCCGGCCCTAAGTTCGCCGATCATTTACAGAATAATGCAGTTAATAACAAAAATCGCTGCGTCTCCCATATCTTTCGCTACTGTAAGGTCACGCGGTCGAATCCCTAGAAGCCTCTCTTCACTTCGATGGCTTCAGAGAGAACGAGAAAGGTGAGCCTGTTCGACGTGGTAAGCGAGGATGGCCTCGTGCCGAACAAGACGAAGCCCAATGAACTGCCAGGTGTTAATCCATGGAACAAAAGACCTTATTCTCAGAAATATTACGAAATACTAGAGAAGAGGAAAACCCTTCCCGTCTGGCACCAAAAGCATGACTTTCTTCACATACTAGACAAGTCTCAAACTATGATTCTCGTTGGAGAGACTGGCAGCGGTAAAACTACACAGGTAACACCCTAACGTTTTGAATTCATTCTTTTATTTTTTTGTTGATGTTGTTGTTAGGTTTCATATGCTTTGTGCTCATGGTTAATGTGATTCTTATAACATTTTGTATTTTTGAACTTTGTTAAGTTCAATCAATTTTTCAAGATTTCTGTACTCGTTGTGATGTCATGGTTTGAATATAGCTATAAACGGTATTTTTTAATTTAATTGGTATCAAAACAATGCAGGAGGCCCTACCTATTAAAGGCAGGTCTTGGAATTCCACTTTAATAAGTTGCTCACTAAAATGGCTCATATAACTGATGTAGGAATGGGCTCAATTTCTTTAAAGAAATCTTCAAAGAAGTGTGGAATAATGCTGATTCATTCAAAGCTGTTTGAACGAATGCGTTGAGTGAATCTACATTGCCCCTAAACCACATCGCCATTGAGCATATATCTCTACTTAGAATATGGTGCTCTGAACAGAGAAAACTATGCCACCAATTTTAGGGGGGGTTCAGATTAGGATCTGACCTCAACTGGGCTGACTGAATGTGCTGTCAATAAGTGAGTTGCACTTGCTGTATAAGCTCGTCCGACTGAATACTTGGCTGAGCTTGAACCCTGAACGTCTTTACAACATCTTTGTATTTTTTTAAGCTCTAAGACAAAATTTCTGACCTTTTATTTCATGTGATTGTGCATCCTCTGATCGTCATCGATGCATTTAAACTTCTCTCATGTATTTGTGTGCCTTTTTAAAAATTACCGAAGTTACTTTTCTCTCATGTACTTGTTTGCATGTTTTTTTCTGATTATTATTAATGTATTTGTCCTTGTCTCGTGTATCTAAATTCCTTCTTGTTTATTTCCAACGCCGAGTTTTCTGTGTGCCTTTTGATGTACACAAGAGGATAGTAGTATAAGAATACAAATTTTCTGTGTCTTCCTCGTGTGCTTCTCCTGCTTGTGATTATTGCCAATGGATATGGCCATTCTAGGACTTTTCCTATTAATCATGGCACATGAAAGAACAGCATTAGAACAATACAACCTTTCTATAGTCTCACTCTTGTTTGCTCTTGTGCCATGTGCTTATTACCAATGCGTATGGTTTTCCTATGGCTTTTATCTCATTTATTTGTGTGCTTTTTCCTAATTACAAACATACACATGCAAACAGTATAGAAGAATGCATCATTTATGCATTCTTACTCTTGTATGCCTTGTGAATATTTGAAATGCAATTGACCTGTGCTTATGTGGTCTGCATTTGTTATCTATGCCTATGAGAGTAAGTTAACAAAAGAAATGACTACTCATGAACTGTACAATACATGGTTAAGTTCTACACAAATAAGACTAACTAATATTGACTGTAGAAGCTCCTTTAATTAGGGTTTGGTCAAAAGGTTATGATGTATTAACAAACCACAGAGATATGGGCAAGAGCCTGAGGGCATGTGGAGCATTGAAAATGAGGGGTTTCAAAATGTGTTGTCCAGAAGCATAAACCCCCAACTACAAAAAGGCAGTTGATGGTGTCACCTGTATTCCACAAATTTATGAAATGTAATGGTCTCATGGAGAGGTCCACTAGGTTTTTAATTCAATGGGTGCTATTTTTCACAACATGGATCATTGGGATTTCATGTAGTTTTTCTCTCTGGATTTCGCATGGGATGCTTTTACTGAGTTAGTATTGTAAGATGGTATTTACTATTTAACCACACAAATTTTCTTACTTGATAAAACATAGTTCAAACTATTGCTGGAAAGCCCTATCACCTCAAAGACCTTGTTATAATATGGCATGAAAAAAATTGCCTCCTTTTTTCCCCTTCTTCTAGAAAAATAAAGAAATAGAGTAGCAATGGTTAAAGTTCTTGTTGCTGATTCCCCTGCCCTTGACTTGGTTAAAATTTTAGCTTACTCTCTTAAAAACACTATATTTTTTTTTTATTTAGCTCCACAATGCAGTTTTTGTGGGGAGCTATCTGTGAGTTATCTTTTTATTTTTCCTTATTTATAAATTCATCTATTTAAAATTTATCAAACAAGGAAAAATCTCTGTCTAAGATGCTAGAGTGTTAGGGTTATTTTAAACAAAACTAAGGAAATTTCTGCTCTAAGCACTGATCGAATATAGTACTTATAAATATAAGAAAAATCAACATGGTGATTCCTCATAGGAAATATCAATTGTTAATTCCTCGGACTACCTTTTTGTTGTGGACAAGAACTAATTTGAAAAAGTTTACACAGGAGATTTTTCATTGCATGATAGATAACCTGCTAATGACAAATTAATCTAGCATTTATTTTGGTCAATTGTCTCTCAAATAATCGTCAACTTGAAGTAAAGTTTAGTAAACTTTGTTAACTAAGAAGATTTCTAGCATTATCTCTGCTTTATACTATTTAATCCTTGGGTGGGCCATTGTTGCTTGACACTCACATGACAATCACCTGATGTGGTAGGCTATTGGAGTGGTATACTTCATTTATTTGTGCTTAATATGTAAAGCAATTAAACCATTTTGAAAATAATATTACATCAAAAAAAATAATAACATGCTTTCAACATTCTCTTTCTGTCTACTTACCATATATAAGCCTTGTTTTATTTGTGGTTATTGAGATGCTTCATTTTAAAACTTAATGTTGGCTTTATTTTCTTGGGTTGATGGAATGATTTTTGCCATCATGTTATAATAACTTAGAATTTACCTCTTCATTGCTAATTGTTCTGCCATCTTGTTAAGCAAGAGTTTTTTTCAATCACTTATTAATGTGCAACTATATTTTCTTCAGTTTTAAAGAGTACGTTCTTTTCAAATGAACTATAAACATGAAATTATGTTTTAGTTTTTCCAAAATAAGATAGTATTTGTCAAGTAAAAATAAACAGACTAATAGAAATGGCTCGGGATGGCACTGTTAACTATTTACCCAATATTTGTAAGGTCAAAGAAAATAATAGGACAAAATAGGTGTTGATTGTCAAGTCTCTTGTCCAAATTGTGATTCAACCTCTACTTAAACATCAATCAACAACATTTATGTTGCAATAATTGCAATGTCATTTGCATCATCCCTTGAGGATTTGGCATTGGACTTCCAACTCTTGTGACATTTTTCCTATGTTATCGGATCTACTAGGGGCTTGGCCGGATCCAAGTATCAATTCGGTCCGCCCACGGGTCTTGGTTGGGCGTGCTTTTTTGCCGCTTGGTTCATTTGGGGCGAACCAGTGTGAACTCGTTTGTGTAGTGACAAACTTTTACTTTTATTGCCTTTTTTAATATTTTTTGGGCTTGATTTGACTAGGTGCCCTCCTCAACCCTAAAAGTGACTTGTAAACTACATAGAACACCAAAACAAGTCCATTTTATTTCATTTCTTTTGCTAACAACAAATATCATTCCAAGAGGTTGAACATTCAGTTTTGCTTGTTGGATTAACAAAGGGAGTTGAAGATTGACCTTTGGAGCTTCTACAATGATTGCATTTCTATGCATCATTGCATAGTTGAAAAACTTGGACTCGACAATAACTCAACAGGCCCAAATTTTTTAAAAACTTGGGGCTCGACAAAAACTTGGCAATAACTTGACAAATTTATCGAACATTTGAAAATACACAATTTTTTAAAATATTTTTAAAAAACACACATATAAATTGAATTTGTAGAACATATTATTGATTTCATCATATATAAATCACAATTAGAGTTTAGTAAATATCATAGACCAAAAAACAAGTTCAACTTTTGAATACATATCAACTTCAAGTTTCGATATCAATGAAAGTGATATATAATAAATTTCTTATACGACTGAAACTCAAAAGCTTTTGTTGCTGTTGTGTGGGTGTTGGTGAAGTAGATGGTATAGCTGCAGCATCCTCAATAGGAGCCTCAACAAGTGCCTCATCCATAGTGATAGGACCAAGTTGTGTATGTAAAGAAATTGTCTCTGTTGGTTGTCCAACCTCACCTTCTACCTCCTCATATGTTGCCACTTCCACTTCCCATTCAGCTGCCTCTGCCTCCCTCTCCATCTCAGCTAACTCATCATCACATATCCATGGTTCCACATCAACCTCATCAGGCTCAACAATCCAATCTGAGAATGGATCAATGGCATCAATGTCAAGAGCTTCATGTGAACTCTACCCTTGTACCTTCTTCTCATGCAACCAAAGGTTGTACTGCACGTAGACAAGGTCATTTAAGTGCTTTTGAGTCAACCTATTGCACTTCTTTGTGTGAATAGCCTCAAAGACACTCCAGTTGCGCTCACAACTAGATGCACTACAAGGCTGAGATAAAATGTGAATGGTAAGCTTTTGTAGATTAGGCGTTGTGGCACCATAATCTTCCCACCACAAATCTGCAAGGATAACAATTGCCATTTATAACTTAGTAAGGATTTAATAAACTTATAAATTAACATAAGTGGTAAAATAATATTAAACACATGAATTTGTTACCTGGCTGTAGAGTGTCTCTCCTACGAATGCAAAAATTGCAAGAAACAATGCCCCTTTGGCCTTCTTATAGCTTTGTAGCTCATCAAGTATGAGATCTCGAAGGTCATCATCACTAACCAACCTCTCAATACATGTGTTGAGGCCAACAAGAACCTCTGCATTTGCTTTGAAATTGGGAGAGAAATAAAACTTGGGGTTTAAATAGTAGGCAGTAGCATGAATATGTTGGTGGAGTTGTTGGTTCCACCTCCGATCTATTATGCGCCATATGGGGTCATATTTGGTCTTGTTTGACCCATACAAATGCTGAATTGCCTCTTTGGCCTTATCTATGGCCTCACATAGATACCCCATGGGGTTTTGATCCCCATCCACCAATTGTAGAACTCTAACCAACAGTTTTGACACCTAAAATATAAAAAAATTAACAAAATCAGCAAGTTGTATTATTACAAAAAGATAAAAATCATCAATCGAAGTTTGAAAACTTACATTGATGATCTCCTCCATTACTTCGGCGAATCTATCATAAAAAATGGTCTTCACGACCTTCTCTGCTTCAACCTTCCTGCAATAAGGACGCTCCAACCATCTTTCACTCACAAACATGCACTTGAGGTTGGGAAATGTAGCTAAAATACTCTACAAGGTGAGGAAATTGGTGGCAAAGCGTGTGACTCCTGATCGCACAAGATCCTTACCATCGGTGTACTCTCTCATGAGACTTAGAACCCATGTGTGGTTGTAGATGTACTTTGTGATATTTCTTCCATCTTCAACCACATTCTTCACCAAACTTAGTTTCCCTATGTCCTCAAGGAGCAAGTCAAGACAATGGGCAGCACAAGGGCTCCAAAATAATTTTGAATGCCTCGCCATTAGAAGTTTACCAACTGCCACATATGCAGTTGCATTGTCAGTCACAATTTGAATGACATTTTGAACCCCCACTTCCATCACCTCATCCAACATGTTGCACAAGGTCTCTGCTTTTTTTGTTTCATTGGAGGCATCAATTGATTTTAGAAATACCAGTTGTCCCACTGAAGCCACTAAAAAGTTGACGAGTGTCCTATTTTTGCCAACCGTCCACCCATCAAATATAATGGTGCAGCCATTCTTTTCCCAAATTTTCCTCTATTCCTCCACTAGTTGGTGTGTGTTTTGGACCTCATTTTGCAATAATGGCCCACTCAACTCATGACGACTTGGGGCCTTGAACCCCTTACCTGCCATGGTCAATGCATTGACCAACCCTTCCCAATAATGACTAGAAGTAACATTGAACGAAATATTGTTGTAGTACCAAAATCTCGCACATGCCAACTTCACCTTATTTTGCAACTCTTTATTCCATGCAATACCTTCTAGTGAAGGTTGTGCACCAGGAGTATTATGTGGAACAAAAAAACTAGAATTTTGGTTGCCCACATTTCTTGATCCTTGTATCTGTGGCCCAAGAGAAGAAGAGCCCCCCATATCTCTTTGTAACCTTGTAGAACTGAAAACTGCATATGGGGCTGCCATTGCCTTTGCTGTTCTCTTTTTATTTTCCTTCCTTTGGTCAAATGCTGCAAAGAGTGCTCTGGCTTCCCTCTCAACCTCTTTAGAAGCATTTTCACATGGTCTAACATCTCAACAAGGGATTTGTGCAAGGTTGTATTTTAGTCGGTTTATGCCACCATTGATAGACCTAGTGCAATGGATGCAAATAACCTCTCCTTGCGTTGCACCTGGTGTTCCATGTTTCTAGCAAGGATCTCTTGGTTTGCCACCACTCTTTTTACTTGTAGAAGCCATAATTTTTTAGCAAAATACCTAGCAAAAGAGAGACAAGATAAACATTAAGAGATAAAAGTGAAGTTAAACAATAAGGCATATCATAGTTCAAAAGATTTAGTCACTTATGAGTTATGTGTGCTCCCCTATTGATGACACAATGAGCACTATTGATCAACCTAAATAAATGAGCATGTAGTAGTTAATTTTAAAGAGAAACTAAGTGATATTTCTAATGCAGTAGTTGAGTTTAATATCAAATTTGCAATCCTTATAAGTTTCACACATTTTACAAGTTTTTTAAAATTAGTTATGAGTCACTTTGAAAGAAACTAAATTGCTTTGCCATTAGTATTAGTTATCTTCCTCGGAGCTGGTAATAAGGCAGCCTTCATCCTAAGTTTTTGCAATCTAAAGAAGTGTTATCTTCAATAATCCTGCATTGATTTTGGTCAGAGTTTTACACCGAGTTACATCATAACTAAGAAGAATTTTGCATCTGTTTAACCTTGTTTAACCAGACCCAAATCGTCCACCTCAAATAATTGGAGATATGGTGTTAACTCTAGATACATGCAACAAACAACACTATACCCACTTATATTTTTATTAGAAAAATGCCATGGAGATTGCTTGGATCTTGATGATGTCAACAGTGGTGAAGAACATAATTGACTAATAAGAGTACCTACTCACACTGATATTTCCCATGCTTAGAGATGATGACATATTGCAAAAGTCAATTGTTTTTTGTGGGACAATAATGCTCCAAAAGGTAATAGCTTTACTGACTTAAATGGCCAATGTTTGCATGTCATTTACAAATCTCCAAATTCAAAAAAAGAATACAAATTGGCATGGCTTAATGAATTTTCAATGAAGAATGATATTCAAAATACTTTGGAGGAATGGTATGATTTTGTACTCGCCTTGAAGCCATTAAAACCTCCAAAGTTATATATCATAAGAAATTTCTAAGCAGATATGACAAATGCCATTACCGTGATGTGTAGACTAACATACGCCTTGGATATTGTGGATGCAAATCAAGGATAGGTTTCTCTGCTATACAAAATTTGGGACAAAGGAACAATATTCAAATGGACACTAAAATTTGCATCATAAAAAAATGGCAAAAAAAACTTGTAAATCGTCACGTGCCCTCGTTGCTGTATTTTTTTGCCCTTGTTGCGTCATGGATGCAAAATGAAGGTTAAAAATTTGTGTTTGCCTTTTGTTTTGACTTAAAACCTAATAACCTATCCTTACGCAATTCGCATGTTTCTACGCTTTCATAGGTAAAAATCACGACGCGTTTTTTGTTTAACTCGGGGCGAGTAATGAGGCAAGTTACTTGCCGCCATTGATGGCACGCGAGTACTCACATGCTCGTCGGGTAATCAACGCTTGTTTCATCCTTGATTCATTGGCTACCAAGAAGATCATAGAAGGAAATTTTTACAAAGAAGTAAGTTTTTTTCAATTTTTTTCCTCCATTTTTGTTTTACAAACATGAAACAAATTCTTTGCTTTGTTTATCTATATTTTTTGCATTTTTCTAGGAATGTATCAAAGATTCAAAAGAGCTAGGTTTATAATATCTATTTTTTGTGTTCCATTTTTTTTGTTTTTGTTTTGAATGTGTTGTTTACAAAATTTCTTGCCATAGGAATTACAATGACAACCAGTTCTAGCTCCACGACTCAGCCTAAGTTCAAAACAGATCCAAATTCTCTTCTATTGAAATATGTTCAAATGATACAACAAGTTCCAGGTGGTGGGGGTTACATTTGGATTTGTAATAGGTGTGATGTTATATATTTTAGTTCATATAGTCAGGTGAAAGCCCATTTGTGTTGAATTCTTGGGCAGAGCATCAAATCTTGCCCTGGAAAAGATGGTGTAGTTGTGCCTCAAAGACAGTGTTAGGATATATTATAGAGCAAGAACAAGTAGATGAATGGGCAGACTGTAAATCAAGTCACCCCTTAATAAAAAAATCAAAGGGAATGCAACCCCTAATGCCCCCATCTAATTCTAGTGTTGTGGTAGAAAACCATCCATTTTTGGCCACTCCTCATCTTCAAAGTGAACAACCCACTACAAACAAAAGACCAAAGGGACATTTGGAAATTGCATTTCAAAATTAGAGTTGAGACATTGTCGACCAACACATAGCAAGATGTATTTATGCAAATGGGTTGGCTTTCAATGTTGTTTGCTCTCCATATTGGAAAGAGATGTTGAAAAAAGTCAATGAAGTTTCAAAAGGGTACAAGGGTTTGGGTTATGAGAAGGTGCATGACACCTTATTGGAAAAGGAGGTCAAGATCATTGAAGATGCATTGCATCCCATAAGGGATTCATGGGTTGAGACAGGTGTGTCCATTGTTTTAGATGGGTGGAAAGATGCAAAAAATTGGCTCTTGATCAATGTCATTAAATAAACTCTTGGAATAAAAATAAAATAAACAATGTAAATAAAATATAATAATTTTCCTAAAAATTCTAATGAGTGACTCAATACATGATAATGGTCTTTACCTTATTAAGAGAAACCTCAATAATGCCTTATCATATAATGTAAATAAATGAAACTTATTGCTCGACGATGTGATGAATCATCTCCCAAATTGCTTGTTGTGCAAGGTTTATTTTGGTTGTTCCATGACTAACTACATGACCTACAAAATTTTGTAACAATCTGAATTTGGAATGCCATAACACATTTCAACCATTGTTTAGGGTTTTAGGCTAAGTTACTAGTCCTGCTATTGGTTTGGGTTTTGGGGTTTGGTTCACGGGTTTGGTAAAAAAAAATTGTGGCTGGGTTTGTCCATACAAAAACATATCAAAATAAGAAAAATATACATATTCTCAACAATAATTAAGTTAAAATACCACATATAGTATCATATATTGTATAATAAACAAAACCACAATAAAAAATAAAAAAATATTACAATGTCAATTAGTCAAACTTGAATGCCATGATATATATTATATATTAAAATTAAAAAATAATGTCAAGCGTCAACAATTGTTTACTCACTAACTCTACTTGATGACTGTCAGGAAGTAAACGAAATAACAAAAGATAATAATAATTCACAACAATGTTTCCAAAAAGATGTGTTGTTCCCTTCATTCATTCATTCATAAGATTTGCAATAGATACAGGAGTTCATACATGCGGTCTCAACTATGAGTACAATGATAAATATATAGAATAGCTAACGATGGTTGAGAACTCTAACCGTCAAGAATTTCTAGTTGACAATAGTTGTCAGGAACTACCAACTGACAACATTTGTCGGGAACTACCAACTGACAATAGTTGTTGGGAACTAACTTATTAATTACAAAGCAATTCTTTTTATAATTTATGTACTACATCATCCCCCCAAAAGGAAAGTCGTTTGACTAACAAAATTGGGAGTTGAAACAACACAAAACCAAGAGGTTACTGAGGAGGTGGGTGAGAAGACATCCTTCAAGCTATATGTATCGAAGATGAGGGAATGGTCTCAGGGATCTGAGTTGTCGCAGCCTGTATACCTCCTTTGTGCGCAACTTGAGGTGGTGACTTGTTAACAATTCTCATTCCCTTGCTGCCTTGATCATTTGTGTAGCTTCAACCAACTGGTGCTTAGTTTACTCTAGCTCCTTATTCTTTTCTGCCAACTAAGCTTTTGTAGTTATCACTTTGGTCCGTTCAGCTTTTGTAAGTTGGGCAAGTTGGGCAAGTTGTTCTTGGAACTTTTCAGTAAGCTCATTTATCTCAGCCCACACTTTCTGCACAATCTGTACAACCTCATCTTGTTGGTGTGCAAGTTGATCATTGGAGACAGTTTGACGTTTCAGCTTATAAAATAAGTCTCAGAAAGTGGTCTCCATGCCAAATAAGGCTTCCATCACCTTACCATCTCTCCCTCCAATAGTAAGCTTGGCAAGGTGCCAAGCTACCAACATCACAAGGGTCTCGATCCCAAGCCATCCTCGAGATGTGAGAAGACTGTTAAACTCCACCTCACAACCCCCTTGCATAAATGCCAAGATACGTTGGGCCTCTCGCCCCACCTGAGGAGAATGAGATGTGCCCAACCTTCGAGCTATGTTTGCTACCTCCTACATCACAACTACCATGGGCTCCAAGTTTTGGATGTACCTTTGGATTGTGCCTAGTGGATCCTCTTTGTCATGTTTGGAGATCTCAATGATGATACCCTCTGAATCACTAGACTCCTGGTCTTGAGTAGGTGCAATGGGGTCGGCCATGGTTAAGTAATACTAAAATTACTTATGGTCTTGAGTAGGAACTAACTTATTAATTGCAAAGCAATTATTTTTATTATTTACGTACTAGAACAATCAAACATCACTAATCAAGCATCATCATATGGGTCTTCAAAAATATCATCATCAGCATCCATATTAGATGATGTAGGTATGGTTAATTAGAACCACAAATAGTGGCATTGGCATCGACATTAGCACTGGCACTAACACTAGCAAATATACAGTTGGATAAATCATATTATTGAAACATATAATAGGCATTGTATGCTAACTACATCCCCCCCCTAAAGAAAAAGTCGTCTTACAAACAACTGTTTACCTCGCGGAGTGTTTATATCAACGTACTATGTACACAGGAAGTAAACGGAACTATATGTAACATACAAAACAAAACAATACAATATGCTAGAATCATAAGATGTTTGTATTCATATCCAGTAAATATCACCATGTACAATCACAAGTATATTCGTGCTATCAATCATCGCATCATAATCATAATGACAATAGTAGTATCTCTCCCGACTACAAAATTGAGTACATATAACGTTCGGCGGTTGGTTGAGCAACCAACCGTCGTGACGTTCCATAACAACCCACTACAACTAATCGGGACTTAATTACCCGAAAGTGCATGCCAACAAATATTCCCACTAAGACTATAGTTTTATTGCATTATAATAACTTGGCTGACTATGGTCAACTACATCATCCCCCCCACAAAGTAGTCGTCTTCTAGACGACTGAAAACCAAGAATGCCAACTGATCCTTCTTTGCCAACTGATTGTCACTCTCACCCAATACTCCATCTCTCTCCGCCAATTTCTTCATGAGAGCTGCAACTCTCATCTGCTCGGCAGCCAATTGCTCCTGTATTATGATGGTTGGTGGCACTGCAATTTGGCAATTCCAATAAATCTGATGGGGGTCTGGGGGCAACGCCCCCAACGGGGTCAAGGGGTAGCACCACACAGAACTCCATTCGACGCCTCATTTTCATGAATTTCCAAGAGACACCAGCAAATGTTGATACAACCAAAAATTAGAGATTTTGCATTGTTTAATTGACGGGTGATGTTCTCTGTCGTACTCCCTGTGAGGTTCTCTCGTACGCCCTTCATCTTCACTCGTACAAATTTCTTTTGTTTCAGCCGTACGACCTTCTTTACCTTCAGTCATACAAACTTCTTGCTTGCCCAACGTATGAACTTCTCCCTTCTGCCAAGTCGTACGACATGATCTCCCTTGCCAATCCGTACGGCGTGATCTTTTTCTTTGTGAGGCCATATGTGCTCTCCTAGAACCGTGTACCCTGCTTCCTTGACCGGCCGTACGATACACTCTTTGCCAGGCCGTACGCTGGTCTTGTCTGTACCACTGTCCCTTGTCCACCTGTCAGACCATACGATGTCCTCTCCTGTGACACAACCCCGTCGTACGATGTAGCTGTGCTTCTCTAAGATTTTACTCAGCCGTACGATTTGAAAATGTTCAAAGGAATGAATAGATCGTACAGTGTCAATGGAGAATCGTACGATGTCAGCAATAGACTGTACGGTGTCCACTCTTGTTCCTCCAGCTGCTGACCGTACGTTGTGGATAATAGGTCGTACGATTAGAAGGCACAATGAATGCCATACAATGTAAAAACACACTAGATGCCGCACGACCTATAGATACTGTAAACTCCATACAAATTGAATGTAGTTTGGTCGCCATACGATTTGAAGACATTGTATATGCCAGACGACTTGCAGTTGCTCTGGATTTCGTACGGATTGAATGTAAACTAGATGTCGTACGATGTAAGCACATTGTGGGTGTCGTACGATGTAAGCACAATGTGGATGTCGTACGATGTAAGCACACTGTGGATGTCGTACGACTTGAATATATTGTGAGTGTCGTATGGTGTGAAGGAGTTGACGTACACTTTGAAGATTATGTGAAAGTCGTACGATGTGAGTCCCTGTGCTCTGTATTTGCAGTCGCTTTTCTTCATGTTGATTCTTTTTATTCCTCTGCCCTAGTATTCTGAATGGTTTATATGGCCGTACGACCTCCTCTTTGGCCGAACTTATTTTTCTTTTTACTTTGAGAATTTGCCACATTACCTTTCCATTGTTGGTTTTCCTTTTTGGACATGTGATTTGACTCATGGCCACAACTTTTATTTTAATTTTTCTCGTTCCATTCAATACTTCTATCTTACTTCTTTTATTTCCGCCTTGTTTTATTTTTTCTCTCTCTTTCTTCAATTTTCTCTCTTTTAATTTATTTTTCTCTTTTTGATATTTTTAATATTTTTCTATTTTCACCATCTTCTCTCTCTTCATCTTTTTCTTCTTTTCTCTTTTTCGTCTCTCTTCTTTTTTTACATTTTCTAATTCCTCTACTTTATTTTTTCCATTTTTTGGCTCCAACACAATTTTTCTATCTCGTACCTGTTCAGATTTGTGGGTTGGCGTATCATCCGGTTCTGATATTCTTCCTTTGTACTCTCTGTACTCGGCCGAAAGTGTTTGGCTAAACGTGTCGTTCTCTTCTTCCTTGATTTCCCCGATCTGTAGCATGTTATACTCTCGGTGGAACACTTCATAGTCTTCCATCTGCCAATGAAATAAGCCATTCAGTGAGCTTGTCTCGTCCTCCGACCAACTCTCAAGTTCCAGTACGCCCTCGGTGTTCGGTTCCATCGTTTTCCTTCCTTCATCCACATCTGATTCTCCTCCGTCCGATTCTGATTCGGAGGAAGCCAATTCTTCGCTCACGACTTGGTTCTTCAAGTTGATTACGTACTTCCGCCTGTTGTTCTTGATCGAGAGCGTGTTTCTCTTCCAATTATGATTTGCCTTGGCAGCTATCAACCATCCCCTCCCAAGTAGTGCATCATACGCTTTCCTCTGTAATGGGATGACGACAAAATTTAGTAAAAACTGTTGTGTCCCGATCATCACCTTCTGCGCCATCAGCGTCCCCAACGGCTTGATACTATGCTGGTGATTGGCACCGACAAGTTGGAATGTCGGTGGCCAGAGTGTAGGCTTCCCCAGGCTCTTCCATGTGTCTTCGGGCAGTACGTTGACTCCTGATCCTCCGTCGACTATAGTATTTGTCAAGATATTCCCTTTGATCTCCATCTACACAACCGCTAGCATCTTCCCGACGTTCCCCCATGAGTAGTACGAGATCAATGGTTTGTTCACCATACAATGGTGAATCTAGTACCAATTCTTGCCTTCGGTCCTCCACTTGCAATTGCTCGACATCCCAGAGGACATTTGTCATTGCTAGTCCCAACTGCGGCAACGTCTGGAGAAGGTCAGTTATTTTGATCGGTATGGTGGTCTGCAGTACCTATCGTACGATGTTGGTTTCCGCCTCTGACTGCTGAGAGGTCTTTGGCTTCTCCAGAGATATTTTGTTCTCCTTTGCCATCACCAGTTCCACTTCAGCTTTTGCTTCCTTCATCCTTTGTTTTTCTGTACGTGGATCTGGGTAGGTTGCCTTCTTTGCTTGCGCTCTGGTGATCGCCAGTACCTCTTGTTTTTCTACTTCCAGCATATGGATACCCTTTTGTTTGGGGCATTCACTATCTTCATAGTCGCCTGGTCCACACCACTTACACAATCTTCCTCTCGAACCTTGGCCATTTTGGCAATCCTTGGCGAAGTGACCCCATTCGTTGCACTTTCGGCATTGGATCATGGGTTGTCCTTTACCATCGTACTGTATTCTGTTCCTCAGACTCCTGTTGCTCTAGTAACCTCCAGGGGATGCATTGCTATTGTACTGGGGCTTCGGTGGTGTGTTCGGCGGTGTCGACGGTTCTCCTTGGGCGAAGAGTACTTGTGCACTTTTGGTTTTTAAATTGTATGGGCATTCCTTGACAAAATGTCCCATCACTTGGCAGATATCGCAGAATAACTTCTTCGTACAGTTTGCCTTTGTGTGACCTTCCCTATTGCAGTTTGTACACCATAGTTCTCCTGCTTCCCTCGTACTCTCTTTGTCGGCCTTCAATTCTTTCATCATTCGCATCATATCTTTCCTGAGTGCTTGTATGGTCTTGGATTCACCGTTGCTGTCGTCCGCATTCTCCTCGCCGTCTGTCTTCTTTTTCCCTCGGGAGGATGTTTTGTTTTCACTTTCTATATCCATCGCCCGATTGTATGCTTCAACGTACGACGACGGAGGCACGACTTTCATCTTCTTCCTCAGCGACGGAAGCAAGCCTTCAATGAACCATCGCTTCTTTAGCCCATCAATTGGTTGAACCTTCAATTTTCCCAACAAGTCTTTCAGTCGCCGATTGTATGTGCGCACATTCTCATGTTTTCCCTGCTTCGTACTGTAGATTTCTGCTACAATCTCATTGTCATCCCTTAGGAGTTTGAATTCGTCCTGAAAGGCCTTCTTGAGTAATCTCCATGTAGCTTTTTGTGCTTGGTCCAACTCTGAGTACCAATCAATGGCACTATCTCTGAGTGTCGCCGGAAAGGCTTTCAACCAATGATCCGGGTCATCTTCTCCACTTGCTATCCAGATTGTCTCGCATGTTTTGCAATGTCGAACTGGATCCTCTGATCCATTCCCCGTAAACTTCGGCAGCTTTTGCCATTCTGGAGTCACCATCCTTCCCTGCTGTCCTCTTTGTATATTGGACCCGACTGGACCGGTTTCCCCGTTACGTTCCGGTGCGTCATTTGCACTCTCGGCCACGTACGAGTCACTTTCCCGTCCTCCGTCAGCGTCCTCTACACCTTGAGTTTCCTGGGTCCCACTCCGGTGCTCCCTCTGCCAAGGGGTCTTGGGTTCAAATCTCCCTGTCCTCAGCCCTTCATCGTCGTCTGATATGGACAACTCCCAAAAGCGTTGGATACTGTTCTCAAGCTCACCACTCAAGTCTTCCTCATTTTCTTGGTTTTTATGTTTTTCTACGTATGGGGTGACGAATGGTTCCTCGTCCCTCCCTTCCACAGAACTCTGATGTGTTTTACTAAATCTCAGCCGTTGGTTTTCTTGTTCTTGTACTCTTAATGATCGCCAAATTCTTTCCTCCTTCGTTTCGTGCTCGAATGGTATTCGGTTCTTGTCTTTGTTCGGCCGTACGAGCATTACAGGTCTTTCACGCGATCATTGTTGGTTGCCAGGGATACGTCTTCGGCTAGTGTCTCGTTCCTCGTACCATTGCAAGATTTGTTGCCTTTGGCGTTCCTCTTCCTCTTCCGCCCGAAGGTCTTGTAGGATGATAGAGTGGCGGGCCAACAATCTTGGCATGCAGTGGAGAAGGTGATCAACCTTGTCATTCACTTCGAGTCGATCCCAGACTACTGCCTCAGGGATTTCTCGCCTGAGGGCTTGCCTCCGTACGTGATCTCATAGGGATATGTTCCAGAGATTTGTCAAATCTCGTGTTAAGTTGTCCTCTCTTTCTTCATTCGTTACTACGGGTTCCTCCTCCGATCGGCCCATTACGTTGCCATCGTACGAGTGCTTCCCTGGTCCGCTTAGGCAATGGCGGCAAATGTTTACCTCGCGGAGTGTTTATATCAATGTACTATGTACACAGGAAGTAAACGGAACTATATGTAACATACATAATAGAACAATACAATATGCTAGAATCATAAGATGTTTGTATTCATATCCAGTAAATATCATCATGTACAATCACAAGTATATCCGTGCTATCAATCATCGCATCATAATCATAATGACAATAGTAGTATCTCTCCCGACTACAAAACTAAGTACATATAACGTTCGGCGGTTGGTTGAGCAACCAATCGTCGTGACATTCCATAACAACCCACTACAACTAATCGGGACTTAATTACCCGAAAGTACATGCAAACAAATATTCTCACTAAGACTATAGTTTTATTGCATTATAATAATGGTCGACTATGGCCGACTACAACAACAAGGAAAACAAGTAAGCATCAAGTAATATTAGGGAAGGTTGTCCAATTTGATGAGGATATTGTAGATGAAGACTTATAGGCAAACTTGGACTTGGAAAGTACTTGGTAAATCAAATAAGTTTGGTGGGGGTCTAGGGGCAACGTCTCAGCAGGGTTGAGCGGCAGCACTTCTTGTGAGGTCTGGGGGCAGCACTCTTGGCGCATTCCTTGTTGTGATACAAGGTGGGGTCAAGGGGCAAAGCTCTTGCCCCCAAGCCCAAATTAAGATCTTCAAAACCACAAATACCTTCATGGTGCACATCATTTTATTTTGAACTTAAATTTTTGTTTTTAAGATTGTAAATATATATGATTTTTTTTTTGGTATAGATGTACCCATGCCATACTCAGCCCTTGAATTTTTTTTGTTGCACTGGCATATCATACCCATGTGCCTGTACTCGTCCTTGATTCCGATTTAGTAACTTAGGTTTAGAGTCCTTTATATATATTTTCCATAATTTCTTATCTCTAAACATGAGCAATAATTGAATTCTTATGAATTCAAATGAATTATGAGGTAAAGAGATCAAGCCTCCAAGATGCTTTAATGCTTTTCAATTCACAATATTCCTTGTTTGACCTCATTGATGTTTTGTTGTACTGCTTTGTCTATGCCAACAATCATATATTTATAACTTTTTGTGTTGCATTTTAGATCTGAGAAACTCACACACCCATTAGTGGCTGGAATAACTATAAAGTGGTGAGCAGATTCTTTTACTAGAAATTGTTACAATCTTTATTCTTCATCCCCCTGTGAGTGGAAAGTACAGCATTAACCAACAACTATAGCGAGGAAGATTGTAATGTCCCTTACCCGGTTTGCCCTAGAATTCATTTGTTGATTAGGTTTAGGGTTCCTTCTTTCCACATGATTGTTCTTTTTAATTAAGTAATCTTGATTTGAAATCTGCATTCACCATATTAACAACATTCCCACACACATATATTTGTTAGCATTAATATCTAGATATCCAAAATATAAGCATAATCATAAATGCAATTTAACAAGCAAGAGGAGTGCCATGGGTGGATCCGCCCTGAAGCCTTCAAATAAATCTCAAGAGGTTGTCCATCCCAATCCTTTTTGCCTAGTGGCTTAGTACCTACATACTCCATTCATGGCAACACCTTGAAGACACTCATCCTATCAAGGGGAGAGGAATCATGGAATCCTTAAGTAGCCTAAGGTCTACCACCTCCTATTCGCCCAATCCCTAGTCAAGGGCCTAAGGGGCTGCAAGGCCCAATCCCTTGTCTAGGGCCTAAGGGGCACAAGCCTAGGTGGGACCCCCAACCTTCTATAACCCAATCCCTAGTCAAGGGCCTAAGGGGCTGCAGGGCCCAATCCCTTGTCTAGGGCCTAAGGGGCTGAAAGTGGGGTTTTTAGACAATCTACTTAAACCATGGTTCACCCTTCCTGATAGGGTTACAAGCACAAAGAAGACAATCTTTACACGATCAGCTATATTTGCATTCATCCAAGATTTATTTCATGCCTATAATCAAATATATCTTCATTTATCAATGGTTCTTTAAATTCATCATTTCCTAGAATAATTCTCATTATGATAAGATTAAAGAAAGCATTATATCAATAATCAAATTAGCAATATCAATTTCTTATATTCAAAATATGCTAAATATTATTGTTAAGTGAGTACATCCCTTGAATTGCTATATCTCTCCATGTTTCCTTACTCGCCTCCTTCAACCTTATACCGGATCGATCATAGGATGAGGACAATTCATAAATATACATAATCTATTTATGTTTATATTAAAGAATCATTATTAGTTATAAGGCTTAATTATTGCCGTAAGTATCATTATTGTATATTCACAAGTGATTCACTTATCTACTTACACATACATATGTATATATATATATGATTTAATAAGATATTTATATATTCTATATAAATTAATTTTTATATATATATATATATATATACATATAAAATTATTATTTCCAATTAATTTCAATTCACAATAATTTCTTGTCATATATTTATTATGTATACCTATATATTTATTTATTTACATATAAATTAATAATCATATTAATCTTACTCACAATATTTGCAAATAGCATATTTCTGATTTATGACTGTATTGCTGACTATGTTATTTTTCAGAATATATCTTTCTTTCCCTCCTAATCCCTTCCTCATGGTCTTGACTTGGTCTTCATTTATAGACCGATTCCAAAGAGCCACACCTTTTTATTTATGGAGAGTCATACCTTTCCATTTGCATTTCTTAATTGCTGCTTTTCTTGAAATATTCGTTGATTTTCAACATAATGGCTGCTCTTATAATGAAGCGCTTTTCCTTCATTAATAGTATTTTATGTTTATTGTTTTTATATTATAAAATATATTTGTTATTATTATTATTATTTTGTATTTATATATTTTGATAATAATATTTAAATTGTTAATGTTTGCATTTCAATATTATATTTGATGATTACAATTGTAATACTATCTTATGATAATTATAATTACTAATTTTTCTTTTTATAATTTTAATATATTTTGTTACTTATTTGCATTTTCTTATGCAAATTGCATTTAAATGTTTGAGGTTATTTATTTATTTTTGTGTTGCTATTTTGGGGACATGACAAAGATACAATAGCTCTTGAGGAAGATACAACTGCAGAGCTATTTCAGTTGTATTTACTATTATTTATGTGTATCAACACAAGAGCTGCAAACCAGTTACCAATTCTGTAAAAGTCTGATTGTAAACAGGTTACAAATATTGCTGTAAGTACATGAGATTCACATAACTATTCAAAACAATCTATTTTAAAATTACATGCAACTATAGGCTGTCCAATGATCTCATTAAATAGTGGTTGATTCTTAATTAAACTTCTGGGCAGAATTACAAAATATATATTTCATTATTTTAAATAGTGGCTGAATCTTTGTTAAACTTCTGGGCAGAGGTACAAAAGATATATTTGATCATTTCAACAGGATATGCACCATGCTTGAGGCTATACTTCATCGATTTAGATTTAGTTGTAAAGATATTTTTTTGAATTTTAACATTTATATCCAGATATGGGTGTTTGGCATACTATGTATCATAAACAAGCGTTTTAGTTTGTCGTGCAGATTGAAAGAGAACCTCAATCATACTAGCTTGACAAGGTTATATGATATCGACAAATAAAAAGATGCCTGGCTCCAAAGCAATCTGAATCTCTCATTGGGATGCTTCATATTTGACCATTTCTGATTAATATCCTTTGTTACGTGATAAATTGGAACCAAACAACAAGCACCTTTGATTAGGAAGTATTGAAACATCAAACATGTATTACTGAGTAAAGGGAAGGAGTCTTTGTATTAAGGAAATGATTGATATTGTATTTGATTCTAGACATCCTAGGCAAGTCACAACTATAATGGATGATTCAAGAAATAAGGGAGTGTGTTGCACATCATTAATATTTTTTACCTTAAATGCCAAGCCTAAGGTTTGTCTAGTCTGCAAAAGTTGGATGCCACTTGCCCTGGTCTTGTCCCCTTAGTTTAACATCTATTCGGGTGGTGCAAACTGCAGCTCAAACTATAATTTGTTAGTTGGTATAAAATTTTGTTCGACCTAACCTAAATTTTATCACCGGCAATAAAACTCCATTTGCATAGCTTTTGGTGCATTAAAAATATTGCATTTTAGCCCTTATTTGATAAAAGGTAGTCTTGCCATGTATTTTAATAAAGAAGTTTTTATTTTGTATGTCTGAGCTTCATAAGAGTTTTTTTTATATATAGAAAGTCTTACTGTATTTGTGGTTGGAAAATTGTCTTAGATATCTTCTGTTACTTTGAAATCAACGTCCTACTTGTAGCTGTGTAATCTAAGCTACAAAATAAACCATAAGCACATCCATCAGAAATAAATATTTGGATCGCATGGCTCATGTTATTTTTTTGTGCTTAATAGATATTTAATGTTGTCCTTAACAGGGTTCCATTTTTTAAATGATAAAATCCTCATCAAAAAAGTTAGGAGTGTTAGCATTGCATATTTTCTTATGTCTGCAGCATACATGTATGTTTGGGCTCTATGCTTTATCTTCTGTGAGTGTAAACTTTTCTTACATTATCTTTTCTTACAGATTCCTCAATTTGTGGTAGAAGCCGGGTATACCAACAATAGGAAGCAGATTGCTTGTACCCAACCTCGCAGAGTGGCTGCCATGTCTGTTTCTCGTCGCGTAGCAGAAGAAATGGATGTGACAATTGGGGAAGAAGTTGGATATAGCATTCGTTTTGAAGATTGTAGCAGTTCAAAAACTGTTTTAAAGTACGTACATATGGAATTTGAATTGTCTAGAAACTTGCCATTCAAAGCAAAACTTGCAAAGTGGCAATTTTGAAGAGTATAATACTTTATCTTATTATGTGTTAAATTGAATCAGTTTAGAACAGAGTGGTTCTGTGGAGTACAGATGTCCATCCCTCCATTCCTTATTTTGGGCTCCTGAGCATTTAAAATTACCTTATAAGAATTAGTCAGTTAAAAATCACCAGGTCTCCTTCTGGCAATAATCTCCCAAAGTTGCCTCAACTGGTGGTGCAAAGTTGCCTCCATCTCTCCACTACTTGTTTTAGGCTCCTGAGCGTTTAAAATTACCTTATAAAGTTATAAGAATTATTGAGTTAAAAATCAGTAGACCTTCATTTGACAAAAAATCTCCCAAAGTTGCCTCAACTGGTGGTGCAATCCAGCAGTCATTCTCGCACGGGCTGCTCAAATATGCCAACCACAAAATTCACAGCTCTGAATTTAAAAGAGTAGAAGGTACATGGAAACACTAAGGAAAATTTGGAGCTTTTGCTCCTTCAATTCAACTGTGTGTGTGCTAGGACTACAGAATATTCAAGTGGCTGTGGCTTCATCCAATTCTTATGGGTTAGACTAGAATAGCTGATTGGTTGAACTTAAGTGATATCTAACTTGGAACAATGCTCGATTTTATATGTATCTAGTATCTACAACCCATATTTTGGCAAGGAGCTTCGTGTGCTTTGTGGTGATGCTATAAGATGCTTTGTTTTTTAGTTGCAAATAGTAATGATAAAGTCAGGAAGTCAGGTTAAGTCAGACTAGCTTGTATGCTTGGCATATGGGACCTTTCTTTCTCTCTCTCTATCTCTCTCTCTCTCTCACACACACACACACACGGGCATGTGCACATGCACACACCTGCACACACACAACTGTACATGTGCACACGCATGCATGCTGGGCACAGACACAAATACTGTTCAAATTTTGTTGCTTTTGTGCTAAAGCATAATCGTGGAGGTGCATAAGCATCACTCCTTTCCTTTCTTCTTTTAAATGACTAATTTCAGAATAACAACTGCAATTATTTTTTTCATCATTTGTTCCTTGGTAATGGGGGTGTAAGTGCTCACATTTGCACTTCTTCCAGGTACTTGACAGATGGTATGCTTCTCAGAGAAGCAATGACTGATCCTCTTTTAGAGCGTTACAGAGTGATAATTCTGGACGAAGCACATGAAAGGACATTGGCTACAGATGTTCTTTTCGGACTTCTTAAGGAAGTTCTCAGAAATAGGCCTGATTTAAAGCTTGTTGTTATGAGTGCAACTTTGGAAGCTGAAAAATTTCAAGCATATTTTAGTGGGGCCCCTCTTATGAAAGTGCCTGGACGATTACATCCTGTTGAGATATTTTACACTCAAGAACCCGAGAGGGATTATTTAGAAGCAGCAATCAGGACAGTTGTCCAAATACACATATCTGAACCTCCTGGAGACATTCTTGTTTTTCTCACTGGGGAGGAGGAAATAGAAGATGCTTGTAGGAAAATAACAAGGGAGGTACAGAATTTGGGTGATCAAGTTGGTCCTGTGAAAGTTGTTCCTTTGTATTCAACCCTTCCGCCAGCCATGCAGCAGAAGATTTTTGAGCCAGCACCACCACCCATAAAGGAAGGTGGTACTCCTGGCCGAAAAATTGTCGTGTCCACCAACATTGCTGAAACATCTCTGACTATTGATGGAATTGTATATGTGATTGATCCTGGATTTGCAAAACAGAAAGTCTATAATCCTCGAATACGAGTAGAATCATTGCTTGTTTCTCCTATATCAAAAGCAAGTGCACATCAGAGAGCAGGGCGTGCTGGTCGTACACAACCTGGGAAGTGCTTCAGACTTTACACAGAAAGAAGTTTTCAGAATGACCTTCAACCACAGACATACCCTGAGATTTTGCGATCTAACCTTGCAAATGTGGTTCTTACCCTTAAGAAACTAGGGATTGACGACCTGGTCCATTTTGATTTTATGGATCCCCCTGCTCCAGAAACTTTGATGCGTGCATTAGAGCTTTTAAACTATCTGGGTGCATTGGATGAAGATGGAAATCTGACAAAACTGGGAGAGCTGATGAGTGAGTTTCCACTGGATCCACAGATGTCCAAGATGCTAGTCGTCAGCCCGGAGTTTAACTGCTCCAATGAGATTCTTTCTATCACTGCTATGCTTTCAGGTACTTCCAAAATCGTTTTTGATATAGAATCTGCTGTCATGTGTATTGCCTGTTTTTTGTCAGTCATTAGGTCCCAAAGGATAATTTTCTGTCATTAGTGGGGTGGGACTTAGGCTTGTCAACATTAAATGAAATGACATGTAGCTCAAGTGCAGTCTTGTTGGTCTGTGACATAGATTCTTTAAGTTTAGCCATGATGCAGATAGCTACAGTTCTCTATTCACCACTCATGGTGCATGTGGTGTGATCTCGAATCTATGCGTCTGCTGACCTTCCATGGGCCTCATCTGTGATGACAAATTTTTCTTTCTATAGTCCCAAATTGTTTTCTCCGGCCACGGGAGGCCCAGAAAGCTGCAGATGAAGCAAAAGCCTGTTTTGCACACATTGATGGGGATCACCTGACGCTGCTGAATGTCTACCATGCATACAAGCAAAACAGTAAGTGTTATTTGTATCCACCAATTACTTGTTTCTAGTTAATTTAATGCCTGCCATGATTAGAACAAAATATTAACTATATTTGGTCATGCTAAATTATTGATTGCAGTCAGTTTTAATCCTATAGAGCATATACCCCTTTTTGGTTAAATTTCATCTTGTACTGATTAACATGCTCTTTCACATGTAGATTATCTGATTGCTTGTATATTCTGTTTAATATTTAGCTATTAATTTTTTATTTTAAGATGAATCTATTTGGTTTCTTTCCAAGAGGGAGGTCGCTTGTCTTGACTTTGGTTGTCTTTTATATATATTTTTTATCTCCTTCCAAAAGCAATTTTGTAGGTTTCCTATGTGCATGGTGATTGTAGTCTTCAATTCCTGTCAATACCTCTCTCAATTTTGAGTATAGGAGTTACTAATATTTGTGGGAATTATTATTGTTCTAGCATTTCTTGAATATGGTTAATGATATTTTAATCAAGAATTGTACAGAAGAAAAGACAAGTCAAAGTAACCAGTTGTATGCACTGAAATGATTTCACTTTTTGATGTATTTTGATCATTCTGGGTTTTTCTGGCTGCCCTCTTGGGTTTGCAGATGAAGATGCTACTTGGTGCTATGAGAATTTTATAAATACAAGGGCACTCAAGTCTGCTGACAATGTGAGGCAACAACTTGTTCGCATCATGATCAGATACAATCTTAAGTTGTGTAGCACTGATTTTAAAAGCCATAACTATTATCTTAATATACGCAAAGCAATGCTAGCAGGATATTTTATGCAAGTGGCTCATCTTGAGCGAACTGGACATTATCTTACAGTGAAAGACAATCAGGTGCAAAATAGTTTGTTGAAGTGGATTTTATCTTATGAATTCAATTACTAGTGTGACTAATTATGTGGTTCGTAATTTACAGGTTGTACATTTGCATCCATCAACCTGTCTCGATCACAAGCCAGAATGGGTCATATATAATGAGTATGTTTTGACGAGTAGGAATTTCATTCGCATAGTCACTGATGTCAAAGGAGAGTGGTAAGTGCACAATACTTTATTCCTTTAACTGCTGGTTCTTGCAGGGTAATGCTTTTCATCTAATGTGATTTTAATCACACTTTGTTTCTGGTGTAACAGGGTGATTGATGTTGCTCCTGATTATTATGAACTTAGCAACTTTCCCAATTGTGAAGCAAAACGTGTGCTGGAGAGGCTTTATAGCAGACGTGAAAGGGAGAAATTGGAAAAGAATAGGAGCAAGAATAATTCTTAAATCAGCTTTAAGTTTGCAACAATATGTGGTATTTTTTCAAGAGAAGCTTATAGAGGTCTTATAAAGTATATGTGTGATTGGAACAATCCCAACATGGTAGTTGGAAATGTCTCCACCACAAATATTGAAGAAATGCCGTTATATTTGGAGGCAAAGTTATCATATTATTCTTATTACTTTATTCTATACATGTTAGATGACTATTCTTATTCAAGAATCTGAACTAAATATTCTGCCATATCTGTCAGTTTTTCCTTCCATTTACTTTTAATAAAATCTTATTATTATTGACAGATGCTTCACTGCTGTAAAGGCTAATTGACATTTAAGGTTTGTTCTTTCCTTTCATAGGTTGCACTGAATTTATTTTAGTTGAGGTTTAGCATTTTTTGATGAAGGACCAACAAAGAGGATATTGAAGAATGCAGACTAAATGCTCCTTTTATGAATTCCTCAAACTGACAGAAATGATATGGTAGGCACAAGACGACATATAATGCGAATTTGAATTGTCTTTGGAAAATATGATATGGAAAGATGGATTTCTGTTCTGGCTGTTCAATTTTGTTGACAAGAAGTTTGGCCATCACGATACACCCTTCTAAAGTTTGTGGAGTTTTTGTTGTATGATATCATAGCTAAAGAACATTGATCCCAAGCCTTTGACCTTGTGTTTATGCTGTGCAATGATATTTTGAATTTTTGAGAAATCAGATTCTGTCTGAACATTCTAAGCAGAGGTTTGAGATCTTTGTTTGAAAAGAACCCTGTATTTTTGTTTGTTTGCAAGAAAATATTTAAAGTTCTCATTGGTTGTTTGCGAGGCTTATTTAATGGTTGTTCACTATAATCCTTTGACAATTTTTGCACACCCTTTTCTGTTCATTTAATACTTAAAAAACAATTTTATGAAGCTTATAATAATCTCTCTGCTGTGTGAGGATTCCTATTGGAAAGTTGTTTGTGAGAAAGGCCCTCTACTCACTATTAAATATGTTTGTGAAGTTTTTAATACTTGAAAAACAATTTAATGAAGCTTATAATGATCTCTCTGCTGTGTGAGGATTCCTATTGGAAAGTTGTTTGTGAGAAGGGCCCTCTACTCTATTAAATATGTTTGTGTAGTTTTTAATACTTAAAAAAACAATTTTATGAAGTTTATAATAATCTCTCTGCTGTATGAGGATTCCTATTGGGAAGTTGTTTGTGAGAAGGGCCCTCTACTCACTATTAAATATGTTTGTGAAGCTTTAAAGTTCTTTTATGAATATAGTGTGCTTCATTGTTATTTTTAGTTCTACAATGCTGGTAGAGGTATCTTTAATCTGATGAAAGTTTTTTTTTTTGTATTAATACAATGCTAAAAGAAAACAAAGAAAAAAGGGAGTCAGCAGACTGCTAAAACTAATAATATGACCTGTACGAGCAAACTGCCAGAACAAAACAGAAAATGTCCAGCACAGGAAAAATACAGAACTAATGCTAAGATCGGATGAATGAATCTATCACATGTTCCTGTACTCCACCACAAAATGTTGTTTATGATATATGAATCGACATTTGTTGTAATATCATGCTATTATTAGTTAGAATATACCTCTAGGAAAGACTAAATTAGCATTTTAATAATGTAAGTTTTGTTAGCTCTTTAGTTTAAGGTGGAGTTTTATTTATTTACAAATTTTCACAAGTAGCCATTTCTTAATGAGCTCTCAGCAATTCCTTAATGAACTCTCATTGTGCATGTATGCAATAATCACCAAGGAAAGGTAATTTAGAAAACCTCCAAGGGATGCCACTTTTAAAACGAAAGATGGTAACGTGGGGACTTAAGTCTGAAGATTGTTTTTGCATTGGACTGAGGGTCTTGCAAGGAAGAGACTATGAGGGATCAAGTCCATGGTGCGGCTTGCACAAAGATGAATTCCTAATAGACCAGCTGGCTATTTGAATCGTGGGCAAGGTGACAAAGAGAAACAACAGTATCACTTTAACCATTTTCTTGTAGATATGACAATGGATTTAGAGGCTTTGTTTGAACTTGGGTATGGGGATTTCCTTCTATTCTCCCACCATTTTCTTCCACATTGGGACAATGGCTTTAGAGGCTTTGTTTGGATTTGGTTACGTGAGATTTCCTCGTGTTTGTTGTATGCGAGAGGTCTGAATAAGAGTAAAATGAGAAGTGCCAATCTTTGTAGAGGGGATCTGTAAATTACGAAGGATATGCCTTATGTTAATTACTAATTCACAGGCGTCAAGGTGTAAAGACACCACATACATGAGGCACCCAGGAGAAACCTTCGTGACATAAAAACTCTAGCTAAAATGTGGCTAATAATTTTCTTAGAAGTATGCCAATGGCTACAATGCACCTCCTTTGCCTCAACAACTTTAACAACAATTAGAAAATGTTGTTTCCTACACGTAATCTCAACTTTGCTCCCAAAGATCACTAAGAAGACTCCTCTCTTAAAATAAGCTGTTATATAGATGAGGAAGTAAATAAATGACACCATTGGATATGTGCAAGTGCATATGACATTTTCATCGCCTCTAATATGGGGCAATTGTGTGTTCACGATGAATCTGCTGTAGTATAGGTTGAATTCACTCCGACAACTACGCTTTCACTACTTGTACAAACTACCAATTTTAATAAAGCTAGTAGAAAACTTAATTTTTGAAGATCTTCTAGTGACTTGAAGTCTGTAGATGAATACCCAACATTCTCTAACGTCAAAGTAGTACATTGGAAAAAAAATATGGCAAGGACCACAGAAACTAGATCTATTTTTGAATTACACCTCCTCAATTAAGGAGCTATTCACCCCCGAAAGTTACGAAAGTTAGGAGACTCAATGAATGAGCGTGGAATAGCTCTTTAAATAATGAATTAGTTGCAAACTTGCCTTGCACACAAATAAACATAAGCCAAAATTTACTACACCTCTGTGTTTGATTGTTTGTGTGATAAGAAAGTATATTCATTGATTCGAAGAAATTTGCTCAACATTGGTTCTATCTAAAGGAATCATCCTTCCATGTAGATTTAGGATTTTGTCAAGTTGCTCTTTAACAAGCATGCAAATGAAAGGATTTTCCATTTTGGGCGACTTGGTATTTGATAATGCTCGTATAAAAAACTACCTTGCATACATGTATGGATTGCCCAAGATGGTACCACACACACATAGAGTACCAACACCAAAGATTGTTTCATCAACACAATTAGTTTCAATTGAATTTATTTGCATTGCTTACTAATTAACATACCAACATTCCCAAATCCGTTGCCTCTTCACGGCCTCGGGTTCGGGGAGACAGTCTTGACCCCTTTGTTTTGGGGGTTGTCTAATTTTTTGGTTGTTCTACAGTTGTTGGTCAGCTGTTTTTGTTTGTTCTTTTAGTTCAAGTTTTGTTTGAATTATGCTTTCTTTTGGCCCTTTGGGCTTTTGTGTGAAGGATACAACACCTTGTAAATGTTGCTTATCTTATCAAAAACATACCAACACTTTTGTTGACCCAACCAAACTAAGGTTCGGGGTGTTGAACAATTTTGAAGCCTAACTTATCCACCAAATTTTGTGCAGCCAAGTTAGCTTGAGAGCGTGAATCAAACAAAGCATCAATCTTAACACCATTTATGTTACCCTTGATGTCAAACAATACTTCATTTGCTAACCGACCCCTTTACTAGTGCAAGTAATTAAAATATTCATTAGAATTCCCATCAATTTCGTTACCTTTCTTAATGACTTTATTGTCTTCATTTTCTAGGGAATTCTTTCAATTACTATGAGCTTGCCAATTTTCATGCAAGATTAAGCATATCAAAGAAGTTTGAAAAGTTTTTCCAAACTTTCTACCATTTTTTAGGCTTTTATTTGTCTTTATCAACAAGTCTTCTAGTCACAATTGCCTTCCCTTAAAGCTAAACAAGCTCGTCAAAAGTGTGCGAGTGTGGTTCCCAATATGCTCTCCACTTTGCAATGAGCCTTCTATGACAATGTCTCACTTTGGTGGATCTTTATGAAGCATATTTCATGATGGCTAATGATAAAGCCCCTAGTTGTGACAATTTATTGTGTGAATTTTATAGTCTTATGGGAAATTGTTGGCCTCAATTTATACTAGGTTTGGTAGGAATTTTTTTCTCATATTCTTTAGGGGCTCTCATAAATAAAGGCAATATTAAATGCATGTCTAAGGCTAGTGATCTTGAAGAAATCTATAATTGGCAACCAATTACTCTTTTGAATGCTTCCTACAAAATCATACCCAAGGTCGTATTATGCATCCACCATTTGCTTGCACTTATTTGCTTAGAGTAGATTGGTTTTATCAAAAGTTGATAAATCCTTGACAATATCATAGCTATCTAAGGTGTGTAAAGGCTAGTCATTCTCAACAACATGCCATTTTCATCAAAACATTTTCTCTAAAGTTTATGGCCACATTGAATGGCCATTTATTAGTCATTCTCTATGCTTTGCCTTTGGTGCTATTTGCTAGTATGTCCAAATTCTCTTTATGGATGCCTTAGCATTTCTAACCATTTCTAGCCACCAACCTTCATCTTTTGGAAATTTTCACTTAATTTGCAAGTTTGTTGTATGACTCTAGCTCTTTATGTATTAACACTTGGAAGATTGGTTATTTGCTTGCCAATGTGGTCTCACAACAAAGAGTCAAAAGTTGACTCGTTGGTTGTTGCTCTACTTCTGTCTCCTGTTTTGATTGATGGTTCCTCCCTGGTGGTGTTTGGGGTGGAGCCACTTCTCTCTCCTTCTCCGTTGCCTGTTTTCGAACCTCCCTGGTCGGTGGTTCTGCGAAAAAAGAAAGGTCCCCCCTTTTCCATTGCTGATTCTCGGCTCCGGAAGCATGGTGCCAACCTTGACCCTTTTGGTTCTGGGTTTGCTTAGTTCTTTTGGTTTTCTGCAGCTGTTTGTCAGCTATTCCTGGTTTTTTCTCCACAGTCGTCTGTCAACTGTTTATGTTTGTCCCTATAGTTCTATTTCTGTTTTGAACTATGTTGCCCTTTCGCCCTTTGGGCCCTTTGTGAAGGGTACGACACCCTGAAAATGCTGCTTAATTTTTCAAAAACAAAAAGTCAAAAGTGGCTTTTGAAATTGCAAAGTTTATGTTGAAATATTTTTTTCATTATGGTTTTGGCTCTAGCATTCAATGGCAAAAGACACAATGTTATTGCCAATCCTTTCTGCTCAAACCTGCTTGGCTTGATTCCCGTGGTTGGAAATAGATTGCTCATGACAAAATCTTTAGGTTTCTTGTCATTCCTTTTGCCTTCTAGACCTCTTTTGCAACCCTTCGGCAAGATGCGCTCACACACATTTAGAAATTACACTTTTGGATTTCCAAACCCTTTTCCCTTGTTGGAAAGTTTCAAATTTGTTGTAAAGTGTTTTTTGCTACTCGTGTGTATTACTCTTCTTGTTGGGCTCCCTCTAAAGCCTCTTACCAAAATATGGAGAGGTTGCTTAATGATTTCCTTTGTGCTTCTTCAAAGCAAGGGAAAGGCTTCCATAAAGTTGGTTGGGAGCTTTGTTGCCTTCTTTGTGACTTTGGTGGTCTTGGCTTACTTGATACCTATAGACAAGGTTTGGCTTTCTGTGTTAAGTCAATAAAATTCTCCTCATGCATTGTATCACTTTTGGGGTCACTCATGAACAAAAGTCTTGGCATGGAGATTTTGTAAAAAGAAAAAAAAAAAGAAAAAATCAATGCTCCTCATACAATGAATCATCTCTGACCAAGAAGCTAGTTTGAGATGAGGAAATTCCTCCAACCTCCAATTGAGCATTGTTATGCTTTGGACTTTATTTGTAAAATGTAACATGGAAGTCTTCCAAAACCCTATTAAATGTAACACAGATGATAAATATACAAGCACTAAATATAGAATCATGTTTAAATAACAAAAACAATGGATATTAACTTCAATCAATAATACACCTCTTACAAAATAATTATAAAAAATCTAACCTTATCACTCCAAATAGTTTTACAGATTTCATTGCATAAAAAATATACTTTTAACAGAGTTGCTCGGAGTACCCTCTTTGTATGCTTGGATTATTTTCTTGCATGAAATGTTTGACTGAGCTTCTTAAATATCAATGAAAGACTTTTTATAAAGATGCCCTGAATAAATTACTTCCTAATGCAACTTAAAGAAAAAGTTGCAACAAAAATACTTGGCCTTACAAATTTAACCAACGTTTGTTCAACAGAGGACACTCATTCTGTCTGTCTCGTACGTGTGAATATAAATGTCGTTCTCACATATCTTAACGGTGGGAGTGATAGAGATTGGCATAAACCAGTTAGCAGCAATGGAGGGCATTCATCGATCTTAACAAACAGTACAAGCCTTTGAATGGATACCACTCCACAAACCTTCGCTTTAAAAACAAATATGTTGAAATCCTATGAAAAAACAAATGGCCACCAGAATGTGAATGGTTTGGCAACACCTTGCCAAAACATGATTTTTAAAGCAAATAATCGGATGCCTCTTTCTATGCGCTTCACAAGTTTCAGCAAATGGCAAAGGTAGACTCCTCAACAAAATATATCTTGTCTATTGTCTCCCAATTAGACATGCTTTTGCTATATTTTAAGAAGTGGACATTTTTGTATATGCATTCACCGTATGGTACGCTCATACGGTGAATCTAACAGTTGTTTAGGCGGCAAATCGAGACTAACTTGTGAATGGCAGGGACTCCCGTCTTCTTTTACAAACTAAATGAAAACTACTTCTATTTGATGCAAATGGAAGCTCTGTATGGGCATCCCACATGACCACAACAATTTGGATGTAAAAGAGGCTCTACTCCTAGACATAGGAAATCTGATTATGCTGAATTCTTCACGACTGAACATTTGAGAAAGCAAAGAGGTAGTGTTTGCTTAGACTGCATTCAATTGCCTTGGGAATTGCACCATGCTTTTCAACTGGCTTAAATGGATTTCCCACGCTATGTTGAAAAATAGAAGAGCAGAATGTTAAAAAGATATTATATTATGTAATAGCATAGTGAATAACATTAAATGTGTGTTTGATGTAGGTTAGACTTGTGAACCTTCCTTAATAATATAGGGAGGTTTCATGTTATGAGGTCATTGGTAATTCTATTGGTCACTTTTTGAAAGTTGATAATTCTACTTCATATAAGGGGCATTCCGCATTTGCTCTCATTCTAGTGAATATTGACATATTCAAGCCTCTCCAGAAGATGTGGTTTTGATGGTTGGGAATAGGCCTTGGGCTGAACCTCTTGATTTTGAGGGCCTCCCTTTCAGATGTCATCAGTGCTTCTCCACCAATCACCTAGCTACGAATTGTCCTCTCTCATGTCTCAAAGGGTTTTGCTATGTGGTGGAAGGATGTTAATAAAGACCACTTAACTATCCATGCTCTTGATTCCTCACCAAATGACTCCTCCCAAGATGATGACGAGTCTCTTGCCTTTGGTGAGACTTTGACACCCTTAGGCCCTATTGTGGACCCTCCTTCCCTCACCTTGTTGACCGACTTGCCCTCAACTTTGGACTTGCCCTCAACTTTGGACCCTCCTCATTGTTCTTCTCATGTCGGTGAGCTCCTTGTGAGGGAACCCCCCTTGATTCACATTGTCCTACACTTGTGGATGCTCCCTTTAGGCCCTTTGTGGGGGTTTCTCCTCATCCATCCCCTTGTAATGCTATTTAGAATGATAATATCACTTGGACTATTATAAGTCAAAGGAGGAAAGGTCTCTCTTCTTCCTCTTCCCAAACTCATACTCGAGTTGTGGGTGAAAGGTCAACTCGCTCCTGACCTAAGATTGTCTATGTGGGATGTCGATGGTCCCTACCCTCTCTCTTTTGTTTGTTGTTTTGTTTGGAAGCTTGGCATCAAGTTCCTCTTTCTCTTGTTTGTACCTTTCTCTGTTGTTGCTGGCCTATTTGGGCCAATTTCATCCAACCTTCTAGTTGCCTTTGTATAGGGTTGACACCCTTCTTTCTTGCTTATTTTTCTATTTCATGCTTTTGTTCAAGGGTCTAGGCCCTTTCAAAATCCTTGTTTACCTTAATTAAAAACACCAAATAATATTATTATTAAGTTATTGAGGATTTCACACACACTATCACACTCATTACAAAGTATTATGCAAATGCTTAAAAAACATTGCATTCTCCCTACCCAAAACTAAATTCTCAATAACTAACAAAATAATTAATATGATTAAGTCATTAAGGTGATTTTACTACAAATGTAAAACCTCGTTTTTAACATAACTCACATATATATCTCAAAATTGGTCCTTGTTTGAAAATTAAGAAACCATTGTTAGTGTGAAATAATACATTATTTAATTGATTATAATCTAAGTCCTATTCACAATTAGCTAAGTTTATTAATGACACTTTTAAGTTATTTAATTTTTACTTTTTGTCATATGATTGTGAAACACGTCATAATCTTATGTTGTCATATCTTTCACCTTACATCACTCTTGTAGATTATGTATCATATTGTATTGTATGATCTAACATAAATTTCTTGTTATTTTCTTGTAGAATATATTTTTTTAATTTTTCAAGTGATCTTAGCTATTATGAGTCTGGTGTGTAACTCTTATATGATATTAGACCTTTAGATTTGTAAGTCCTTTCTCAATTTGAGAATGATTTTGGCAAGAAATTTTGTTGAGTGCTTTTTGAGACAAATGAACTTCAACATTGAATTAGAAGACCTAAAACCTTATAAATTGATATAAAACTTGATAGAACTTGGAATATAAAAAAATCATTTTTTTAGGGTTTACAAAAAATTATCGACAAAAAATCTGTATGATCCATATGAAATATGCATAGTTCATTTTATATAAAATTTGTATAAGTAGTACACTTTACAGTTTTCACTAGATTAGTCGGCATATTTCACAAAATATTTTTCGTTTATGTTTGATAGTCGTAATCCCTATCATTTGTACAGTTGTCAAATGTATAATCTTATTTTAAATTATTTTTTTATTATCTGAAGTGAAGGTTTTGGTGCTTGGTCACCTATACCAAAGCCCTTGATTCCCCCTAGTCATAGGGGGCTTATCACCAACAAGTAGCACATGCACCCAAGACCTCTACCTAACGCTCAATTTTACCACAAGTAGGTATGACCTTTGCTCGGTTTCACCGCTTAGGCACAACCTTAGATGACTTCTCTCATTTTCTCTACGTTCACCCTACCTGGTGTGGCACTACCCAAATGTCACCCCAATAGAGTAAGGGCTCATTCAATTAGTTTAAAGGGAGATAGTTTTTTTATAGAGCATAACTTTTTTTCTAGATTTTGCTTTAGTTGCATGATATTTTAGTTTGAAGATTACATTTGCTTGTATTTTTTGACTAGCCATATCTTGTGCTTACGGTATTTGATTTAGAGTTCTTATAGGCATTGGAAAGGTATTTTTTGAGCATCACACATCCGTCTATATCTTTTTTCATATTTTACCTTAACTATAAAAAAATCAATTTCAAGTGATTTTGGTCTTTTCGCTCATTTCTCAAAAAAAATGTTAAAATTGGTGGTTGATTTTATTTTGGGGAGTTCTTCATTTTTATATCGTTTCATACTTGGGAGATCCTAAAATAGATCATGTTGTTGTACATTGTCTATTTTTTCCTATTGGTGTTTGTTATTCTAATGACAAATTCTGATTCATTTGAGCTCCCCACTCTTAATAATCTTTACACATATAAAACAAAAATGCAATGATTATTCCTATCTAAATGTTTACGGTCTACCTTGGGTGATACTCAACATGATTTCAATGAGTATGAGAGATTTTCTTACAAAAACAAACTTGATTAGGCTATGGGTTTGATTGCTTTACACATTTTTGATAGATAATTGTTCCATGTAATGTCCCTATTAGGGATTATACTAATCTTAACCTTAATCTCTTTCTTATGTTTGCATACATTTGTGTTTCTTATCCTTCCTCCCAGATTTGAGTATATTATATTCATGTATTTGTTGGTATGCTTAGAGATATCTTCCATACAAATCTACTTTGACTATATATCAATTCTTTCCTTCACACAAAACTATTGATATACATCAGATTTACTTCTTATTATTCTCATATCAGATTCTCCCTATATTTGCTCTTAACTTCACTAATTTATTATATCTTCTACTTCTACCCTTATCCATAATTCTCCCTTTTTGATCCTCATTCTATTATTCTTAAATACCTCCTCACATGCCCTTTCACCCAAAGGAGACAATCATTCATAAAGGAGGCAATGTTTTGTTAACTATGCACCTTTTCATTACACAATTTAATGGCACAACTTTATCCTTATTATTTATGTGCCTTTGTCATCTTTATCTATATTTGGTGTGGTGTATATTTTATATTTTATATTCTATGTTTCTTTACAATATATTTATTAGTATTTTATCTCTCCTTTTTATATTTAATATTCATTTTATTTTATATTATTAATATATATATATTTTTTGTTATTTATTTATTTTATATTTTATATTTGTTTATTTATTTCATACTTTTATTTGTTAGTTTTTATTGTTTTAATATTTATTTTTATTAATTGTTCTAATTATAATAATATTATATTATATTTTATTTGACTATTATAATTATAATATTATCAATGATAATTATAATTATAATGATATTTTAAATTGTATTTCTTTATATTTGACTATAATAATGATATTTTAAATTACCTTCTTCTATATTGATATGTGTATATTATTAACATATTATTGTATATCTAAAAATATAAATATAGTAAGCGTGTACTTATCTCAGATGCCCCTTTGTGATGGGGACATCACATTCCATATTCAATATTGTACAAGACCCAAGTAAATATAGAATAAATTAAAGATCTATTTAGTACAATTAATACATTTCATGCTTTGCAAATTGAGGCTAAATTGATTTCTCTTTTTCCTAATACATTTTCTTTCATGAAAGATTATTTGGTATGATGAATATAGTTGTTAAGAAAAGAGATTGATTAGTTCAAACACCTTCTTCAGAAGAACAATACCAAATTATCTTCAATAATGTCTTTCGGTTCATCTTCTTCTACACCATCATCATCTACATAGTCAAAGATAACCAAAAGAGTGGAAAATGAGATAGAAAAGTTGAAAGGTAGGGCACTTTTTGCATCTACAAATCTAGAATAAGAGAAATGACATCTTGATTTTGGAGCTTCACGTCATATGGCTTTATCACAAGGTATGTTCTCTTCATTTGAGCCTTCTATTTAACCACACGTTTTGATGAGGAACAACACATATGTGTGTCTGTGGGAAAGGATCTATTTACATGGGATAAAACATCTTCAAATATGTATTTTGTGTTCCCCATCAATGTCAACTAATCTCCTTTCTATCTATCAAATTACACATAGTGGAGCAAGGAAGATTGTTGAGTTCACACTCATGCATCTAATCATGTGAATTGTATTTATAAGAAGTTTTGTTATTTGAACCTTGGTGTTCTTTCATCCACTTCAATTCTTGAGAATTGTGCCAAGCTTCCATCTCCTCCACATCCTACTTCAAAGTTTTGTGTTGGCACAACTTCCAATACTTCAATTCAGTAGGATCATTCTAGTATTTCAAATTCAACTTTATGGAATGATTTGTTGATAGGTATTGTAGATTTTTTTTTGTCTCATCTTGTAAATTTGGAGGATGCACTTGAGGATATCCTTTTCCTCTTTGATAAAAATTATAACACACGTGTTATTACATCATCTTTGTCTTTGGAGATTGTTTTTCACGAGTCTTCACAAGTTTTTGGATTGGTTTCATATCATTGCATTATGACAACCTTTGATTCTAGCATGTAGATACTTGAGTAATTTTCAAAGGCACATGCTATGAGACTTCTTTTTCTCATCTCTTTTGGAGTGAGTTTTTTTTGCATATACCATTGAATTTGTTTATTCCCAAGGGGAGAAATGTTTGCCAAATTTCGATACTCTTTAGCATTTATCTTCAAGTATTCACCACTGACACATGAGCTACTTCTTTGTGCAGGGATCTATGGTCTCACTCTTTCTCTCTTATGGGAAGACATTGATTGTTTATTTGTGATAGATGCAGTCTTTGAAGGGTCATGTTGAAACCTCACATTACTTGTAAACATTTGTTTATATATTTTTCTCTTTTGGAGAGGGATTTTTTCCTATGAATTTTTCTATTTTTAACCGATAGGCTATATATAGAGTGAGGTTTCAGTCGAAACTTGTCTCACGCTCCAAAACCTCTTTTTCTGTCTGGTAAACCTCTCTTGAAAACAGGCTGAAAAGAAATCATAGTAAATGCAAATTGAAAAATTCAGGACGGGCAGAAGGATTGCGATGCTCCATGGTTGACTAGAAGCAGTAGATTCAGCTCGATCATAGGCAAAGAATGGAGTGTTTGTTGAAATGCTTGGTGGTGGCCACAATAGCATTCCTTGTGGCCTCCGGAGCTGCATACGCCTTTCGCTCAGACGAGCTGCAAGATGATGAAGAATTGGGGTCTTCTCGAAGGCCAATATAGCGAAGGTGATTTTGTTGTCGTGCCTTCTAAACACAAATCTTCTAGTAGGATGGTGTCTCCAGTCGATAACATCCCCGCGGATTCGCGCCTTTAGTTTTCTATCGAACACGCCTTTGGTAACTCGGATTTTACCCCCACCGACCATTTCACTGCACGCTTGAAGGCATCTCCTCACTGTGGATAGACATTGACCAAGGTTCGCATTACAAGAAATACTTTAACTGAAAGTGAGTAGAAAGCATTTGAAGAGCTGTTGAAAGAGGATGACTTTTACAGGATAAGGGTACCAGCCAATGTAATGACTCCTGGAGAAGATTATGTCCTTTCATCTATAAAAGCTAGATGCCTAGCAAGAAGTAATTTGGAAGAGCGCTTTATCATCCACATGGAAGGGGTGAATGCCATAGCATTACATATGGGTCAGTTGGGGAGTGTCCACATCCCCGACTGCTAAAATTTTCGTCGCATGGGTCATTAAAAAAGTCTTTCACCAATGTTTACTTGCCAGTTGCCACAGGCAGAATGGAACCATTCCTCATATTTTGAGATAACTAGTGACAAATTGAGATCTTCTTCAACACTTGTATAGGTCTTGGCATCACAGCTACTTCACTCAACGATGGGAATTTTAGAGCTGGTTGTTTCATCGTAGGATTTAGGTACAACTATATATTCATGGAAACAGGGCAAGCCCTACATCACACATCAGTGAATTTGATCAAGGATACATCTGCATAGGAGCCTAATGGTAGTCCAAGAAGCGATGAGTGCCTACAATCTTCTGATTTGATGGCCATGGAGAGGGAAATTTTAGACTGGCCACATTTTACTATCAGTGATTTTCATTAAAAGAAAAACGGAAAATATTTTGTACAACACATTTATATGTAACAAATTTTGCAGTACCTAAATGGCAGCCAAAAAGAAAGGTACTAAAAAAAAAAAGATTCAAACAGATGTCCAGAATTAAATATGATTTTTAATGAGCATTGTAAGTACATAGAGGATCTATACCAAGCCTGCAATAATTTCGTATACAAATTTGTGTCTCAATAAAAAAAAGCCTAATTAACTATATCATTACTGGTATTAGATTGCAATGTGTTGTGCAAACGGAAAAGTGGATGGAGCTGATGGTGAGACTTCTTAGTAGTTGCTTGCTTGGCATAGATTAAACACACTTTTAGGCACTATAGAACCGTTTATTTAATTTACAGTATACCAGGTTTTACTGTGCTTAAGATAATTCACTAAGCATTCCAGATGCTATTAGGGTAATTGCATTGTGAGCACAAGAATCTTTTCTCTTGGAAGAAGTTAGATGCAGGGCCCATATGCATCTTTACCCCCTCAGGGTTAATGAGGCTACAACTTGATTTTTGGGAAGGAAAGGATTTTTCCTTGAGGAGGGATCAATGGGATGAATGGGACAAATAATGAAACTCTTCACTTAATTGGTGAGTAGCGTACCACATTCATTGCTTCAAAGTTGCTGATTTGGCAATTTCTTTAACTTTTCAGTTAGATTCTTAAAGCATCTCTATCTAAATGCAATTTCAGGTTCCAATACCCATTTATGAAGATTATAGCTAGATTTTAAGATGAAGATCGTTTAGGATAATCTTCATCCCAACCCCCCTTATTGTTTTGACTAGAAAGACATACATTGTCTAAAAGTGAAGTTCAGTGAGTAAAGTGACACCAATCCATTTGAAAAGTATAGATAAAATCAATACACACATAGAATAGTGCTTTCATCATGATTTCTATATATGATGTAATATAACTATATGAGATGCATGCTCACCCACACAGAATAGTGCTTTCATCATGATTTCTATAAATGATACAAAGTCAAACTAAACAATTGAGCTAAGCCACCATCAAATGTTAGGAAATAAATAAAAGGCAGACAATGTAAGGGAGCTAATTTGTTAGACTAGCAACTTCAAAAACTAAAGATGCAAAGGTTCCATGACAAAGGTTGAAGTAATGTAGATTGAAAAAAATAAGGTGAAAATTAGTTCATCTTGAGATTCTTATCATTTACAAATATATTTCATTTTTTGAAATGTAAGTGTAATTTATACAGATAGATGATGTAAATCATGGCCTTAATTACTTCCTGCAAATCAATATAATGTGACATTTTATGGACCAAATATATCCCCATTTGCAGTGAGAAATGTTAGGTTCCTAAATGATTATTTTTCCATTCATACAAATGGCATACAAGATAAGAAACTTGTTCAGAAAATAACATTGCTTATAATTATTTCTTATAGAGTAATAAAAATCTGAAACCCAAACTACATAAGAGCAAAGTCATAACTACTCTGAAGTGAGGAATCTGCAAAAATACGTTATATAATACTTTCTTAGTAGCTATGGCCTACCACATTTGTTGTCACACACTTGAAAATCCTATATTTAATTTGAAACATGATTGGAAACAAATAGATGAACAGGCAAAATAAGATGATTATTTTGCAAAACTAATTACTTTACCACAAATTTAAGAATAGAGATAATACATAATCCTTATTACATTTCTAAGCTTGGGGATTTCAAATGTCTTATCAATAGAGTTGTTAAATGATTAATTATTAATTTCAATTTCTTTGCCATTGAATTTTGTGTATTGTAAGCTTGAGTTGCTTTGTATTTTGAAACATTTCCATTATGATTTTGCATATTCTATCTTACCTTGTGTGCAGGATCGATAAGGTGCATATGGGTATGTCGAAGAGGTGTGGATGGTTAATTAGGCCCAAAATGTAGTGCCTTAAGACGTTGTTGTATATAAATTCACCTTCCACTTGATTTCCTACAACTTTTAAACTACTCTAATACTAAAATGATTTGTAATTGCCCACTAAATTATGCTTTGTGGATTACAAATCACCAAAATACTTCTATCCTTTGTTTTAGAACTATTCTTAGCTCCTTTGGAGGCTGAACAATGTTCCTAAAAACTAGAAAATAATGCAAAACATGAAGCATGGGCATGAGAACAAACAGTATTGTCAGTTGTAGAAGACCTAATTTAGAGGAGAAACCCCATTTTAATCAAATAGTTATTCATATGATAACTATATGTTTGTTTTCATTTAGTCTTCAAATTCATCTAGCCTTGAACCATTGGCATATATAGGGAGGTAGTGGGAAATTAATTCCCAACCTATGAAAAACTCACCCAAAACCCATCTAAGGGCAATAGACTGTAATATAATTACCATGGCCTAATTGACAATAAAAAATAGATATAGGACAAATCACATCACCCAAAAAATGAGATAATTGACTTACCACTAGACGCTTCCCAACAATCAACTCTATGACAATTAGTAATTGAGGCCAATTTACAAGCATGTATAACAAACTTAGTGATAGTCATTAAATCATAAAATCCATCGGACCATATTTACCATTATCACAAATAAAAATATAAACTTCAAAAACCAATAAATTTCATGGAATAATAGAAAAAGTATCACAATATCTTCATAATTAACAATAGACAAGTTTCAACACACTACAAGTCAATAATATGATTTGTACTAACCCTTAAATTTAAGTAAATAATTCCTATAAATATGTAGTCTTCAACATATATATAGATTCAAATGATATCATAAAAAAAAGTCAAATCACTTATACGCTACACTAAAGAGGAGTTGTTTTCAAATTCAGAATGGAAATCATGTTGTGGTGTACATTTAAATGAGGAAAATCAAATTCTAAAATTGTATAAAGAAAGTCAAATCACTTATACGCTCCTCTAAATGAGGACAATGCTCTCGCTATTCCTATAGAGCATCTCATTACTCTAGATAGCAGGAGGTTGTTGGACCTCGTGAATCATTTGGGAAAAGAACAAAACACAACTAGGGCTGCTAGGCTTGTCAATGAAATGAGATATATGCTAGACAAAGATCGGGTGGGCTTGGAGCTTCTCTGAGGCATCATTGACATAGTGGAAGCATATGTCCCTTCATACAACTCTAGATTGGGTGTTACCAGAGGTTTTGGGCCCAAAACCTCTAGAAGGCAGATAGGAGTTTCGATGCCCATAACGTCGGTGTACATGGTTGAATCAGGCCCTTCCATCAACACCACCCTCGTGCTTGAGGCACCTCTGACCGTTAAATTAAATAGAATCCCTTTGGGTTTGAGTATTATCCCTTCTAATTCTAGCGGTCGTAACTCTGTGGGCTATGTTGGCTTTGGCAGTGGAAGCCTTGGTGGAATGGGGGGTGATGGCTCTAACGGTGGTTCTGGTGGCAGTTCCACTGGTCCTATTTCATCGTCTGACCCCATTCTGAATGCTCTACTAAAGAATATGGGCTAGATGCAAAATCAGCTAGCAAACCTATCCCATGCAACCTCCTAGCCAATTTTCCAACGCTTCTTTTGTCATAGTCCTTTATCAATAGCAATTTTGAACACTCCTATCCCCTAGGGAATGGAGATTCTGAAGTTTGAGAAGTATGGTGGTAAGGGATATTTGTAAACACATATGTTTGCATTTAATGCCACATGTGTACAAATTGCAATTTTGAGAAGTCTATATTCATTTTGGTTAAGTAGAAATGGTTGAATATGAGTGTTTTTTGTGGTGTTTTATAGGCACCCAAGAAAGAAAAGGCCCCTCCTTCCTCCAAGCTTGCTTAATCTAGAGGCGGTGGCAAGCAAAGAAGAAGGTCTCATCAATTACCAAATGTGTTTTTCTCTTTAATGGCTTTTTAATGCTAAGTTGGTACATTAGTAATCATTTTTTTAATTTCAAAGTTTTGATGGGTTTTGCTTATTTGGGTACAGAAATGGAGCAAAGGAAAACAAAAGGAGAAGGTGAATAATATGACTGAATTTGATCAATCCAACTATGATAATATGACTCAAAGTTATGGTGCAATACTAATGCTTCCACATGCATTTGTTAAGTCATAAATAAAAGCCTTATGAAAGTTGATCAAATATAAGATTTTAGTTGTAGGGTTATTTTCCATGTCATTACATGGATAGTTGCTACTGCCATAAATTTAATAACAAAGTACTTTGTTGACTTGTATATAGCTTACTTGTCTATTCAATTAGTGCCAATTTGGATTGAGAAACAATATGCTAGATAATTACAAGGGATCCTTGAATTGAACTGGGCAACCAATAGTTCATTTATCAAATTTAAATACAAGTTGTTACCCAATAATTAAGAAGGGAGCCATTAAAGGAGGCCATCACCAATAAAAAAAGAGAATAAGAGTCTTGTCACTGATCACAATGAAGAGTAGTTGACCCCTCTATGTTGGGCATGAGCATAAGAGGTCTACAATGTGTAGGCCATTTTTGAAGGGGACATTGTCTCACATATCTATCACTATTTGTGCTATATTTTGTCATAGCCAAAGGGTGTTTGATATAGCTAACCATCAAGACAAGTAAAAAGAAGGAAGTTTTGTATTCCTGGAAGTCCCCTTAAGAGAGATCCCAAAAATAATATTTGAAATTATTTGCTAATTTTGATGCAATTGCATGTTGCTTGTCCACAAATGACCAAAAATAGGTCAATGGCACTCGATAATACATGAGTGTGCAATAGAAAGTTCAAGGAAAAGAGCATCCTAAGAACAAACAAAAGGAACATAAGTGCTAAAAATAAAATGTAGTGCAACACCACAAAGTACACACAATCTATAGAAATGTATAAGATCCAAATAAAACAGAATAAGAATTGAACTTGACATTTTTTTCATATACCAAAATAAATTTGTTTTATTTATTTTCCAAAAATACAGTGTTTTAGAACCATGGAGAATTACAAGGAAAGATCCACAAGCATTTGTCTGATCCTAATACACTTAGATGTCAATCAAAAAGGTATGGTGGTTGCAAAATCGTCCAACAAACATTGCTACAAAGGACATGAGTCTTGAGTAGAACTAATCCCAAAAATCAAGCAATTCACAACCAATATTTTTGTTTAAAACACTACAAAAATCCATCTCCGATTGAAAGAATCTGATAATTCTTTATTTACTTTTCACTCGTTATAAACTAGATTGAAGCAACAACTACAAGGAGATCGATATTGGTTAGTCTTAAAACAAATCTTTTTTTGGTAGGGTTTTGTAATATCATTCCTGCAAACTCTCCATTGTTTTCATCAGCATCGTTGACAAAACGCCATAGTTTGATTAGAATCTTGAGGTATGTTTCTTTCCATGGTTTTACTGAGTTTTTTCTTTAAAATTTGTACGTGGCCCGATCATATTTTGTTGTTATTTATTTCATTCTAAAACATTTTTTTTTTTGTTAAATGAAGGTGTTCTATGTAAACTGCCTCCAAATCTACCCGAGCACTCCCTTGTATTTCTTCATTCAAAATACCAACTCCATCATGCTCCACTTTGTAAGCAAAGCTAGTGTCTCTTTGGTTAACAAGGGACCATTTCCTGTTGTGCAAAGAATCCTTGTACAAGATATAATTTGAAATAGAAGATCATTTCATATTCAAATCTTGAAAAGAAATGAAAAAATAATAAAATGACAAAAAAATAAATAACATCAAAAAAATAAATCAAGTCAATATGCTATGTTGTTGTTGAGATCCTGTGCTTGGAAAACCATGACTGCTGGGAGAAGAAATGGGCCAATTTTTTGCATCTAAATTTGAGGTTGAAAAAATGAGTCTAAACCATTTAGCCATAACATAAACAAAACATTATAATGCTTTACCAGAGTGTAGAGACTATCATCATAGTATCTTCTTGTAATTTGAACATTTGGGCGGTTAACAGTAACAGAGGGTTTGATCTCACAGCCATTGGTGACCCGCTTTCTTCCATAGTAAACAACCAAATCTACAATGAACACAAACAAGTCTATAATGTCTCCTATTACTCTCCCTACTACCAAAGGATCTATTTGAATGAGCCATTTGTCTCAGAAACTCCTTCTTTCCTTCCTTTTAAGAAAAAAGAAAAAGAAAAAACCAAAATCTCTGAGATGGTTAGATTTGAGAAAGGGTAGGAAGGGTTTGGATTTGGTGACCAACAGATTTTTGGGCTTAATTGGATTGAGTAAATAGTGGATTTGTGAGTTGTTTACTGTTGTTGGGTTGTAAATTGGGAGGTATTTGTGTATGTAAATGCTCTGCCAATGTGAAAGTAGGGAATGAACTTGTTTGACATGTTGTGATGAGCTTTTGTGGACAACGAGGCTCTATCAGGAAACTACCACATAGTGGGGTGTCCAGAATATATCATATGTCTACCTATTGATAAAAAGATTCACCCTTCCTTGACTCCATGGTACCATCTTTACTCTGCCTTTTTTAGGTAATTTGATTATGATAAAAAGTTCAACTTTTTATGTCCATTTTGCAAGAGCATGCTAGCCCTTTTTTTCTCTTTTGGTTGTTTAATCCATAACATTTTAGTATTTATGCCACCATTTGCCACAACATTTTCTAGGGTCTAATGCCACATTTACAATGAATATAGTTCAGAATTGTGTGAATCTCAGTCTAAATTCCCACTTGGGAAACAACTCGGGCACTCCACTAACCAAACAATTCTTCTAGGTATAGCATAAAATATGTGATTGAATCTCAATTTTTAGGAGGCTCACTGAGGTCATAATTATTAATTTTATCTTTCTAACATGCAATGAGGATGTCAAGATTATTTGTATTAAATGAATATACTCAAATGTCATTGAATAATTGAAAAATTTATTATCAACTTCTCAAGAAATCAAAGCATTATATTTCCAAACACTGGTGAATTTGTACACTTTGCAACAATGAACCATAACCAAAGAAGCACTTTGTAATTAGGTGACAAGTGTATTTTGAGATCCGTGGCAGGTTTTATTGTCTCTTCAGAATAATTCAAAGTTTTTCCCAAGCTCTTATTCATTATTTAGATTAGTGATGTGTAGGTCAATCATTCATGCATTAATTGTAATACTAACACCATTTAATGTTGTGAGAAATCATGTTGGGTTCTGAACATGTTTATCATTATTATAAATTCCTTATCTTACAGTCATATATTGTCATTTGGAATATCAAATTCTTGGTCATAAGTTGTAATTCTAACCAACAATTGTTTGTTACCAATCTTACATCTAGACAGTTTTTCAACTTTGTGCACAAATGAATAAGAAATCATTGACTACAAAATCTTCAAAAATGAACTTTATATAAATATTTTCATCAATTCACAATAAAAAATAATTTTCTATCGACGTAACCCTTGCACCCCTCCTGGTGCAAGTGCTAGTACTTATTTGTGAGAGGACTATTGTACATGGATACCTAACAAGGCCTTGTTGTCGGGACCCATCTTTATATTCTTGCATTTGTTTGTGTTCCTCCCTAAGTTGCACTCAAAGTGGGATGTTGTTGTGAACAAGGTATATTACCTAATTGTTCTTGTTTACATCCTATTCACACTTAATCGAGTTTATTCATGACACTTTAAGATTATTCACTTTGTCTCATGTCATATGATTGTGACATTTGTCATTATCCTATGTTATTCTTTCACCTTGTCTATCTAAGCAAAGTCTCTCTTGTATATTATGTACCCTATTGTATCATATGTCATTGTATAATCTAGCATTCATTTCTTACTACTCTCTTGTGGAAGGTTGTTTTTAGTTTTATAAATGATCTTAGTTGTTTGAGCTCGTTGTGTGACTTACAACTACCACCTATTTTTTGCAACCAATTTGATGGATTTTGATATACTAATGAAAACTAAACTAGAATACATAGAAATGCATATCAGCTACTTCAAGAGGCATATCCATTAATGCCACCGTCTCTCCATAAACGAAGGGTTATTAATTCCCATTTATTAGCAGTATATGGCTATGTATGGAGATTTTTGTCATTAGCCCAATTGTGAGTTTTTGTTGTATCATTTTATGTAAATACTGTTTTCTAATGGTAATTTGGTATCACATATCAAGTATTGGAGAACATTCTGCCGGAGTTCTGCACTGAGTTGCCTTCTAACCTTTTTTATGCATGTCTCATACTAAAATAAATATTTTTTATTTTTATTAACAGAAAAGTTTATTGCCAAATCTACAAAGTTATTCTCATTGGTACAGCGTGGCATATAGTTGATAATTGATATACGGATGTGGTATATATTGCATTTCGCAGCCATCAAACAGGAAGTTCAGTCTGTATAATCCTTTGCCCATACCAAAAATAGTCGGATTTGAATCAATGTAAATATTTATTGGTTTACCAAGTAGCAAACACAAGCATTACATTGTGGTGATTGTTTGACAGATTTGGGAAAGTGCAAAATTAGAAATTCTATTTCTGTGCCCAGTGGTCAAACTGAGATAATAGACCAGAAAATTTAACGAATGCCAATAAAAACACCCACGAATGACAAGAGAAGGGTGGATTTCTCTTCTCGAGGAAAAAGAAAGTGCAGCTTTACCCACAGAAAATTTCAAGGAAAACCATCCAAAACCAAGATGTTGAGAATTTACAGCAGAACAAACATCAAAGCAAAATGATGTTCCCCAGATTCCATCATGCTCCATAGAGAGAAGCCTGATCAGTAAGAATTTCCAGATTATATCTTGCTGGCAACTTCAAGCATATTGTTCAATAAAGAAAACTTGATACTTACCGAAAATTGAAAGAAAACTTGATACTTACAGAGAGCTGAAAGAAAATTTTATACTCACAGAAAATTGAAAGAAAACAAATTGAGCAATCTATTCTCCTTGAATATACCGAGAGCTATAAAGAAGTAAAACGATCACCTATCATCTGGCTCCTAGAACTTTTGAGTAACAAAATATTGTAGATAAAATTAAGATCTAATGTTCCAGTTTTCCTATTTTTCTTCAAGAGTAAATGAGATGGACTGCTACAGCCAGAGCCAGAGCAAAAAAATTGCACTGTGAAACAAACATGTGTTAAAAAAGATGAATTGAATGCTAAATTATTCCTCAATGTCTGTCGGATACTCATCTTAAGAATAGAAACAATTGAATGCGATAACCTCTAAGTTGCTCTGGTTATTTCTACTTCTAGTATCCTCTCATTGAGTTACTTCATTTAGAATGTATGCTTTGTCCTAGAATATAATAGAGTTAGCAAATTAAGCTACTCGGTTCCCACAGCCTAAAACAATGAAGATAAAGAGGCATGTATTTTTCCTTCATTCCATACATTTTGCTTAAAAACAAATTATCACTTCATCACACCATCTTCCTTCAAATGTATGGCTTTCGAATGCATATTTACAATGGTTCAATTTCTTTGTCATTTTGTGGCAAATCCATTAGCATTAATAATCTCATATTTTTGTTCTATGTTACACATAAAACAATGATAATATTAAAAGATAGTGGTAGTCTTTTAGGTCACCCCTAAGTGAAACACCAATTTAATGCATACATTTTACATTATATATTTTTCAAATTTTGTACAGCAACAGCAAACAAAGTAATAGTTAAATTACTGATCACCATCCATTATTTTACATTATATATTTTCCAATCCACCCACACCAACAGCAGTGCGCATTGCATACATGCACAGCTGCTTAGGCCCACTGATGCAAACATACTCAAATATCTTACTGGTTCTGAGTTTATAATAGTATTTGCCAAAGAATTCTCCATTAGCTATGAACATAGCTATATGGTTGTCACAATGAAGTATTCAAAACTTTGTTTATACAGTGTGCCTCAAGCCAAGAAATCATATCATCAAAGACCTCATATATCCTCTCATCAGGTTCACCTTCAAGAATACAATGATATCCTTCTTCATAAAGCTTCAAAGTTTTGTCAACACTGTTTGACTTCTCATACAAACTTTTGCTGACAGAAGGATCTGTAACTTGATCAGCATCACCGTGCAATATCAATAATGGAGATGATACCTATTATTATAGTATCAAGTTAATTCAATTGCCAATTAATGAAAAAGTGTTTTGGAGCTGACTTATAATTCGAATCATAAATGTATACCTTCTCCAATTGATTTTCTATTTCTGCTGTAGTTTTTAAGAGCTCCATAGCAGTTCTAAGGCGCATCTGATCCTTATAGGCAATTACATTAAATACTGCCTAAAAAAGCAAAGGAAATAAATCAGAAGGTGAATTGTGAGCATTTAGCTTGCAAAAATGATTTAAATATCTTATCCTTGAGCACTCAAATTTTTAAACAAGATGACAAATGAAATGTCATACGTAACTTTGTACAACAGTAACCAAGATTGAAATTATCTTTGGATGAGCACAAAAATCAATGGGAATGAATACAGTGAATAGCACAACAGGATGTGATGTCCATCAGGAGATGGCACCTACCACATCACTAAGTCAATAGTCCAATACTAACCAAACTCATCAAACAATTTAAGAAATGTAGGTTAATGGGTGAGCAATCAAAAGAATGTTTAAACAAATAATGCATACTAGTACAAAATCAACATTATATACAGAACTAACCATCTTTCGTTTCTTGAGTTCCCTAAATGCCAGCTCTGATATATCTTTCTGAGGAAACAGTTTTTGTTTTGGGAGGATCTGGGATAATAATCCTAAAACCTGTAATACTGGTTTAGGTGGAGTAACATCCTCTGCAATCTGGAAGTCAAAGAAGTCATATTAAACAAAAACTACTTGTTATAGATGAATGCAATAGATTGTATAAGCAAAGTGACAGTGCCAAAGAGAGCAACTTTCTCTAATTGAAACCCCAAATCAATAGAAATATCGAGAAGAGCAAATGCAAAGACAAGGAGACAATATTATGCAATTTAGTAGCCATTATGTTTGGTGAAAGGGATCAGTACCATATAGTGTGAATTTCTAGTATCTGCTAGAAGTAATACAAACAGTTAGTTGCATGCCATAAATGTTACCTTGCACATAGGAGCAACAAGAATTGTCCCATCCCACTCACGAGGTTGCTTCAAGTGCACCTTCAAGGCTACCGCACCTCCCATGGATTGTCCAAAAAGAAAGCAAGGGACATCCTTGAAATCTGATTGTGCTGCACTTCCTTAAAAAATCCATTAGAATATAGAAGACTCCACAAACAGATCCATTTATCTAGATTTATAGGTAGATGATGTTTTCACAAATATTGAATATACTAATTTCATTACAGTTAGCAGTATTTAACCCTTCTCCTAAAAGAGTTGCCTCTAGATAGAAGAGAAAGGTCTTTAGAGACCTAAAATAAAATTTAAACATTGAGTCTGAAGACAAATAAAACAAACACATCAAATATCACAGTAGATATCTTAACAGACAAACAATAGATGGTGATCAGTAATTTAACTATTACTTTGTCAGGACTGCAAACTAAAAATATCCAAACAAGTTATTCTTTAGTTTGGCTCACGTAAAATCAAATGATACAATTCCACTAGGAACTAGAGGCAAGCATGATGTAATATAATTTGTAATTGAGTTCACTTAATGATTCAGTTAGGACAAATTGGTCATTTAAAATATAAATTAAAAAACTTCAAAAATGCTCGTTTGAGTTGTTTTTTCAAGGATAATTTTTGGACCTTTTGTGTCATGCCCCCCCAATCACAGCTTGGTCAGGGATTAAAGATAAACACTGACCAAGGAGACTTCAAAAGGGTCGATGGAAGTAATGCAGCGATTCCATATTAATGATATAAGGTAGCGCTAATATAATGAAGACTTTAATTAAACTAAAGGCAGCACTTGGATTAAGGAGGGGTGCATCCTTTGTAAGGGGTGCAATGATTATAAAGGTTGTGACTATTCACCCCACCATGAAGGATATATAGGGAGGTGGAATCATTTTTTGAAAGGCATCAAGGAAGTTGATTGGAAAAAGGAAAAATAAGAAATTGGAATATAAGAGATCTATTGGAAACAATATTGTTTTAGGAAGAATATTATTGGGAAGTAAGTTTTAAAATAGAAATTAATAATAACTATAAATATATTATAATTGCATTATGATATTTTAATATCAATCAATAAACTAGATCCCTTTAGCAATTTATTTTGAATTTATAAAAATGTTTTGCAAATAGGGAGGCTGATCAACCTTCCGAGTTCATGAGAGATGAAGTACCGGCCTTTCCTTCATTAAGTACACCACCTTTGAGATGGAGCGCTCGTGGACCAGGAGGCGTATGAGTGCTTCCGAGCTTGTTAAGGAAGGAAGTCTTACATGCATCTTATCAAGCACGCCACCCCGAGATGGAGCGCTCGTGGGCTGGGAGGCAAATGAGTGCTCCTGGGCTTGATCAAGGAGGATGAAGCACCTCCAAGGTGGATTGAGGATGGAGTGGACCTAAGATCCTACCATGTTTGTGGGTCGAGATGTGGATGAGTGAAATGGGCTTGAGGGACTTCTCAAGTATGCCACCCTCGAGATGGAGCATGTTGCAAATTTTTGTCATTGATGTCAAAAGGGGCAAATGGTTGTCATTGATGTCAAATGCTCTAAGATGAAGATTGTTGCTTTAATTTGATCTATTCATGTCTGCATGCTACAGTGATTTGTTTGGTCTTCGTCTGGTTCCTGTAGACTGGATTGAAGATCATGTTTGGTTAGGGTTTATGCTCTTGGTAGGGTTTTAGCCCTAATTCATTTAAACCCTAAGTGATTTGCTCAATCACACACTTTATGTTCTAATTCGTCATTGACTGGCTATCGACTATTCCTGGTTGCTTAAGTAATTACTTCAGTCTTTCTGCATCGTTGTTCACTGGCCCCGTTCACTATCTGATCCGGTTCAAAATATTTTTCCTGAGTCTAAAGTTAATACCATAGAAGCATAAATCTGCAAAAAATCTGCAAGCTGGATGATTTTTTCCACAATTTTTTCTTGTTTCAAACTGCAAAATCGCCAAAAAAATGCATTTAAAACCTGCAAAACAACGCGAATAAAATCACACTGATTTTCACACGAAAAAAAAACCATGAGACCATAGCTTGTTGCTTACTATTATGCTTTGATAGATTTTTTCCAAGCATCCATAGCTTGTTCGAAAGGTTTTAGGATTTTAGCCATAGCACCAAGGCAATGAACTGTTTGATAAAATGCTTTGGTAGACATGTATGAAAAATGTGGTAGCATAGACAAGGTAGTGAATTGTTTGAAAAAATGCCTCAAAGAAATGTGGTCTCATGGTGATGGAATGCCACGACGAATGCCATGTCTATGCAATTGCTTACTATTATGCTTTGATAGATTTTTTCCAAGCATCCATAGCTTGTTCGATAGCCATAGCAGCAAGGTAGTGAACTGTTTGATAAAATGCTTTGGTAGACATGTATGAAAAATGTGGTAGCATAGACAAGGCAGTGAATTGTTTGAAAAAATGCCTCGAAGAAATGTGGTCTCATGGTGATGGAATGCCATGACAAGCAAATTGCTAACAACATAGTTTGAGATGGAATTACCTAGGGAATTTTGGAAATTTCTCTCTCTTCACACCCATGAACTATTTGTTGTATGGATCCATGGTTCTTATAGTGTTGGTTATCCTTCTGTATTAGCAAGTTTGTCTTTTGTGGGAATGCCATCTATGGCTAATTTGTTTGTTATTGGTGAGCCATTTATTATTGTTGGGTTGTCTTACTGATTCATCTACTGCACATTTACCATTAGTTTATGGAGTCTCACCTATTTTAGAATTTAGAAAGAGAACCTATATAAACATTTACAGTGGAGGATCTCCCCCTATTGTTGGTTCTTCTCCACACAAACATCTTTCTAGTGTTTCCTCTACTCTCCCTTTGATTGGGAGTTATGCTATTCAATGTTCTTTGTTCCCCCCTATGGTTTTTTTGAGAGGATATTAACAAACATGAGGAATATTTCTCTTAAAAGGGTTTGATCTAAAAATCTGATTGATTTTGGCATCAAATCGGTGATTTTTATCACTGGACTTTTTTCAGCATATGAGACACATATTACAAAAGAAAAAACACATCATGATTTATCATGTTGAGAATATAATTTGCTATGGATTGTCATGGCATTCTATACCCATGAGACCACATTTCTTTGAGGCATTTTTTCAAACAGTTCACTGCCTTGTCTATGCTATTTCTTACTATTATGCTTTGATAGATTTTTTCCAAGCATCCATAGTTTATTCGAAAGCACCTGTTTTAGGCTTTTAGCCATAGCAACAAGGCAATGAACTGTTTGATAAAATGCTTTGGTAGACATGTATGAAAAATGTGGTAGCATAGACAAGGCAGTGAACTTTTTGAAAAAATGCCTCAAAGAAATGTGGTCTCATGGAATGCCATGACAAGCAAATGCAATTGACAGCTGCTCCTAGTTATTAGTTATGCAATGTGAAGTAATTGCATAACTGCTTAGGTTGACTTTGTAAAAAACTATATTGTAATTGAAATTTTGTCATCTATCAGCATATAGTTATTAGTTATGCAATGTGATGTAATGCTTTGAGTTTGAAAGATGTGCAATGCAATGTAATCAACGATATGAATATAAACTACAAAAATCTATTTTCTACAATTCATTAGTTAAACTCTTTATTTTATTTGCTCTCTATATCTCTATGCTATGGAAATGCCTTTCAATTTCAAAAAAAATAGTTATCTCTTCTACAATTTTTTACGTTTTTTTTTAAATCCAATTTTTTTCCCATTTTTTCAAAAAATCTTATACTTTTGGTTTGCCGATTTTTTCCCCAAAAGGTTTTTGCTGCTATGGTTAATACTTTTGGGAAGCAAAGGATGACGTCGGTGAGATAGGTGTTGCAATTGTGTGTGAGTGCATTTTGAGTCCGCTTCGACCATGTTGAAATTGCGGTGGCATGGAAAGTTGACAAGTGTCGATGTTGCTCAAGAGCACATTTTGAGCTTGTTTGAATCATATGGAGTTTGCGGTGAAGCGATATGTTGACGCATGTTCAGTAGATCAATGACTAGCACAAAGTGTATCAAATTAACGATCACCGCAATAGTGCATTTTGGGCCCGACTTGACAATATTGAATTTGCAATGATGCAGTTTGTTGACACATGTCTAGAGTGATATCAAAGGGACAGATGTAACGATAGCGCAAAAGCGCATTTTGGGCCCGTTCTAACAATGTTGAAATTGCAGTGTTGTGCATTGGTAACACGCGTCCAAGACTTTTCAATGGTTGCATTCTATCGTTCAGGGATCTTTTGTGGGCATATCCGTGTATTCAAATTTCGATCGCCAAATATATGCCATGCACTTTTACTTGCGAAAAGGAAGATCGACACTCCAAATTCAAACGTGCTCAACGATTAGTTCCTGGTTCAAAATTTGAATTTGCATAGGCCTACATGGTAGTGATAACGGAAGATCTTCACAAGCCGACTTATCCTTCACCAACAGATTTGATTTTTGGTCTAGACCGACATTGCAATATTATCTTTCACCCTAGATCAGTATTCAAGTGAATTGTTTTGGACTTTTGAGTGAGTGATGAATAGTACAGAACTGAGACTGTACATGGGTGTGTAATATGTCTAAACTATTCATGTCTTATCTTTCAAATTAGAGTCAATGTAAATGAAGAGTAGAGTGTGTATTCATAACAGTCTAAAGGCTGAGTAGATTCACTCTGTAAGCATTTTGGCAAAGATTTGTTTGTGTCATTGTAATCATTTTTATTGTATCTTGAGGTTGTTGCCTCTTGGTTCATGTGAGGGTGGTGCCTCTTGTTCTTTGAGTTGGTGCTCAGTTTGGGGGATTAGTGTCTCCTTTAGGTGGGTGCCTATAAATTTTTTTGGGGGATTGGTGTCTCCAATGGGTTGGTACCTGCAAAAGCATTTGTAATATCCGAATCTTGTGAGGCTAGATTTGGGCAGTAGACCCAAGCAACTTTTCTCACCATGGTTTTTCCCTCTAGGGTTTCCACGTAAATCTAGTGTTATCTTGTGTGATTGCTTTCATTGTTGCTTTTGATTTCCTTAATGATGCTTTGATGTTCATCAATATATTGATTAAGTTAAAGTTTAATGATATATTGATTCACCCCTAGCCCCCTTCTTAGTATACTTGAGCATTCAACAATTGGTATCACAGCTAAGTTCCTCGGTGTAGCTTAGCAACATGGGGTAGATCTTGGATTTGAACACATGGTAGGTCAAGATGGATCTCACTCAAACAAGGGAACACAATTTGAAGGGACAAATTATGCTTTCTAGAGTATAAGAACGGAAGCACACCTAACATCATTAGGGTTTGATGTTTGGCAATTAGTTGTGGATGGTTATACTGCTCCTACAACTCCTCCAACCAACATATAGTGTAAGTAAAAGTAATAATGTGTGTAATTTCCATAGTGTTGTTTTCATATCCATCCTTATCATGTTCTTCTATTTTCATTTTATAGCATGTTTTCTTCCAAAATAGAATAGTGATTGTGTTTCTTGCCACGGGTGTTTTGCAAGAAAGGAGAGCATCAAAGTGAAGGAGAAATCAAAGAGAGGGGAGAGTATACATATATCTTTTACATGTTTATATATTTCATGATGTATTTCTACAATTTACTTACTTTAGCATACTATTTGGACTAGTTACACCAGCCCACTAAAGTGGATGCAAAATGTTAGCTTGGAAATTGCCTACTTTGCAATCTTTGTTTTATGTTTTTGCACTATAATGTCCCTTACCCGGTTTGGTCTAGAATTCATTTGTTGATTAGGTTTAGGGTTTCTTCCTTCCAAATGAATGTTCTTTTTAATGAAGTAATCTTGGTTTGAAATCTGCATTCACCATATTAACAACATTTCCACATACACATATATTTGTTAGCATTAATATCTAGATATCCAAAATATAAGCATAATCATAAATTCAATTTTAACAAGCAAGAGGAGTGCCATGTATGGATCCGCTCTGAAGCCTTTGTGTTGGGCACGAGAGGTTGCCTCTCACAATCCTCCTTTCCTAACAGCTTAGTACCTGCATTCTCCATACATGACAGTATCTCGGAAGACACTTGCCCTATTAGGACAAGGTGAAGTCCTACGGACCAAGGGCCTACAACCTACCACCCCTATAATAGTGTAGTTTCCTACGGTGGGACCCCCACCTCTCTATGTCTAACCCGTTTCTTAGGCCTAGGAACATGAGAGGGGAGTTTTTAGGCTAAACACTTGGACTATACTTCACCGCCTAATAGGGTAACAATCACGGAGAAGACAATCTTTACATAAACATAATAAATGTATTTATTATCGTTCTATTTCTGATACTTAGGAAAGAGATAGTTCATATATTCAATGAGATGCTTTTAAGGAAAGTTAGCAAAATGTATAAGTAGATATGTTCCTACGTTATATTCATGAAGTGAATTGGAAATGCATTTAGAAATAAAATAAATTATTCATGCAATTTTTGGTAGTATACTTTCTTGTGCGATTGTTCCTATCATATTACACATATATTAAGATGAATTTCTGACAATAAGAGGAAACTGATATCAAAGAGTAAGTAATAATTTCTTTTCTAATGCGACTTGAATTATCTAAATGGCCTAGCTCAAAAAGATCACCAAGGTATGTAGAATGCCTGAAGACAAGATTTTGTTCTATGTTCTATTAGACGTCATCCTCTTGGATGACATTTCTTAGTTTGTTTCTATAATTTTGTTCTTGGGTAGAGAGGTGAATTAATAATGCAGAAGAGAAGTCATATGAGTGAATTCCTTAAATTATTATCATATGTGTATTCCCCCAATAGTTTATGCAATGAGGCCAATTACAATACAGTCAATGAGTCTAGCAACACCAATGATCAAATTAGCAATATCCTCTTCTTATATTCAAAATATGCTAAATATTATTGCTAAGTGAATACATCACCTGAATTGTTGTATCTCTCCACGTTTTCCGATTCCTTACTCACCTCTTTCAACCTTGTACCGGATTGATCATAGGATGAGGACAATTCATAAATATACATAATCTACTTATGTTTATATTAAAGAGTTACCATTACTTATAAGGCTTAATAATTGCTGCAAGCATGATCATATATAATATATCTATATATCCTAAATAAACATATACATCTTATTATTCCTAATTGGTTACCATTTATAATGATTACTTTGGTATATATATTCCACATATATATATCTATATTTATAATAATATTAAACTTACTCTAACCATCCCTATATGAAATAAACTATGATCATTATTATATTGAATAAAACATGGATCAGAATTAACATACATACTGCTGCTAACTGTCTTATTCCCTTCCTCTTTTTCACATCCCATTCCATACGATTCCCGCCATTGCTTGAAGGCCTCTCCCCTTTAAATATCCCCAATTAGATAAGGGGTATGTCTTTTGGTGGCAATCGCACCACTTCAAAGCAGCACACCTCTTTGTATATGCTAATACCGTCTCACTTAACCGCTGCCCTTTCATAATCAATGTTGATTAGTTTGCTGTATTTATTTGTTTATTTTGTTTATTTTCTTTTATTTTATGTTTTATATTTAGCCTATGAATTGGGCTTGGGTTATTTTATGATTATAATATTTATGGTAGTCATTTATTATTATTATTTAGTGAGGCATAGTTTCTTATTATTTTGATATTTCCAATTAATGATATTAATTGTTATTATTTACTATGATAGTATGATGTTAATTGTTATTATTATTTACTATGATATCAATTACATTATTATTTACTAAGGCATAGATAATATCAGTTTCTTCTGACTTTCTATTATTATGATATTAATTGCTCTATTCAATAGATAATTGTATTATTATCTACGCTAATTATACTTATGATAATAATAGTTAAATGGCAATTTCTTTTGATATTTATTTAATTTTGTGTTTCAATATTTCATATTTGGTGTTACAATTTTGGGGACATGACATGCACTCATTCTAGTGACTGATTCATCTGTCTTGATTTTCAGCATTACCCCAAGTTTTGGACTAATTCATGGTGAACCCCAAGTCTCTTTTCACACTTACAACCAATTCTAAAAGTTTCAAAAACAAAATTCAAATTTGAGACAAATTACACCTAGACACTATAGTCTAAATTAATTCTATTTGATTCTGAAGTTTCAAGTGCCAAAAACCCTAATCTTGTGTTTCCCTAATCCAGGTTCAAATGATCAATTAGAGTGGAGCACGAAATAAAAGACCAATATTCCTCATTTTGAACATGACAAGAGATAATAATCAAGCATACTACATCTCCTGATGCCAAGTTTTCTCCCTTTACTACGTTTTCCTCTACAACAGCAAGCTAGAAGGTTTTGGAACCCAAGTTTGAGGCATATTTTGTAGTTCTTCGTCCTTGATAGCATCCTTCCATCCTCCATTATTGATATACCCTTGCTCTTTCCATTTTGCTTCACACTCATCATTCATCCTACCCAGTTTCCCTTCCATTCAATCCCAAATTTTCCTGTTCTTTTCCCATACACTCTCCATCATCCCTATTTTCAGATTTGTCCTTCAAACCTCTCCCTAAATCAGTCCAAGCTCTCCATTTCCTTTTGTCATCCATACATATACACACCACTTTGCATTGTACAGTTCCCTAAGGTTTCTATTTTATCACATCAAACTTGTACATGTCACACCATCATGTCACCTTAGGTCTGACACACATCATTCTTTTACGGTTTTACCTATAGCTACATCGAACTTAGAAAATACCCAATAGGGTACTGACTAAAGCAGTTTCCCACATAGTCAAGCCATTTCCTCTTGTCACGGTCAAACCTTTTTCCTCTTGTCCCGTAGCTTGAAGTTTGCATATTTGAAGATCCTAGACAGGTACAAAGAATCTACAGGCATATTTGGGATCAGCAAACTAGAGAGAACATCCTCCAGAAATTTCAGAGCTCCCAGCGACAGAAGACTTTGGTGCCATACTGTATTTTGACCAAATAATTTGCATATTGTAGAAACCAGGATATTCTGAGGGTCTATAGCACCAAACCCTAATGCTTGAGACCCTGGCAAAAAGACTTGCAGTGTCCTATTCTGGTGCTAGAACCTTGCCAAAGATTTTCAGAGGGTCTCCAGTACCCAGCTATAGTGTTTATGTCTACTCCAGTATCCAAATCTAACACCTGAGTCACACTCTTGCACCCCACTGCAATTTTGTTCGACTCTAGTGCCGAGGACTTGGTAATTTGTCTTGTGATAATCATAGAAAGCTCAATTTTGGCAGACTTATTCCCCCTATTGTCTTCTGTCAGCCTTGACAGTCATCTTCAGCCTTCAATTATCCCAGGGACAGTAATATTTTCCTTCCTATTGTATTTTACAAGTAATCAATAACCAGCTTAGTATCAATTGGATATGATTGATAATCTGAAAGTTATTGCTATTTCCTGTTACATATCAGTACGCTCTTGCAGATTTGTTAGACAAAATTGCTATATTGAAAGAAAGAAAAGAATCTAGGTTAGTATTAAACACAAAACCCACTTAACATAACCTAGCATTCCCATTTTTTATCTTTCAATTTGGAGTCATCAGGCCATTCCCAAGTTTGTATCATGTGAAATTAAGTTGCATAAACCTAGTGGTATTTTTAATAGCTAGCTGAAACAATGAAATGATTTTTTTATTTACAACAGGTAGAGAATATACAATTGATAAGGCTATAGATGAAACACAATGTTAGCAAGACCAAGAATTCATTTGTGCAATTCCAATTCAATAATTACACTAAACAAAGTACATACAATAGTATGAGTAAAAAAAAAAATATGCAACAAGGACTAAATAAAAGAGCTCCCATATGTCATCTAGGATCTTTAAATGAATTATGAATGCCAAGAGCATGGAGGAGGGAAGATGTAATATCCAATGCTAATTTTAAAAGATAAGAGGGAAAAATGAGGAAGAGGCAAGAGATAAGATGACCTTAAAATCAACAAACGCATGGTCATCAACAACAAAATTAAAAAGTAATGAATGTGGACTTCAAGGTGCTATCTAGAGTCTGTAACTTGCAGTTGTTCACACTGGATGAGTGAACAGGAGGGGGTGATTGATAACAACTTAAGTTACTCTTGATTCGGTTTTCTATTTTGTAAGAGATCAGTTGCCTCTAATGTGATTTTTTCCATATGCCATACCCTATCTCATCTTGGTGGCCAAATCTTGTTTGGTTTTTCAAACTGCTATAAACTTTTCCCATTCTCTTTTATTTTAAAGTTATCTTAGTTAACCAGAGTCCTGGAGCATTCATCTATTATGCTGTGATAATGCTTGACCAAGTTTGTCATTCTTTTATAAAACTTAAAGGATAACATAAGTGACAGTGTCTGAGTTATACTCCCTTGCATGCCAAAAAACTTTAAGCACAACTTCTTCTACAGAAACATACCTTTAACTTTGGCGAAGTGTTCGATAACATCGTCAACAAGTTCATCAAAGTTTGGAATATAACCGTGCAAACCTTCTGAAAGGCCAAATCCTGGATAATCCATCGAGAATACACCATATCCAGATGCAGCAATTTTCCTAGCAATTCCTGCAAGTTTTGCAATTTCTTAAAAAGGCACTTATTAAATTGTACAAAAAGTAAATTTCAGAGATTTGACTTTGAAAATGTTTTTCACGAAACCAAAAACAATAATATAGTTCTGCTTTTGTCAAACAATGCACCTCACCTTCAAAGAAAAATGTACAGGTGTCTCCATATCCATGGCAAAAGCAAACAATGCCCTTCACAGGAATGGAGTCTGGAAGCCAACTTTTGGAGAATATCTCCAGCCCTCGTGAGTTTGTTTCATAACTCTGCTCATTCAAATTAACTTCTTTTTAAAACTGAAAAAGCATATACAATTTCTTCTAGTGCTTGCAAACATTTAGACCCTAATATAGTAATCTGTTACTATTTGTTTATTAGATTTTTAGTTCTACAAGAAAAAGGGTGTTTTTGACAAGTGGCAATGAAGTTATGGACATCAAAAAATATCTTCAATATACATACATGAGATGGACTGGCAGCACTAGGTTTTTGTATCCAGGTTTACAGATGCATAAAAATATTCAGTTCTATAAAATTATGAAGTGTGCAAATATGACAATAGTAAACGGTAATACTATGACATCAGCATACATGAATTCTAACATATCAATTGTGAAAATAAACAGCCAAAAATTATTCATCATCAGAACTTCACTGGATATAAAATTAATCGTACACTTAAAGGCTGAAGATAAAACTAGAAAAGTAATCACACATGGACATAAACATAAAACTATCAATGCTGACTGCTCACATACACAAATCTCATCAAATAGGGTTTGATATCAGCTTATAACCATAGTAGCATTGTACTTAAAAAACCTGCCATTGCCATGCTATTTCCCAAGTTATTCAAGAAGTGGTTTTGAATTTTTTATAGATATATATCTTTTGACTCATTTTTACATTTAGAGACAATAAATTAGGCAGACTGAACATTTTGGGTTTAAGGTTAGGGTTAGGGTATTTAAATTTTCTTTTACTTTGATTGGATTTCTTTTAGAAAATAAATTTAAAACCATAATGAAGGTTTTTCTTTTAATTCTAAGTTGCCGGTTCTGATTTGGATTCTGGTTCAGGTTTGCAAATTTGGTTCATGGGTCTGGCAAAATCTTTTTGGGGGTTGGATTCATTTTGGGTTTGTCTGTACAAAATAATGTAAAAATCATCTAAAAGCAGATAGTAAGTTTAGAATAAATGATAAATATTATAAAATATTCATTGTTTAAACTTCAAGTTCAATATTAGAATAATAATATCAAGTTTAACAATCAGTTTTCAGTGTCATATGGATTTTCTAAATCATCAACATCACCAATATCATTGACATTATATGATGTAGGAACATTTGAAAAACCACAAGCTGTACCATTGTCACTCATATTAAAAGCGTGTTCAAGTGCAACATGTTGGGAAGTGGAAGTATCCAAATCAGTATGCTCTGGTTCCATATCCCACAACTTCATATCCCTTTCCTCATAGCCATTTTGTTTGTGTGAAAGGAGGTACAAGTTGGAATAATCAATCTTCATTCTTCTGCACTCTTTGTTGAATGACAAACAAGAATGAAAGTTCAGCCTTTTATAATGGTATTTGTCTTTTGCAATCAAAATGAGCTAAAATGAATTTGTTTTAGTGTTTGAAATTCTTTAGTTGGCACTTTTTAAGGTTAGGAGTTTGTTTTAGGGCGACCAAATCAAAGTCAAAGGTGATATTTTTTTTTTTAGTTATTTTTTTTTAAAATTTCGTCAAAAATGTGAGGGGTTCTCTGCAGGTTTGTTGGGATCTATCCAGATCCTCCTCAGGATTGCCCAGGTTCGCTCTGGATGAACCCAACTCTCGATGGCCATGCCCTGTTGGAGTCCACAGAGGAATCAGACCAGACAGCAGATCCAGTTTAAACCGGACCTGGATCCAGCCAACCACCAGGCAGATCCAGTAACACAGTTTTAATTTACACCCTCATGAAGGTTTAAGTTAAAAACACAGTGCTGCAACTAAATATTAGATCATGCTTTATGGCAGAATGACTTAGTTTTTTAGGGCCAGCTGTTTGTTTTTTACATAAACCCTCTCCAAAAAAAAAAAACATTTAAAGTCCTAAGCAATGTTTTACAGTTAGCATGTTTATAATGTGTTACATCTATTTTTATTGTATAAATTATATTTAATATGAAATAACAAAATTAAATATTATATTGTTTTTTAGTTCCCAATTTTTTGCTAGGTATTTTCCATTTAAAACCCGAGTTATTAAATTCCACTTGTACTTTTACAACACCATGTCAATGCCATGTAAATAGAATGCTACTATGCTTATAACTGTTTGTTTCTTATGTAAGAATGAAGGAAATAGCAAGAAATGAAAAACTAAACCCATAAAACTTGTAATCAATGTTTTTTATCATTGGGAGATGGCCAATCTGTTCAAGGATCAACCCAGCCTAGCATGTTGATGGATTTGTTTAATATCCCAGTCAAATCTGCATTTCCACTATTACAAAAGGCCTATCATCTGTTGTGGTGGGTCATTAAATTTTCCTTTCATCCATCTACACGAATTGTTTCTCCTATGCTAAATATGGCTAATTAGAATACTTTATGTGGTAGAAGTGTGAGAGGCCTGATATATAATTGTGTTAAAACAGAGTTGTGACAAATCCTTTTTACCTGAATAAAAGTACATAGTAAATATTCACATTGATACACCCATGTATGTGAAAAGATTCAAATAACTTCAAAATTCAAAAGTATGAACTTATGCAACAGATAATCAAGCAAACAGGAAGAGTTTGTGGCCTTCAGTTAAATAAAAATGAGGCAATAAAGTGGGGATATAATTGTTTGTTCTTATTTTTCGACCAATGTATTAGTGTAATGTTTTTCAAAATTATGATGCTCTGGAGAAAGGTTGATGCTTACAAGTTCTATATTTTAATCTAATTTTTACAAAAGCACGGTTGGAAAATTTTGAAACACAGAACACAAGTCCAAATTCTGTCATAATAAAGTAAGTGGTTGTCATTGAAATGCAATGCAGAACACAGGCAGACATAATAAAAAATATGTGTATTTGGTCAAAGTTCAAACTTTAAGTCCATAAAAGGTGAGAGGAGGCAAGAAGAATTTCTCATGTCACAAATCAGGAATGCATTGTACCCCAAGAATAAAATGGATTGTAAAAAGCATACCTCATTAGTCTTTACTCCCGATGGTGTCATCTGCAAGGAGAAAAAAAGTGTTATTAAGATAGTGATTCTGGAAGACCCATTACTGCATACATTTCCGTTAAGAGATCCAAAACCCATCAACAATACTAGATACTAATTGCCTAAAACTAAAAGCAATTGACGATACACCATTAGTACTCTCAACATGCTATGGTCTGTATAATATATCCAGTCCATCACGTTTAAGGCTCAACATAATAGCTAGATGAAGCTGGTCTATTGCTTCAATTAATTTGTAGTGATTAGCATGTTTACACACCACACACATTGGTGCGATGCTGTAATGGATGATGTTATGAGCAAAAAAGCGAGAACACGATATGCTTACATATTCTATTAGAATCTCAATATATAATGGTCAATATAATGAATACAGCCCATCACTCTTTAAGGCTAAATGTAAAATCAAAACAGCCCTAGCTCGGGAGCTTCAGTTTATTTTCACAGGTTATGGGTTATCACTTTGAATATGATTTAAATTGAGTGCATTGTTAATACACGACACTATATTGGTTTCAATACTACAGGCGGATGACGTTACAAAGAGAGAAAACAGTTGCAACTGGCCTAACAATTTGGGATGGCATTCACCAGTTGCCAGTCATTTTAACTACCCTTGATTACTTGCATCTTCAACATACAACACTTCACAGGTCCCAATGCCATCATTCATCAGCAGACGAGGCAATAGGAAAAGGCAAACTAAGGCGACCAACTAGTTCACGGAGGGTTTTGCCAACTACCCACAGCTAAGGCAAACAGATGCAGAATATTGTCATGTTATGTAAAGCCCGATCACTAAAGGTACTTAGCTTAGGGAGGTGATTTTCCTTTTTTCAGATAGCATCATAAGCCATGTGAGAAGTAAAACGAAACAAAAGCTTTTGTTCTAATGGTTGAGTTTAGCCTTCCCATGCTCACTGTAACCTCCTCAAACCATCTGGACTTTCACATTCAATTATTTTTTTAAAAATCGAGATTGAAATGTCATGCGGGATGAGTTACGAATTATTATTAAGTGTTTGATCATTACATGCGACTTCGCCCTACTATACACCATTAGCACACTGTAAAAACTCAGCCACAAAATTCTTATGATCAGGTAATAAAAGACCTCAATAAACCAGGTGGCTAATTTGTGTCCTCGCTCTCTTTTCAGGAAACTTTTTAAGGGTTCGTTTGGCCAATTGGCTAATTTTTTAGTCTTTACCAATTTTTCAAAAGTAAAGCTCGTCAGTTATAATCCAACTATCCAATACTTTAAGAAATATAGAAATATTGCAGTACTCCAATTTTTTCAGTAAGGTCAAACTACATTGTAAGTTAAAAATACTAAGGAATCTCGCCTTGAACAGACAGTGATCCAGATTCTGCTGAACTGGGGTGAAAGCTTCACGCACTCGTCTCCTTGCCAGAGCATAATCCATATTCTCCTGAGCAAGTTTGTTCATCTCCTCATCTAAACCTTCTATGAGTTTGGACCCATGGATCGTATGCACTGCTGAAATCACAGTCCTGCTATTGATCTTCACAGCAGAAACACTATCCCTTCTCACTTCTTTCTTTAGTGGGCATTTTTTACTACTCCATCCTAGACCATCTCTAGTGATACCCAAACCAACCAGAGATCCATGTGAGCTTATCCTGGATGACAATAAGGCTTCCATCCAGACACTCCGAGACTGTGATCCTCTATTGTCTAATGGGTTTCAAATGCCCAAAAGAGTATTTTGCAGACCAGAGCTCATCAAACAATAATCCAGACCCACGTGGCCAAATCAGTGTATTGCAAACTCAGCTTGTCCAAATCCAGATCCACATTTAACATAGATTTAATAATGGTATTTTTTGATCATGATTCAAAAAGAAATATGGGGAATCTCCAATAAAAGAAAATGTACTCAAAACAGAACAGTCTTTGAAATTTTAAAAATAGAAAACTCACTCTCCAGCCTATTCAATAAAAAGGTGAGATTAAAATAACACCCAAATACCTACCTGCATTTCGCATGATTCGAGTATGGTTGGACTCAGGTTTGACTTTGCTATCTACTCTCTTCGATCATCATTGTAGAGAAACGCAAGTTGAGTTGCAGACAGTTATTTGCTGACCTGTCATGAAGTAGAATCACTCTCTCCTTACCTACAGCATGTGGGATGACCTTTCTAAAGTAGCGGTCCCATGGAGTGGGGATAATGTGGAGAACTTTTATTAGTATTTCACAAGGAGGTGGCCTTATGGAGGGGGTTTTCTAAAAAAATTACATAATGTGGAGAATTTTTATTAGTATTCCATAAGAAGGATTTGGTAGATTTATAGTAGTGGGTAAGCTTAACATTTTATGTCTACAAATTTTAAGATGGTGGTTGTATGATTTATTTTAGCAATAATGAATGCTAATAGTTGTATTTTTGTAGCAACTATCAATGTAAAATTGTAGTTGCATGACATGTGGAAAAAAATCTCTTAAGCTATAGGGAGAAATTTTCAGCCCCATTGTAAAGGTATTTGCTAAAAATGTGAGAACTAAGAACTAAAACCTAGAGACTTCTATTTCCAAGATAAGCTTCCAGTTTATCATATGACCAATTTTTCTTCATCCAATGGGACCTTCCCCTCTATAAAAACAATCTTGAAGCCTCCTTCATCAAACTCCTTCCTAATCATTCATCTCTTTGTCATTCATGTTATCACGGAATCTAGCAGCGCTCGTTCCATGGATAACCCCCCTATGAAACTTGTATGTTTCCTAGGTTTGTGATGTTCAAGCACGTTAAATGAGGCAATTTTTTATCCACCTTGAAATGTGTTCCGAAGTCTCAGATAGTCCATTTGAGCATCCCCCGCGTTCGTCTTGCGAAGACCTTCGAAACGAGTATCTTCGTGAATGTTCATTGTTCATAATTCACAAAACTGTGAAAAGTACAAAAGCTCCAAAAACGAGCACTCTTACACTTAAGCAAAAAATGACTAAGTGTAAAAAGTGCAAGGGTGCTAAAAATCAGCGCCATTGCACTTAAGTGATTTTTGACTAAGTGTAAGGGCGTTGATTTTTAGCACCCTTACACTTAAGTGTTTTTTGACTTAGTTAATTTTTGACATGGGCGTTATTTTTTCAACCTTTTACATTTTTTCCAAGTTTCTCCACTTTTTACACCTTAATTAGTTGCTTGTTTTCGTTTCGTTTGTGGCACTCCCAAATTACTTTTAAGTGATTGTAATGAACTTTTAGTTGGTTCTCCCACTTATTTTCGCCATTCTCTCACTCTTCATCAAGCTGGGAACTTTCTTTCCAACTTCAAACCCGCGCTTTCACTCTTCACCAAGCTTTTCGAGCTAGTTTCTTTTCGTGGTTTTTTCAGGTACATTTTTGTTATGTTCTCCTATGTTGTTTTTCTTTTGATCTGTATTTTTCATTATTGTCTAAGCATGTTTTAGATGTTTAACACTCTTTTTGCGTCGCCATCATCTTTCCTCTCCTCCTTCAACGTGTTTTTGCTTTGCATTGATGTTTCTCTCCTACCTTCATATCTTGCATGGGTTTCTATTTATCTCTCACCATTTCCAAACACGTTTTTTTCCCTTGCTCTCCATCTGTGTTTTTGGACTTCCATATCAAACTCCCATACAATGAAACTTTCGACCCTTCCATTCAAAGTGTATCAACGACTTCATCACATCTGCATTTCAGTCATGAACTCTAGGCGAGAAAACTAAAATAACACTTTAGCACTTTGACTTTTTCATAAGAGTTCAAATTCCTCTGAATGCACTGGCGTCAAAAATCTCTGCCCCTCACATTTCTTTCAAATTTCATAAGCAAAAGTGTCAAGGCGCTGATTTTTAGCGCCTTTGCACCTAAACACTTTTTTCTAAGTGCAACACTTTTCCCAGTTTTTGCCTACAACTTTCCAGAATTACTCTCTCTCCATTTTGAAGCTCGTTTCTCCGCTTCTACCTCTTTTTTGTGCCTTGTTGCTCATATCATGCTTGCTCAACATCGTTGTTCACATTGTGCATCCCAATGTTTCTTTTTCGGCTAATAGTTGTTGATTCTTATCTATAGTTCCTTTTCAGATCTCATCAAGGGATCCTCGATGATTGCATCTCTTGATTCAATTGCTCGTAGATGATAGCTAAGAAGCCTCCATCTTCTTCAAAATTTGAAGGCAAAATGAAATACAAATACCAAGGCGTTTATCCGTCGATAGTAGTAATTTCAAAAGTGGACGAGATTAAAGACATCGAGGTTGGTCATCAAGACCTCATTGATTTTGTGAAGAGGACCAAGCAAAAACCTCTTGAAGACTCTTTCAGAGCTATTGTGCACAGTAACCTACACCTTGTTTCTACATTCCCTACTTTTGCACACCATATGAAGTTTGTCCTCGAAGTTGCATCTTACTACATCCAGGAAAGCAGAAGCGTGATTGATTCTTCTGAACAGGAGATATTGAGACTAGACCTGGATTTCTTTGATATTGTCTTCAGAGTCCCACGGATGGAGAAATACATTGATATTTCACTACAACAAGTACAAGAAGTCTATGACTTAGATCCAAACAAGGCTACGTACTTGATCAATAGCCAATGGTTGAAAGAATCCAGGCATACTATCTCTAGATGGCCGAAGGGACTTCCGCGAAGTGACTTCAAGGAAGATATAAGAGACATGATAATACTCTTGAGCAAAGTTAAGGGATTGACTGAAATGTCTCATTTTCAAGATTGGATGAACGAGTACATTCGAATCATAAGAAGACATAAGGTTCATATTGATTGGGGTAAATAGATCAGTGATGCAATCCATGAACAACCAATAAATGTGCCAACCACCTTGAAGTTTTATATGACTTCTTACCTAGTGTATGTTGTAGCCGTGATGAGACAATTCCTAGGTTTATCTACAAGAGGGAACCAACTTTTTACACCTGTGTACAATTATTTCTATCAAGTGGAACTGAAGGAAAGCCATCACATTTCAGGAGAGTCACTGATGCTTTCTTTGCACCTTTTCTCTTCAACTTTAACTTGACTCTCAAGAAGAAGAGAGTGTCTGATGAGGCCTACAAAGTGGTGAGTAAAGTCGGATGCATATTTCTCCAATTCCTGACTTTTACTTACATAAGGGTAGGATGCTACACTAGATGTCCTTACATGTTGCCCATATATCCTTTAGACAAGTGGATATTGATGGAGTTATGCAGACAACTGATTTCAGACCATAAGGAATGTTAAAGGATTCACAAGCCTAGATTTAAGTTTCCATTGACAATGGTAGGTATACTATCAAAAGTATACAAAAGGCTAAATCAGTCTATGCAGAGATGCAGGTCATGACAATTAGGACCTATAAATACATATTGGATTTTGATTACCAAAATGTAAAGAAGAGGCTGAAAAAGGAACACAAGCACGGGTACCACTTTGAAGACATCTGGGCTGATTGCAAAGATGAAGAGATTATCCGTACGATGGATTTTTGTAGGTTAACCGTTCAACAGATCAGAGATCTTGGTGTTGTTGACCTACCAAAGGAGTTCACATATCTTGGCGATATCATGAATGTTGCTTACATTGAACAAAAAATCTCTAAGAAACCTTTGCTTGCAATCCAATGGTCTAAAAAGGAAAGTGTTTCCATCAGAGAGAGGCTAGCACCAATATTGGCTAACACCGCTGAATGGTTACACAAGCATGGCTTTGAGATGAAAACTTTCAAGACGAAATCTGAAGGAGAAGAATCTGAAGCACAAGTCAATCGACAACAAGAACCCTGCATGAAAGAAAAATCCATGGCTATTCCCACTTCTTCCAAAAAAGGCCCCAAGATTAAGTTCACTATTGGAAAAAATGATGTGTGAGCCATCCGTGAAGAAAAAACAATGGAATTTGAACCATCCTGCTTGAAAGGAAAAGGGTTTGTTTCTGAAGAGATAGATTCTAACGAAGAAGAAAATTCCAGTGGTCAATCTGTTGAAGAAGAAGATTCAAAAGAAACAAACTCTGATGAGGAAGAATATTTTGAAGGTGAACAAAATTTAGAAGATCATGAGTGATCAATAGGAACTCAGGCATGATGAAGAACAAGCTATGTCTCCACCTAAGAACGCAGTTGAAGTTTTTCCCCAATCATCATCACCTGTAACTTCAAATGTTCCTCGTACACTTCCTATTCCAAATACTTCTCCACCACCTATTCCCACGTCACCTATTCCTACATCTACCATACCCGCAGTGGACATTGCACCAGTCCCTTCAACATCAACCACACTTGATACTCCTGCAGTGACAAGTATTCAAACGGTTGAGATTTTTTCAAGCCCTCCATCATCTATTCCCAACTTGTCATCTCCATCCTATGATCTCACTTCAGAAGCCGAGTTTAGCAGGTTTATGAGTGACTCTTTGTAGAATTAGCTTAAAGTGATAGTTTTTGGAGTGGTAATGAAAAACACTACGCCAATTGTCACTATACCAGCCATTCCTTCAGAAGTGGTGGTAACAAGAGAGTTGACGGTCAATCAAGAAGCTCATACCTCCTCTCTTCCCCCTGGTTAGTATCTCAAGTATCAAAGTGGAAAAAGCAAAGGATCTCGCTAGAAGAGCTCGATCTTGAAGATACAGCCACTCCAAAAGCCAAGGAGAAGAAAAAGGCAAAAGTGTATTCATGGCTCCAGGTTGACAAAACAAGTCAAAAGTATGCAAAGATTGGTGTACCACCTCATGAGGAAGGAGATGTGAATATGGAGGACTACACGGTGACAAGAGTCCACCTTGGCAAGGTCACAAGTGAAAGTGCTAAGGTAGATGCACAAGTGACTTTGAATATGCTAGCAATAAGGCTGGACAAAATGAAGCAAGCTTGAAACTTATACAAATAGAGGGCAGAGCATTATGCCTCTATTGTAAGGAAGCTTGTAGGATCTTCAAGTAATGCACAACCATTGGCAATGGTAAGCACTGAGGACCCAACTATCAAGAAAGTTGAGAAGTTTGCCTCCAAAGACAAAGTGTTATATGATTTTATTAATAAGGTTATAGAACATGGCTCTCAAATTATAATTTCTATGGATGAAAAGGCTACTCAGATGGCTCGGCTCAAATTAGAGTTGGATAAAGAAGAAGTTGTCCTTTCCCAAGAGCTCAAAGAGATGGAAAAATGCTTGTTGTTGTGGTCACAAATGAAACAGGTAAAGATCAGCAAATTGGTGGAAGCTAGGGTGATCCTCGACAAGGAGAAATATGTTGAGGTAAGAGAATCACTAAAGCATCGTATTCAAACGATCAAATCTCTTGCAGAAGATCTCCACCAAGTACAGGAAAATGTCAAAGTGCATCGTGTTATTCTTGAGAAAAGAATCAAGGAGTTGTCAGGCAAGCTTCTTGAAGAAAACCACATTTTCCTTCCAGCCACAGAACTTTCTGAGACCTTTAAAGAAGCCATCATGAATCAAGTAGAGAGCGCATAATTTTTAGAAGCTTTTATAAATGATCTTTGTGATACAAGGCTCACTCTTGACAACCTCAAGACGCATCTTGACAGGTGCAAAAAGGTTCACTCATTCTCCAGGAAATCAATCACTAGGATTCACACCATAGTGGATTATACCATTGGTCCGAATGAGAAGTACATGCAGGAGACCAGGAAGAAGTATAAAGAATTTCGTTCCCAAGCAAGGAACCATGAAGATTCTTGATCTCCCAGTGATGAACATTTTGATGCTTTCCTTTATGCATCTTGTAAATAGTTTACGACATCTTAAATGTCTTTTTGTAAAGTGTAATTACACTAAAAATATGAGATGTAATTCCACAGAGATAAATTACATTTTGACTTAGTCAAATTTAGGGTTTCCTATTTTCGCTCACCTAACTTCCCTAACTTTACTCAACCGATTTCCTAGATTATCTCTTCCCTCTTTTCTATAAATAAGATGGACTTCGATCGTAATCTTGACCTTTAGTTTTTTGCAACAAAGTGTTGCCCCTTTTGAAGTGGATTTGTGAAACTTTGTGTTCATATTTTGTGAATGAAATCTAATCAATAAAGAAGAGAATTGCAAACCAGACTTTGTGTTGGATTCGATAATCTTGTGAATTGATCTTATTGGTGGTGATTAGTATATGAGATTTGAAGGGCTTCAAGTAATTTATGTAAACTTTGTGTTACATTCTTTATTTGAATTTACGTTTATGTTTGGATAATTTTATTGAAAGATCTACAAGTCTTTGTGCTTGTAATCGTTCATGTTGTTCGAGGAATTTTTGCATCTAGGAAGACTTTGTGCTTCTAATGCAACAAACAGTACATCTTTCGTAGATCCATCAGCGAAAAAGCTACATAACGACTTTGTGCCTTCGTGAGCTTTCCCTTTTCTTTTATTTGTTTATTATCAATCATATTTGGTACCTCTATGCTTTTCTTTGACAAGATAGAGTATCGGCATTACTGCTCGTTGTTAGTTTAAAGTTATCTTGAATTAGAACTTCCAACCATGAAGCATTGTAAAACATCTTCTCTGAAAAAAGAGAGAATCATGAATGTGACACACCTCCCCATTTCATAAGTATAGTGTACATTGTGTAAATAATTTATTAGTTTTACCATAGCTTATGTTAGTAATAAGAAGGACGCCTCCCCTTTCTGAGAGGAGAGATTTTATCTCACATAGCTGTGGTTGAAGTCTAGGTTTTGTAATTTGTTGAAAAGTTGATTACATAATTTTCTCCCAACAATTCAAATGCCTTTTTGCTATGAATGTCATTTTCAATGCTTTTCTTTTTCATAATGTCCTTATAGTGTGGGGCCTTCAAATATTTAATATTTTTTGGGGGTGGATCTATATATTATGAGAACAAAAATAATTGTTCCTTTTTCAAAAGCTAATCTATGTTCATCAATTTTTGGGATGATTTTACTTGCCTCTATTAAACTCTCATGTGTAAATAAGAACCCTAAAACTAACAATGTGTATACAATCACCTATGGTCTATATATTATTATATAGGTGTGTGCATTAGCCCCAGTCACTTTAAAACAATGCATAATCTCATGTTTGGCTCATTACACCACATGTTATGTGTGCAATGACGAGACCCATGTCACACAATTACGCACAACTCCTTGCCTCATGTGCCACACATGAAATGTTTGGAACCATGTTGCAAAAATCCTCAAGCATCATATAGTTTGTGTACAAAACTTTACTCCTATGTCGACCATGTAGTGCTAAGGATCATTAGCACACATAGAGTGCATAATCTAGAACTCATAAAATCCATGTACAACATCTTAAAACATTGCACAACAATTAAATGCATCTTCTAGAGTCATTTTATGGCATGCCACTTATTAGCACAATCTAGCCATCATGAGATGAAGTGTCACTCATGGAAACTTAAATAGTTTAACTTCTATATCAACCTTTGTGTTCATGATCCTATTACAATCTATATATGTATATAGATGTAACATAACATATAGGAAACATAGATATGAGATATATAGGAGCAACTACACAATCATTCATCTCCCTCAAGAGTATGTCATGCATAGAATGAGTAGAAAAATAAAATATCCTTTTATAGTTATCTTGTTCTTCTTCATCTAGACCTCTTGTATCCACATCAATTTTGCTCACATTTAACACATCTAGTTCATCATCTAGGTTGTTGTCCCTTAGACCACTTGGGACATAGAATCATTAGTATCAAAGCAATTCATCTTGCATGTCCCACCAAGTGAGATCAAAGTATTTGAGCATTTCCATTGAACCACAAGATCCATCATAATATCTTTCAAGTCATTTCAAATGAGTTTGGATGGTAGAGGAGAAAGATGCAATCCATGCAATGATTAAAATGAATTGAAAAGGCTCTTCAAGTTCAATGAACTTTATTGTTTAACTAGTTTGTTGAAGCCCCCAAAGATGTGGTTTCATTAGCTTAATTATTAGGTAAAACTTTTGGTGGTCAAGTCACCCATAACTTCCAAGTGAAGTTAGGATTTTGTGTGTTTAAGGGTAAAATAGATGAAAATACAATAGCATAATAATGAATTTGCATACCATGCCAATTCCTATTTAGCTTTGAGCACATTTTGATGGAATATCTTCATACAATTACACATCAACAAATGACCCAATCTTGTGCAAAGTTATGCCTATTCCCTAATCCTTCACCTATCCCTACCTCCACATATTCACATACATTTGATCATATATTATCCACATTTACAAATGTTCCAATAAATTTAACATTAATTATTGCTTTCTATTGCCCCATGCATTTAAAGATTCATTCCCCACATCAATATTAGCATTCATTTGTCCTAGGTCAATCTTGTGACATGGTATTGATTCCACATGATGCAAGATTGACCCCTAAAATTGAAATTGTATTGACTCCCACTCATTTCATTCATATCATGAGTAATACATGTTTCAAATGATTTATTATTAGGTACTAGTATTTAAAGGCATAAAATGTGCGTCAATTTACAACCAAGTAGATGTTATCTGTAAAATAAAGAAGCCTAATAACCCTATACAAAAGAAGCATTGCATATATAATTTGAAGAAAATAAGAAATAAAACACAATGCATAGTATTCACCTAGGAAAAACCTTTTAGGTAAAAAATCTAGCATACTAACCTTCTTCACTATTGCATAAAAACTCAACCATGTATAATGCAACACTAAAGCTCTTTCTCGACCCTAAGAAATGTGTGATTATTAATATGCACATCAAAATCAGTTCATGAATACTTTAAAATGATTCAAAAACATGGATGAAAATTAAGAAAACCTAATAAAGCATGCAAGAATATTCAAAAATTTATGTGCTTCACAAATTTATGATTGCTAGTGGTTAGGCACTTTCAACTATTAAACATGAAAAGTACACAACACGTTTCCAAAATAGTCACATCTAATTATTGTTAGTATATCCTAAGCATTTCAAGGAGAATAATTCTAGGAATATTTTGGTTTTAAGCATTAGAAAGGAATCTAATCCGTGTTAAAGTCATCTAGGACATTTTCATGATTGAAAGGTGTTGTCTTTGATCATTTTTATGACTATGAAGCCAATCTAATCAAGGGAGACATAAGATAACTTGACCCTTGCGATCCAATAATTTCCCCAAGGTATGTTTAAATACCATTAGTATTGATAGTCAACATGGAGCACATAATTCAATGATCAACATAGAGCACATAATTCAATGAATTAAAAAGCAAAAATACACAATTCACCATATTCAATTTGGAGGTCAAGGAAAATTTTGTATCACACAAAATTGATATAGAATCTAAGACTATTATTGGAATTGATTCTTCAACCCTAGAGCTCCCATAAATCACTTGCAGTCGAACACCTATCATGAAAGAGAGAAAAAATAATAGATTTGGTATGAAATCCTGAGAGTTTTATTGATCCAAAAATGATGAATAAATAATACAATTATAATGAATTACCCTTGATAAAGGACAAAGAAACCCTAGATGAAACCCTAGGTGAGGATTAAATTAGATGATGGCATGTCATAATCCTATGACTTGAGACAAAAAATAACATGACCTAAGTAAGATTAAGCATGCTAGTGTAAAAAAGGTCCTAAGAATCAATCAATTAGTTAGGTGATTACTTAATTAATCTAACAACCCTCTTACATGCAACTTAGGGAGAAGCTAAACTAATGTATAAAAGACAAAAATGGTTCATGAAAACTAGGTCTAATGAGGCACCCATGTATAAATAAAAAAATTCTCACAACCAAATAAAAGGAGAAAAACTCATGGGAAAAATTCTCCAAAAGAGAGAAAAACATGAAAAATGAAGGAAGGAGGACTCAAGATGAGGTTATGGGCCTATCACGCTTTCATTGTGTGGATATATACAATCATATGAAATTTTAGGTGTCATTGGTCATCATTACCATTAAACTTGCAACATCATGGGCCTACGTCTAGTACAACAACTTTTTTTAATTACTTTTTTTAAGCAATTTTTTTTTAAAAGATTTGTGACAAAGTTGTACCCCACACAATAAGTCCAAAACTCACATAGTGAGATCCACATGGCCATTGATAAGACATTCCTACCAATAGTGTTCACCTTGTTAGAATCCACACCAGTAGCTAAAAATTAACTAGCATATCAACTACCATGAAACCATATTGAAAACCTCAAAACAACTTACCCCCATAAAAAATGTGGTTTCTAGCTCTTTAGAAAAGTTTCTAACATCCAAAATCATTTCTAACCCTTACATAAAATTTTTGCACTCTTAATGGTGGTTTCGAAAAAATATGAGAGTAGTTTTTGATGACCAAGGAATATTCTAATAGTAGAAGTGTATTTTGGTGTGCAATTTAGGCTGACATCATGGTGTCAGATCAATAGTGTCCACCTAGTAGGCCCCAACCCTAACCATTTTTCCCTAAAGGAGATTTTTTCTTTGTGGCATAACTTGGGCCTACGATAAAAAATGGAAAATGAGATATTATCAAAAAGATGGTTTAGAGCACTTTCCAGTGGTGCAAGTATTTTTATTAAACTTTCCTACTCATACATTTTATCACTTGTAAAAGTTAGATCTTCATTTTTTACTCTCAAGCTCATAAATTTTTTCCTAGACCTTTGATTTTCATGATTCTTGTGGTTTTGGAAAGCTATTTTAAAGCTCTTCATAGCTATCCATGCACTTTTCTAGAACCTATCCTAGATATCTTTTATTTAGTTTATCATTATTTTACATTTTAGTTGATTACTTGGACATTTTGGCACATAGAAAAAAATTATTTCCATGCGATGACTTCATTTCAACTGATCTATATGTATTTTCAACATGTGGTCATTTTTTGACATTGTAATCTTCTATTGAATGCACATCTTCATTTGTAAATGCATTGAGATAAAGTGCTATATATTCTAGATTTATTTTAAGGATCTTGTGCATATTATTTTGTCTTCTTTTACATAATCACACTACTTTATAAAGTTTCATTGGAGGTTTGTTGTTTGCGCTTCATTAGTTTTAATCACAACCTTGACTACTTTCATGCAAGCGTGTCTTATTTTGCTTACCCTTTTTTAGTTGTAGATATTATCTTGTGTATGTTTTGATGTTATTTCTTCTCCTTTTTGCACTATATTATGACATATTTTTAGTGGACTTGTCATGCCTATCCCTTGTTAACATTAGAGGGGTATCATATTGTTTATGCTAAAGCTTCCTTGGTTTTTATTTGGAGTGACTTATGCATCTATTTTTTGTTCCTATATACTAGGAAGATGCAGTGGTTGGTTACCCATACATTTTGGTGAGATGGAAAACATACCATATAGTCAATCTTGCATTCTTTTTTTCTGGAGGTGAAATTCCATCCTCAATTGATCAATATTCTTGATGTTATTGGCACTTATATTTTTTTTACTTGCAATATATTTTGCATTGGTTGAGTAGTGTCATTGGGGTCACTTATGCATATTGATGTGTCATTTGCATCTTTGACTATTAGATTGTTTCCTTGGTTAGCCATCTTATCATTTTTCAAGTAGTTTCATGAGGGTCACTCACGTAAAATTTTATATTTTTTATAGTAGGTTTGATTGTGATTTTAGAGGAGGTTCTTCAGTTTCAACACTCTACTAGTAATTTTTTAGTAATTGTTTGCAACTTCCATATGATTTAGTGGTGCTCTTCATGTTCACCTTCATGTTCCTACTTTTTTTGGGATATTATTTTGGAGGCTTCTTATTCATTCATACATTTTCTCTCTTATTCAATGGGATATCTATTGTATTTTTGATGGAATTTGTCCTTTGGGAGTTTTTCAAGATCTCCTTCTTTCCTTTACTTTTTCTTGTTTTTTCTCTCTTAGAGAGAATTTTTTCCTATGAGGTTTTCTCCCTTTCTCTAGTTGTGAGATTTTTTTCATTTGTACATGGGTACCTCATTAGACCTAGTTTTCACGACCCGTTTTTTAATTTTATACACTAGTTTAGCTTCTCCCTAAGTTACATTTAAGGGGAGTGATAGAGTAAAAAGATAATTACTTCATTGATTAATTGATTTCAAATTTTTTTATACTAGCTTTCTTAAGCTTACTTAGGTCATTTTATTTTGTGTCTCGAGTCTGAGGATTATGATACATGCCATGATCTAACTTATCATTACCTGTTATTTCATCTAGTATTTTTTTATCCTTTATCAAGGGTAATTCATTGTAGTTGTATTACCCATTCATCATTTTTGGATCAATATAACTCTCAGACTTTCAGAACAAATCTATTTCTTTTCTCTCTCTTTTATGATAGATGTTTGACTGCAAGTGATCTTTGAGAGCTATAGGATTGAATAATCAATTCCAATAACTATGACAAAACCAAGGAATTTTCTAGGCTAAGTGGATCGATTTTCAATCCCAAGGTGAGTAAATTTTAGAGCACCATAAGGTTGATACTTTGTCATTGTTCCTAGAGTTAAGTATCTAAACCACCTTCTCATTGAATCATGTAATTTATTTAATGTATTTATTAATCTAATTTTATTCATTCTTACGTATGTGTGCACTTTTTTAATTAGCCTATATTAATTTATAGAAATTGTATTTTCTTTTACATTTTAGTGAACCAATTCATGCTTCCACCACCTTGTTTTTATCCTTAGGGTTATACCTTAATTCTTTCTAGGTTCATAGATCTAATATAATGTTTATATTATCATTCACTTTTATATTTCTTAAGGTTTTGATTACACATGCTTATTTAATTTGAAAAGGGTTTGGATATACATGTTAGTTTACCTCTTTTATCCCCCCATCCCACCTTAGGATATTATATCATTATGGATATTTTTAGGTCTTTCTCCTTATTTCATTTACATAGATATATTTTAAATTTTAGCACGTTCTTATATTTCATAATTTGTGACACATTCATCCTTGATAAACTTGTGACTTTTCATACTATGAATGTGAATGTGTTCTATGTAGAGGTGTTGTTTTAGCATGTGTTATATTTTCACTCTTCTGTTGAGTTAGTCAATGTTTTTCCTCTTATTTGAGATGGTTATATCATTTAACCATACATTCCATGATGATTTTGTACCTAGTGAAAATTATGAACATCCATTAAGTAAGGATCTTGTATTTTGCACAAAAATTATACATTGAGGTTCATTTAGGACTCAAAAATAACCACCTCATTTGGGGTAGGGTGTATTAGGGTCTATGATATAGATGCTTACCATCATGTAGATTGACAACCCCATATTTTAGGGGCTTGGTTGGGTAGAGGATGCTTGTTATCGCTCCATACATAAGCCCTATTGGTGGTCAAGTTGTCATTGCTTCCCAACGGGAAGCAATTGACAATATTGTTGATATTGCAGTCCAGGCTCAAAAAATATTTGTAAATTGCATGGGCTGGTACTTGATGAGGCATCCACATAGGTTTTGTATTGATTCATATGTCATGCCATGATAGTTATCCCATCTCTAGATGATATAGACCACATTGCACGTGATGGCCAAATTCTTAGGGATACAAGTCAGATTTTTTGATGACCTAATGAAAGCTTATCATGTGATCTCATCATAGTTGGGGATCCCCTTAAAAGATGTTAGTTAATTTATGGGTCATATTTGTGGAGATTTGAGAGGCTCATAGCTCAATCCCAATATTCTAATATCAATCCTACATCTAGATCATCTAGTGGGGCACATGAGCCACATACCAACTATTCCATTGCTTTTGCACAAGTTCATCAACCTACTGATGATTATGCTACTACATGTGCTCAGACATCTTTTGATACACTTGAGAAGGCTGCGAGAGGTCTAGGTTTTATGGAGATTCTCTCTTTAAGGTTGATGCAATCTCACTTGCATAGTCTACAACACACATAATTAGTAGAGCTAGTTAGGGGTAGGACTACAAATGAGTTGGTGGACTCCATCATCGTAGGAGATGAACCTAACATTTAGGATGTAGGTGTGGTGTAGGTATGTATATAATTTTAATTTTTTTAGGTTATAAATTTATGTACTTGTAACTTCCTAGGTAACACATTTATATAAATTATATAATTTGAAAATTTAATTTTCTTTTTTGCTTATGCATGTACATGTTCAATTGGATGTAGTACATGTTACTCCTAGTTTGAGCGTAGAGTGTGTGCACACACGTTCATCACCTAACCATATTAGTAGACGAGTGAACTTTAATTTTCATATATTAGATTTACATATATATGTACATGTACATTATAATTTACATATGCATGTGTCTAGTCCACTTGTTCATGTGTGTATATAGATAAATTATAATTTTTAATTACACTTTTGTATATGTATATATCCGGGGCTCAGTGCATTTATCAAAGTAGGATTCATGTTCAAATGGTCACTCGACTAGGAGCCAACATGATGACCTGGAGACCAACTATTTTATATGTATGTTTATTATTTTACATATATAGAACATACATGTTATTTATGAGAGATCACATACATGCATGTGGATATTATGTTTATGAACTTATATTTTAGAGACTCTATACATGTTTATATCATCCAAACATTTGTTTTTATGTTTATGTTTTAGATATATAGATGTGAATGTACATTTATGTTTGAGATATATATCATTTGATATTTGTGTTTATAAGTTCTTATGTTTCAGAGATTTATACATGTTTATATATATGTAAATTTTAGATATCATCCAGACATAATTTATGTGTATAATTTTTGAAACGAGCAATATCTACATATATATGATGTAGTATGATTTGGTTATATATACATAATTTGGTTAAATATTTGTGTACATATATTTTCATTCAATATGTAAGTTACTTGTTATATGCACTTAATGTGATTTGATTAAACATGTGTATGTGTGTACATATGATTCAAGATCTGATATGTGGTAAATCATACAAAGATTTATCTATATGTGATACAATAATTTCATTCAATACTACTATACATTAGATTTCAATAGATTATAATTTCATTTAAGTAATCATGTGTGCTTTATATTATTAAACTCAAGTATACATGACCTATGTACAAAAAACTCTAGAAAATTATATATATCATGTTTTCTTTGTGCTCGAGACTTAATATTAAAACTAAATCAAGTACTTAACTCTGAAGTGTGAGATATTAATTGGATAATTGGATGTATATTTTATTTACATGATGAAAACTAAAATGAGTGTACATTTATGTAACAAATAAAATTATATCTAGAACATTTTCAAGAGTATTAATTGCCAATAAAACGTGTCTAATTAAACAAATTAATACATATTAATTACCAATAAAATTAGCAAATTCATGTACATTTTCATGTACATTAATTAATAACTTAATATCACATGTATTAATTGACCAATGCACCAAGTAAAAAAATACTCTCATGTACATGTAATATGGAAAATGGGGCCACATAACAAATACAAAATAAAGTGTGTGTAGACACCTGAATTTGACTACCCCCATATGGTCAAATTCAGCCTTGCATTCTTCCATCCCGTGTCCCTAAGCCATACTAATTAAATAGTTCACTATTTGGTTAATATTTATCATATCCCTAATGTCCCCTAAAGTGTTTGATTAATCAATTAAATACCTTTCCCTATTCATGTACATTAATTAATAACTTAATATCACATGTATTAATTGACCAATGTACCAAATAAAAAAATAAACTCTTATCTACATGTAATATGGAAAATGGGGCCACATAACAAATAAAAAATAAAGTGTATGTGTAGACACCTGAATTTGACTACCCCCATATGGTCAAATTCACCCTTGCATTCTTCCATCCCGTGTCCCTAAGCCATACTAATTAAATAGTTCACTATTTGCTTAATATTTATCCTATCCCTAATGTCCCCTAAAGTGTTTGATTAATCAATTAAATACCTTTCCCTATTCCTCTCTAAATTAAATAAATAGCCTAATTTATTTAATTTAGTCACTTTTCCTAAATGAATTAAAATCAATTTTTAATTCATTTACTTTCTCTCTCATTGTCCCATCCTCCTAAATTTTCCCTAATCCTAATTAGTCTACTTAATCCCCAGTTAGGATGTGCACATTCCTAATCATAATTAGGGTCACATCCTCCACATCTTGCAACTTGTCCTTACTCCATCATTAACCCACCTAATCATTTGCACAACCTCTAATCAAAGGTTAATTAACACCTAATCTTGTCCTCTTGCCAATTATGGCAAGGGTACTATGACCAACCCTCATAAAGGCTTTCTCCTTTTGGAGAAGCTATCTCCATCCCCAAGGAATTTAAAATTCCTTTTTATTTCCCCCATGCATCTTATGTGGAATTTTTAATTCCACTTTATATCTCCAACAACCTTGGAGGAATAAAAGCCTAATTTAAAATTCCCTTCCCAATCCCAAAGTCAAATCTCCAAAACAAAGGGAGATTTTAGAAGAATTTAAAATTCTTCTATTGTCACATCCTCCCATGATTTCAGTGGATGAGACAAGACTTACCTTTTTCTACTTGGCATACACATCATCCTCCCTTGTCCACCTCACCTTCCGCATGTCCTCATGTGATGGCTTGTGAGGTCTCAAGACATCCTAGACCTTGATCTTCTAACCTGGATGCAATCCTAGCCATCCATTTCTTTAGAGGCATTATCCCTAAATATGGTGAATCTGAGCTTCATTTTCTCTATCACACACTTAGCCAACTTTTAGCACTCTTTCATCCTAGCTACCAAACCACCATTGTTGCAACCATTCAAGCACTCATCTTGCATCGAATCCAGTACCCATCTCCACCATTGCATTCTCCATTGCATCCTCATTGATTTAAGCATCATTTCAAGGCATTTTGTCAAAGAAGGAGCACACAAAATCATCTTCAAAGGGCCAACCAAAGGGGACAACTCAAGCAAGGTAACTTTGTGTTTTATTGCTTTTTTTTTAGGTTAAACTAGGCTAATCTTGAGTGGTTGTTTGTGTTCTTTCTTTTGTACATTTCACCTTGTTTTGCATTTTTAGTAGATTAAATTCACCAACACACATTTTTGGCAGTCCGGTGGGACCCACGTCAAGGTCTACTTTCACGTTTTGTGTTTTAATTTTTGTAGGTTTCGATTTTGGTTACAATGGAAAATCTGCCCCAATGGGCGAATCCACATGGTTACAAAGGCGAATTTGCACTCTTCATAGGCGAGTGCACACTTGGCCAACCGTCATCTAGCTCACAGAGGTGATTCTGACTTTTTTTTTCTGCAAATAGGCGAATCCACTACCTGAACGGGCGAATCTATTGATGGGTGAATCCATTAATGGGTGAATTTGTTGATGGGGAAATCTGTTGATAGGAAAATTTGCTAATGGGCAAATTTTTTGATGGGAGAATGTGCTAATGGGTGAATTTATTGATGGGTGAATCTGCTAATGGGCGAATTTGCTGACGGGAGAATCTGCTGATGGACGAATTTGTCGATGGGCGAACCTATTGATGGGTAAATTTGCTAATGGGTGAATTTGCTGATGGGTGAATTTGTTGATGGGTGAATCTACTGATGGGTGAACCTGAGACCTATAAAGGTGAATCTAAAATTCCTACACAAGCGAATCTGCTCTCCCGAGGGGCGAATTTGAGGTAAATTCAAGACTTAAACTTGTTTGTTTAAACTTCCAATTTGATCTGAACTTAGGTACTAATCTACTAACTTGTTCATCTATTCTTGTGGATTTTTTACTAATGTTTGTGTAGCTTGTTAAACACTTGACAAAGACTGATGGTCAAACTACTAATGTATCTTTTGCAAGTTGATCGGTCAAAGCTCTTAGGTAGTTTGTGTGTTATTTTCATACTAAATTAGGCACGCTTTGATTTTCTAAAGGGTCAATTAACTTTTTTTTCTATGTTTGGAGGAAATTTTTGATGTATGCTCTCCCCTTGCACCATACGGTGAGCCTAGGGATCATAAATCACAACCGACTCAAGTCCATTTTTGAGTCCACCTAGGAGTGCTAGCTTGTGTGTATGCTCTCCCCTTATGCTATGTGCGAGCTTGGGGATCATAAACACATAAGATTTCATGCATTTTAGGATACCTACTTGGAGATTTCATCACCCCAAGGGACGATGTCAACCATGTGTTATCGACGAGGTATATAAAGGGGGGAGAACTAAAGTTATACGCTAATCCAATCATGTCGTGTCTAGCAAAGCATTAATACTAGGGTGATTCCTAGTTAGGTGTGAAGGGTTGGTCTAAGTTTCTAATACCTCATCGAGGCTTTCAATCCACGCTTGTGATGAGTTGGTGTTCACGGTTGTGCCTCATGCACCCTCTTGGTATATCAAGGACTCACGAGATAACCTATATAGCCTAGTTTAAGACCCGTGTCTAGCCATGACTTGGTGTAGTGTAGGGATTGCAAACAACACCCCGAAGCTACTCACCATGTAATCCCTTAGGTTGAGATATAAATCCTTGTGGAGAATTATTATAGCTCTCGAGGAGAGAGAGAAGGTGAGCCCGTGGCGTCTGTTGATGACCCTTTTCCACTGGATCTCTAGCTATCCACCTTCGTTAGAGAGGGTGCTTCCACTCAATTTCATGGAGTATTAACCCCTCAAGGTGGTGGACCTACATCAAGTTTGTAAACCCTTATCACTAATTCTAGGGTTGTTCATGTGCTTGGTGTGTCTTCTTGTGCAATACCAGTGAGTGTCTTTAGTTCAGAGTCAGTCTTTGCCCATTGTATTCTTGTTTTTTATCATTTGTCCTTTTCCATAGTCCCTCCATTCCATAGGGGTGAATCTACCTCCTTATAGAGGTGAATCGGCACCATGGCTGGGAAATTATGTGTTATTGTCCAGTCCCCCATCTAGTTAGTTATCCTTGATAGCCGATTCTGCCTCCTACAAAGGCGAATACACTTATCTTGTCTTTCCATCCTTTGGGCGATCCCGCTCTCCAAAGGGGCAATTTTTTTCGAGTCGTCTGTATGCCCTCATCCTAGATAGGAGAATCTACCTTTAAAAAAATGTGATTTTGCATCTGAGTCCACACCTCCTCATTCATACATTATTTTTGCACAGGCGATCTCGCTTCATAGAGGGGCGATCCTACCGTCATACTATCTGTACATATCCATAGATAGGTGATTGTGTGTCCTAGATAGGAATTTCCGCTACCTATAGAGGTGATTGCACTCTATTCTTGGGTGAATCTACTTCCCATCCAAAATCCAGAGAGTCAATCCATCCTATCACAATTAGCCTATATCTTCCTCAGTCTAAAATTATAATCCAATCATTTTTCCTCTTCATATCCATATCCAAACAATCACTTTTATCTTATCAATCATTATCAATCTTGTCCACAACATCATCCCCTTTGAGAAATGAGTCAACTAAACCTATCCTTCATCCATCCAACAATCATCCTCACCATTTTAGCTACATCCTTAAATTTAGGAGTCTCCCCCATAATATCTTCCCAATCAAATCCTAATTTTAGCTTCAATCTAATCCTATTATGAGCTTAAATTGAATCCCAATTTGAGCTTTAATTAAATCCTAAACTGAGCTTCAAATACCATCCTAATTTGAGCTTAAGTCCCATCCCAATCTGAGCTAAAATCCTACCATCATATAATGAACTCGCCCTCCTAATAATGAACTCACATCATGCTTCCAAAATAACAAGCATCCTACCATAATTCGAATACTCAAGACTATCAACTATCAAGGAAAAGGTTTAGGCCTTCATGAGCAAGGTATTTTAGAGCCCATCCATGTCAAAGAAAATCCACGTGCACAAGGTCTTGGATATGTATCTCAAGAATCACAATCTAAAAATATTGGTACAACCTCCATACATCGTCAACGAGCCTCTTCCAAAAGAATAATAGAATATTCCCATCACTCCACTAAACCATTTGTAACCATCCCCCCTCCTGCATCATATCACCTCAAAATAACCATCCATATTCCTCCTTTATCCTCCAAATCCATTTTGGGTCCTTATGTCCCTCCATCCACCATCACCCATACTCCATATACTGCATCTATTTTGTGCCCTTATGTCCCTCCATCCATCATCACCCATCCACCATCTCCTAAGTCCATTTTAGGAGCTTATATCCCACAATCACTTCCTCCATCTCATCCTACTTATCCTCTTGTCCATGAGTCACCTATCCCTATCACCTATCATAAGCATCCAACTCTCATATTCCCTAATCAGGATCAACAAAGGCACATAACTACACATCCTCCATCGACACATCATCCTCAAAATCCTATCCCCAACACTTCGTTCATATTCTCTCCACATCATCCATCTCCTCACACCCATCCCATTGTTATTAAAACAAATTTGGATGCCAAAGTAAAAATACATAAATCCAAACATCCACATGAATCTAAAGCCCCCATGTCCTCTCAAAAGGACATGTTTAAGAAAAGAAAAATCCAATCCAAAATCTCAATCAATCCCAAGGGCTACACAAGCCTATTCAAGGAAAAACCAAAACCATGTGGATACCAAAGAAAAGAGATGTAGTGAATGCAAATGAAAAATCCATAACGACATCCAAAGTTGCTAATCCAACAACAAATCATCTGCATCCTCCCTCTCCTAAATATATTTTGGGTCCTTATGTCCCAAAATTTACTATCCCAACTCCTCCATCATCCCCACATTCTCCATGTATTAATCCTCCTATCATTCCACATCCACCACCACATGTGCCAATGTTGGTCCTGAAAAAATTCCCCCATCACACATCCATCCCATAATTCCATCCATGCACTTTCCAACATCCCATCCATTATCCCACATATCTCCCCCATCAAATCCCTTTAATCCATTATCTTGCATAATCCATCCATTCTAATAAGGTTGTACCAACATCCAATAGTCACTTCAAACATCGGTTCTTATTACCTCAGATGGAGTTTGATGCTTGATTCCATCAAATATCCCCTTCTCACATATCTTCCAAATCCATTTATCCACATCCCTATCCTCATCAATATCCATCAATCCACAATCCAAAAAATCCAGAAAGTCCAAAAAATCTAAAAAGTCCAAAATTCAAAAAATCCCAAAAAAGTCAAAAAGTCTAAAACAAAAGTAAAGAGAAATAATTCGTCCAATGGTGAAAACATGGCAAAAAAGTGCCTTGGATAAGTACCATGAGGAAAACTTGGAAAACATGCATCATGTGTAAATTCCCCATCCAATTTACTTCCACACTTGGGGGAAACTTCATCCCCTTCCTCCATCTCCTCCATCCAACCTATGCACCTATCCTACATATCATATCCCATTTATCCCAATCCATCCATCTTCCTTGTGGTCTTGATAAATATAGGGGAATATATATGTACACATACATGCTTTGGACACATCTTGGCATAAATTTCCTCCACCCACACAATATCATATTCCTTGTCCACCCATCCTACTATCATCCATCTCCCTTATCTGTCCATCATCCTACAATCCATATCCTTTCATTATTTAGTCCTTCTCCTATCTATCATCCCTCTTGCTTCATCACACATGCAATATATAGAGTGGGGCATCTACTTCCTTTGTGACATAGTCCTTGGAGATTTCATTATGTACCATTCATATGTCACAAAAATCCCTTCCACCTCCCCATCCTTATCTTCCCATCCATCCATCTGAATGATAATCCCTTCCATCTCCCCATCCCTCCATCCAAAAAACGGGGCCTTCCATCTTCCCATCCATCCATCCACTAATCCTTTTCCTCTTTCCAAATCCTTATCTTCCCATCTATCCATCCAGTAACCTCTTCCATATCCAAATCCATATCCCTCTATCCATCCATCCTATCATCTTTCCATCTCCCCATCTTTATCTACCATCCCTTTATCTCTATTTTCATTCCATCTCATAATCCCTTGTCATTGGTATCTGGCTATAGGCTACTCCCCATGTAATCCAGTGTCATTCATCTCACTATCATCACTCCTATTTATTTCCCACATCTTGCTAACTGCATTTCACTCTTCATTGCTCATCTATCCATCATGTCATCCTCCCAATTCGTCTTTTGATCATTTGGATAACTATCCCATTTTTGAGCTTCATGCAATCCACATCTGACACATCAACCATCCTATCCACAAGGTCTATCTTGTATCATCATACCAGATCCATCATTTTATCTACTTATCATGGTTATTTCATCATCAATTGTCCATTGTCTATCGTTGGTATTTCATCGAACTATGTTGCCTTTACACTTTCACAAAGGCAAGTCCATCTTTGATGAGCCCACGAGGCTTTGTTCCATCCTTTTGCTTCGGTCCCCATCATTTTTCATTCCAATCCTAGCCTTTGTCTGTCCATTTGAGTCTTCATCATCCTCTTTCTTCTTTATCCATCGTTAGCCATTAGTATTTTATTGAACTACAAGGTCTTTATGCTTTCATGTAGGTAAGGCTAATCTGTTGATCAACCCCCAAGACCTTAGGTTTGTCCTTAGCGTGTGTCTTGGTTTTGTGTAGTGTCATCAAGTATGTCCTTATCTAGTTGTTTCCTAACAACAAAATTCATTTGTACTATGAGGTTCAATCAATTTTGAGCATCTTGAGTTATGTTGATCAACTAATCTACCTCCATCTTTGGTCTTAATAGGATGTATCCTTCCTCCAACCAGACCACATCAATCCCATCCACCTATTGGTCCTATGACAGGATATTTGATTTTTTTTGTGATATTTTGATGCTTTTGCATTTTGTTTATCTTTTGAGCTTCCTATTACACCTACTCAAGGTCACCACAATCCATCATATCATGGTGTGATTTGACCGGTAGAACTAGGGGCACCTCTTGGTTTTCTGTGTCATTGTATTTTCTTGGTTGTCCTGCATAGTACCCACCAAGATCCTTTGTGGTCTTGTATTATGCTAGGGTATCCTTTGTGTTTGTGGTTTTTTGACATTGGCCCTATCGAAGCCCCTATGACTTTGGGATGTTGGACTAACCTTTTGTTTGTTGTGTCAGTCCCATGCATGTGATACAAAGTCACCTTGGTTCCTCATACCCTAGTACATAGTATCTCATGCTATATCAAATTTAGTGCTCGTTACATGGCAACATAATGAATAACTATTAAATTGTTTGATTTGGTTACTCCCCTTTCATCTCCCCAATCCCCCATCCTACCATATATCATTTCCCTCTATCATTTTCATCCCCATTCCTATCATTTTCATTCCTAATCATTAGATCTTGGTGTTGCAAACGAGATCTCCCCATCCATTTCCCTATCATTCATTCATCCTTCCATCTTTTCTATCATCTCATTATCATTTTAGTTGTTTACAATAATATAGATTTGTTATTCTAAGCATCTTTTCATTCATCTTACACCTTTCATCATCTCTTCAATCTTCTTAGGATAATATACATTTATTATTCTAAGCATCTTTTCCTCCATCATCTTCATTCATTTAAGCAATCTCACATCTCAATCCAATACTAATCCATTCAATCTCACATATCATCCACTCACATCTTTGGTCTTGTTCCTAGCCTTGCTACAAGCCTTAATCCTCTCATCATTATCATCAAGATGTATCCTTCTCTATCCTTGTGTTGTTTCGGGATATATTGTTCCCTCATGAACAACACTCTCATCATCATCATTGAGATATATCCTTCCCTAACCTTGTGTTGTTTTAGATATATTGTTCCCTCATCATCATCATTGGGATGTATCCTTCCTTATCCTTTGTTTTGTTTTGGGATATATCATTCCCTCATCAATAGCACTTCCATCATCATCATTATTGAGATGTATCCTTCCCCATGCTTGTGTTGTTTCAGGATATATTGTTCCATCATCAACAATGCTCCATCCATCATCAATCCATCTTGGCTTGTAGCTTGATAGGGGCAACAACACATTTTTATTTGAATTGATTTGTGCTTCTTTTATTATCATCTTCTCCTTCCATTATCTCTTCCTCCTCCCATCCCATATCCTATCCATAATTTTGAATCATCTTCCCCATCTACCCTTGCATCATCTCATCCATTTCAAGAGCACACACATTTTCTCTTGAACCCGCATGTCCTCTTGAGGGGGCATCCTCAATTCCTAATCTTCATCTTCACTCCCATCATCTTTCCTCCTAGTCACTCTTTCAAATGACTAGGGCATCTTTCACAATCTAACCATCTTCTTCTAGCTGCTATGTTTTAATCTTCTTCGAAATTGTAGACACCTAAATTTTGCCACTTACGTTTGGTCAAATTTATCCTTTTTCGTCTAAATATCCTCTTATCTACATTAATTAAATAGTATTTATATTATTTAATTAACACCCCTAAAGGCCTCTAAATCCCGAAGGTATTTAATTAAATAATTAAATACTTTACCCCTTATCCCTTTTTGCCAAAATTAAATAAATAATCTATTTATTTAATACCCTCATGTCCCATCCTCCATAACCCACTCTTAATCTTAACCCCCTTGCTTAATCCTTGATTAAGGATGTGCACGTTCCTAATCATTGATTAGGGAGGTGTCACATCCTCCATAAAATGCAAGTGGGCTCCTAATATCTTAACCACCCAACCTTCCTCTAATCATCCATTAATTAGCCTAATCTAACCCATGGTCAACCCCCTAATAAATACTACCCACATCCCAATGGAATTTTTAATTCCATTTTATTCTTCCAACACCCCTCATGGAATTTTTAATTCCATTTACAATCCCTATGTCCTTTCCAATGGAATTTTAAATTCTATTTATTCATCCAAGGTTTTTAGATGAATTTTTAATTCCTCTTCCCTTTCTCCAAGGAATATTAAATTCCTTTTTATTCACCCCATGTCCCTAAGGAATTTTTAATTCATTTTATCATTTCCATGCACATTAAAAAAGAATTTTGAATTCCTTTGGTCAACTCTTGATCTCAACCCTTGATCCTCTTGGCCATTCATTCATCTCCCCTCTTGCTAATGACTAAAAGACAAGTCATTTTTCACTCGCATTCATTCCACCACATTCAAGCTCACACCACCATCTTGCATCCATAGCCAAATCCACCATCCTTGCATCCAAATCAAGCAAAATCAAGCCATTATACTGTCAAAATAATCCTAGAGCACACAAATCTACCATCAACAAGGGAAAAGTAAAGCAATCAAGCTCAACAAGGTAAAATTAGTAGGTTATTTTTATGTTCTTGTTTGAGTTTCATCTATAGCCTTATCAGAGTGTTTTGTTTTGTTTTTATCCTTTTTCTTGTGTTTATTTCTTGCATTTTAGATGGGGTAAAAAAAATGCACACAGTATGATAGGGCCACACAAAAAATGTTACAAATAAAACAATTATGTTCAAGTTGATATAGTGGGAGAATGTATTCCACCTTAAATTGATTGGATGAGAAAGGACGCAATCAATATAATATTAGGCTATGAGCCCTTGAGGCATTGAAAATAATACATTTAGATAGTAATACAAGATATAAAATACATTATTAGGCTTTGAGCCTTAACATGGATTTCAACTCTCTCAATAAGGTAGACACCATATAAGATACAACCTTCTTTTATAGTAGCCATTAGCCATTTTTCTATCCCCATGAGACTAATCCAAGAAGAAAAGAGAGCCACATGTATCACTCCATGCCCCTTAAGATATCCTTAATAAACAACTGAAGCACCATTGAACTATTACACCAAACTTCACTCACAATGAAATTTTAAGTACAAGATTATTAAGTGACTAATGAATCAACCACAAGCCTCCTATTTATAAGTAAGATAAAAAATTCATAGAAATTTCCTAAAATACTTTGAACCACCAATAAATAATTCCCCAAGAAAAAATAATAAACAAACAAAGTTGGAAACCCATTTTACACTATAACATGTGATCATTTATTCTCCAAGGAAACCCCTTTTCTCTCTAAAAAAATCACGTCCAAGATTTTGTTTGCATCCCCTAGACATTAGATGCTTTTTATAATATTGAATGTGAAGCATAGAAAAATGTAAGTGGGTGGATGTGAGTTTGTGAGGGTTTAAACACACTTACACCTCTATTTTCATTAGAAAAAGAGATCTCCCAAGGATAGGATTAACTTTCAAACTTAAGGTGAGTCAACCCTATTAGAATGATCTGTTGTTTCCTTATGATAGAAAATGACAAAAATGACTAATTGGTTGTTTTGGGAGATGAAAATAAAATAATTAATGAACTCAATTGTATGAAGTAAAACTTGAAATACAGAGTTTAAATATAGTACAAACAAAAACTATAACTTTTAGGCAGATCTAAGGAGGGAAAACTGATATGTACTAGGCTCCAAAAGTGGGTTTTGATTGTCCTACAAGGACTCATTCACCCTAGGGTGAATGGGTCTTTGTATATGGTTTCTCCTCAGCTTTGGGGGTCCTCTGGTGCAAGATATGAGCTTCTTTTTTCCTAGGTTTCACTGTCAAAAAGTCAAAAATGAATTCAAGATCCAAGTTTCTATGATTTGATGATAATGTTGACAACTTTGACAACTTTACAAAATTACTCTTTTGATCCAATTTCAGTACTTCTTCACTTGAAAATTTGCACATACAAAGAGAGGGAAAAATGCTTGTTTTTGGGTGAATAGGGGTTTGCCTTGGTCAAACCCTGGTTTGGTAATTAAACCTTGATAATGAAATTATGACAAAATGTAAGGAATGATGAATGAACAAGATTTGTTACAAATCATCAAACCCTCAATGGTCATCCTTAGAGGACTAAAGAATCTTCTCTTCAATGCTCTTGACAATAATATTTTCTCTTGTGAAATTTGCCTTAATGCTACATGTTTTGAATTGATAAAATAACTATGTATTTATAGGTGTTTATCTAATTTTTCAAAAATTAGATTTCACAAGCTGACATTTGAAACTTTAATTTGAATCATTAAAATACCACCAAAAACATATTAAAAATTGGGTATTGGCACTTAAGGAGGACCTAAATCCAAGACATAATTTCCAAGGTGTTAAAAATAATGTTAGCATTTGTTTAATGCCAGTTTCCCTTTTAGAAAATAGGAATAATAAGGCTTAGGAATGCATAATTTAGGCAATCACAAGCTTAATTAAGTCCAATTAATTAAGGGACCCAAACATAGTGTGAAAATGTAAAGGAGTACATTTTTCTACACTATAGAATGCATTTTATAATATCATTGAATTAATTACTTCAATGAGCCCAATTGACCACACACTCATAGAACTATGAACCCCAATGTACCACCCACATTAAATTTGAATTTACAATATCACATACAACATCCCTTATTAAAATATTGCCAATTTCTATGTGTTTCATCCCATAGACATGGACCACAATATTAAAAATATAAAATATTTTTTATACATGGTGTATAAAACCTTCTTAGCATTAACCCACTAATATTTGCATAAGGGACCTTAAAAATGTAAAGGGAAAACCATAGAGAATCTCATTGCAAAGAGAAAAAATCCCAATAATATCACACATCATTTATGTTTCTCTATGATCATGGGTTCCAACAAAGTAATTGTAACATTAACAACTACACATTAAATTACTCTAAACACACATAAAAAGTAGTCTCTCTTCCACGCTAACTTGACACTATAACATCACACTAAATCATTTTTATAATTAAATATCCAAACACATTCCCCAAATTTTAATCTCCTCCTAACATGTGTAAGTAGCTATTATATATGTTTCCTCTTAAAATTATAGCCAAAAGACCAAGCACAAGCTATTCATCATTTATCCAACTAGCTACACCAAAAAATAGGGTAAACACATACTTTTAGATAAACTATATACTATCCAAATCTCCTACCCACATAATCCATGGATCTGTATATCTTAAGGTCCATCCCCTAAGTAGAAAATTGAACACTCAAATGTGTCTTGAAGATACTTGAAAAGCCTCTACACAAAAAATCACTACTCCTTATCAAACATGGACACATAAATATCCTATATATATATCATATTATATCACCTTCACATTTTAAGTCACAACCAAAAAAAATATAAGGTATATATAGCTTCTAAATTATTGCACTTGACATGCAATTATCTAAGTACCCAATACTCAAGTTCTTAAATGGTATTGAGATTAATGTAAAATAAACACTGTAACTTATCACTTGAACTTAAATAATTTAAGTTATAACCCCGTATAAATTAAATTTTGTCAATATAAAGAGTCCCTCTTGTAAGATAATTAAGAAAAATGACCAATCAAATGTTATTAAATTGAGAGGTCTAAAATAGTTCTATAAAAAAATAGAATTTAGCATAATAAAAATAACCATCTTAGGCTTAAAGCCTATCAAATGTCCACATAAAAAGAGTTCATTGTTAATTTCAACATTTGGTACTATTTGAAATTTATTAATTTTGGACAATACATTGTCATAATTCATCATATAAAAGTATCGTTAAAAAATACCATACTCCTCCACCTAAACCCAACATGCTAGCCTATCACGCTTCTTTTTATAGTCAACTACAACTTCATTTTTAGTTCACTTAGTATATTAACTAAAATAAAATATATAACAACTTAAATAACATCCATTCATGAAACAAGAAAACTCACATATCACACCCAAATGTCATAGAGGTGCACACTTATTGTTCTTAATTGCCAATATATTCTAACCCCCAAAATCATGGTGATCATTTCTCTTCTTCGAAGGTTAATATATTAACAAAAATGATTGATTATGACCAATATAATAGTTTTTGGTGAACTAAGAAAACAATTCATGTGTTAGCTCTCTCATTCATACTATGTTGATTGGTTTAGCTCACTCTTCAATAACTTGTAATATTCTCTACTGATCATCTATATCTAGTATCCACTTATGACATCCACACGCATATAGAACTTGATGAAGAGATGTGATAGTAGCAATTACTAGGTGGCTATACTGATACACAATGTTGTTAAGATGGTAATCAATAAAATGAATCCCATTTTGAACAATTTTGACTTGTTTGAAATATGTCCTTTGTACTAGAACTGAACCTATGAGAAACAACATTTGATCACTTGTTTATGGTTTTGTTAACTTTATCCTCTCCTCTATGCAACGTAATAAATAATAACTAACACCTTATATGTTTTTAGCCTGTGCTATGATTGCAAAAATCAAGAAAGTTACAAACTTTATGCGATATATATATACCTTTTTTAATCAATCCTGAAATATGGTCATAATCAATTGAAACTAAAGGAATATCTTCAAATCTTTCTTCTTCATCTCTGTTGTATGTGTTATTAACAACTAGTGGCACAAAATTCCATTCACTGACATATCCACGTTGTTGGTTATTGCAATTATCATAATATCCCAAAATGCAATCATAACAAAAACAAGAGTAATCCCTAGTGCACAATGTCCATGTGTGACTATCTATACTCATCACACAATGCAAAGATCTTATTTTCTCTACCCTCTTGCATCCATGGATTTTTATTCTATCCGCACCTACAAGTTATATATATATAATTCAAAATAAAATAAATATAGAACTTAAACTTAAATTTTTAAAAACAAGTCAAACTTTTTTGAATCAATAAATTACATAATAAACACTCTATTTGGACATGGGTTCCTAATGCAAGAGCATCAATATGATGATTTTTTTTTTTTGACTCATTTTGATTTTAAGAGTCTTATTTGAGTTGGTGAAGATCTTAGGGGGTCCATTTGGATCATGTCCAATGGTCTAGGTTGTCTAAATAGGCCTAGAAATTCAATTTTTGTTTTTCTTGTCAAAATACAAATTTGAATTTCCTAAGTGATTTTGGCTTGTTGAAGGGTTGGAGTTTGTTCCTTAGCCTTAGTTTTTGGTTTTTTGAGTCCAATAAGGTCTTGAAAGACCATGTAGGGTCTCTTTACATGTTTTTTTTTCAATTCCAAATTGCAAAAAGGGCATATTTAATAAGTTCGATACATTAGACATTAGGTTTTGAAGGAAAAGACACATATGTTTGATTTGTAACTATTTTTTGATCATTCACATTGAATAAATGAGAATTAACACTCCGAGAAGCTAGGGGTGCAAGTTTTCATAAAAATACCTTGTTTTCTTCATGATTTATGACAATTTTCTTTAAAAACGGTAAAAATTCAGTCTTGTACAACTTTGTATGGAACAACGACAAGTCTGTGAACGGATGGAAAGTTAGGGATTTTTATAGAGAGTCTAATTAATTTGGTTTTGTGTGATCTCGTGATTTTTTGATTGAGAAACAAGAAAAACTTTGCTAACTGCCTTGTCACAGAGCTAGGGTTTCTAGCAAGACAAAAAAATCAATAAATTTTGTTTGCACTGGTGAAAATTCATGAAATTTGTTGAAAACCTTCTTTAGGTTGTTGGTCAGGTGTCTACCAAATGAAAATTTAAAAATCAATCATATATGTGAGTTATGCAAGTTTGTGTGTGTTCACTGTCCAAAAAGATTGTCAAAACCCTAGGTCTTTGAGGGTTTAATAAAAACATATTTGTTTGAGTTCACCATAGGAAAGTTGGGGTTTGATGAGAGCCTATGGAGTGTGTTGAAGGTTTAAAGAGTGATATTTGATACAAGAACCCCAATTAGTTCTTTCTTGAGGGTTTGAGCCTAGAGAGAAAGGCTTGTACGAAAACTTGCAAGGTAGGGTTTGAGACACCTTCAGAAGAGTCAATAAAATCTTAAACATTTGTTTTGTCCTTTATTTATCCTCTGCATAATTATTCTACCCAACCTTTTCTTCTTGAGATGTGCTAAGACAAGATCTCCAACCTTAAAACTGACCTCTCTTCTCTTCAATTCTACCTTTTGTTTGTACTTTTCCATACTAGCTTGGAGTTGTTTCACTTGTTGATGTATCTCTTGCATGGAAATTGAAAATTTTCACCCTCTACACTTTTCTTCTCCATACCACTGAGGTCTCTTAGTTCAAACACTCCTCTTGGTTGCATGCCATAGACCACCTGGAATGCACTCTTGCCAATGCTCCTGTTCACTGAGTCATTATAAGAAAATTTTACTTGGGGTAGCACAAGATCCCATTGTTTAGGATGTGTTGGGTAGAATAATGATGCAGAGGATAAACAAAGGACAAAACAAATGTTTTAGATTCTATTGACTCTTCTGAAGGTGTCTCAAACCCTACCTTGCAAGTTTTCCTACAAGCCTTTCTCTCTAGGCTCAAACCCTCAAGAAAGAACTAACTGGGGTGCTTGTTGTATCAAATCTCACTCTTTAAACCTTCAAAACACTCCAAAGGGTCTCATCAAACCCCCACTTTTCTATGGTGAACTCAAACAAATATGTTTGCATTAAACCCTCAAAGACCTAAAGTTTTGATAGTCTTTTTGGATAGTGAATACACACAAACTTGCATAACTCACACATATGATTGATTTATTAATTTTCCTTTGTAGACACCTGACCAACAACCTAAATAATTTTTTCACCAAATTTTATGAATTTTCACTGGTGCAAACAAAAGTTATTGATTTTTTTTCTTGCTAGAAACCCTAGCTTTGTGATAGGACAGTTAACAAAGTTTTTCTTGTTTCTCAATCAAAAAATCATGAAATCACACAAAAAAAAATGCTTTAGAATCTCCAGATAAAACACTAAATTTCTATACATTTATAGACCTGTCTTTGTTCTGTACAAAGTCGTACAAGATTGATTTTTACCTATTTTATAGAAAACTACCATAAATTATGAAGAAAATAGGGTGTTTTCATGAAAACTTGATCCCACAACTTCTTGGAGAATTCCTTCTCATTTATTCTACATGAATTATCATCAAAAAATAGTTACAAATTGAACATATGTGCCTTTTCCTTCAAAACCTAATGTCTAATGTATCAAACTTGAAAAATATGCCCTTTTTGCAACCTAGAATTGAAAACAAAACATGTAAAGAGACCCTACATGGTCTTTAATGGTCTTTCAAGAACTTATTGGACTCAAAAATCCCAAAAATAAGGCCTAGGAACAAATCCCAACCCTTCAACAAGCCAAAATCACAGGTAGGAAATTCAAATTTGCCTTTTGGTAGGAAAATCAAAATTCGAATTAATAAGCCTATTTAGACAGCCTAGACCATTGGAAATGATCACAATGGACCCCCTAATACCTTCACCAGCTCAAATAATACTCTTAACATCAAAATTATTCATAAAAACATCACCAAAGTGATGCTCCTGCATCAATTCCTCCTTGAAGATGTTCCAACATCACATGAAAATTATTTTTTCTTACACCATTCAATAACATAATATGCATCATTTATACGATATCCCTCATAATTCATTTGGTCTTTTCTTAGATCATGTTTTATGCAAGCTCCTATGCCATCATGTTCACCCTTTACATACCCACTCTCAAAAAAATCTAAACATGTAGTATATTTTCATGTCAATGATATCTACATAGTACATAAAATGATGTTGATGATTGGAATTGTGACTCACACCCATCATACTATACAAAATTATTTTCAATCTTCACACCTCTTCTTTCCAAATCTTCAAAAAACTTCATATAGCAATGGTCTACATAATGTGTGGCATGCTCTTTATCATCACTAATATAAAAGTGATATTCTTTCTTAAAGATTTATTCTTCATATGTACTATCAACACCATCCAAATTCAATTGTCCATGCCAATAACACACATGCATCATAATAGTGACTTGCTCTGAATAGTAATATTGTGTTTGAATATTTTTTTGATGGGTAAAAGAGTATATTTTTGTAAAGTCAACTACTGATAAAACTAGTTCATGTGGGAAACTATCTCTTAAAAAAATGCATGAAGTCTGTACGATTGTATCAATTTAAGAAATTTTCCATAAATGTTCCAATAGGTATCTCCTCTTCTACATAATCTAACCTTGTGGATTATTTCCCAAATTTTGATTTAAACTTGATGTACTTGTAACTTTTACAATTTACAATCTTTTTCATGTCAGTATCTTCATTTCTCAAAGGAATTTTAGCCAAATTTTGACATGTTTCACAAAGTCCTTTTATGCATTTCATTGGATCATCTGCATCATCATCATAATTATCACATAAGATGGATGCTATGAATTGAATTATTTGTTTAGGAGGTGCATTTTGAAAACCATCACTTTCTTATTTGTTCTTTCAAAAACTTGATAGTAAAGATCAAATTCAATATATGATAACGACAACAACAAGTTTCAGAAACCTTATTTGCCTTCACATAATGTGGCCTTAGCATTTCAAACATTGTTTATCCAATAATTATATGAGAACTTGTATCACAAAACATCACATACATCTCATGTTGTGTTATGTCTAACCAATGTTTTGTATGCAGTTCAAAAATGTTTGACCCGATCCTATGTTTGAGAACATCTATTTTATTTGATGAAGGGTGAGTATCATCATGCCAAAAACTTGAGCTCAACTTCCTAACACCACATTCAATATTGTTAGAATAAGGATCTCTACACATCATTTCCCATTTGCATTTAGCAGTAGTATCATCCAAAACCTTTCTCCTTTTCACATATCTTGTTAGTGTCTTTCTAATTAAGCCAATTTCAGTTGAAAGTGAAGAGATTTGATGATTTCTTGAAATTTGTGGACTTACAATATATGTCAACATCACTCTTCTTGAAATTCTAATATCCATTGATCAAGATTGTTTCCAATTGGAACCAAAACCTTTTTTAATATTTTCTATAATATTTTTCTAGGCATCTTTTCCTCTTTTTTGTGAAATCTACACCCAACAATTATAATGACTCTTTTAACTTATCACGAAGAAGTAAATTTGATAATAGTTGGGCTTGATCAAGTGTATCATGATTTTTGAAATAAGCCTCAAGTATTTCCTTTGAAATTCTATTCAATGACCTCTTAGTAGTTTGACTAGGTTGTTCAACATAAAATTTGAATTTCTCTATATCCATTTCAAGTAAATGATCTATATTTTTGTAAGGAAATTTTCTCTTCACCTCTTTAATTAGATTCATAGTATGAATATCTATAGAAGGAAGTGATCCTAACCCCTGTCCAATATCAAAGTGTAGATGGGCCTCCTCTCTAAAATCAATTTTGATTTCAACATAACATCAATGAAGCATGTCATTTTGAATGTATCCTACAATCACACCATTTATCCTGCAATCGCATCATTTTATCCCGCAATCATGACATTTTCAGAGCAACCCATTTTGAACGTATCTTGCAATAATGGCTTTCCTGGTATCATATTTCTTGAGGCCTTTTTTGGAATAGATCACTTACCTTGTCATTGCACCAATGTTGTCAATGCAAGCCTACTTTTTTAGTTTGTCTCATTTCGCATCACCACACTGCCTTTTCCCTAACTCCGCACCCAACATTGTTTCTATTAATTTATATTAGATTAATCTTTAGCTTCTAATTAATTTAGATTAATTAATTAGTATTAAGTTAATTTGATTAGTATTAATTTAGATTAATTTTAGTTTGAAATTAACTAATTTTGTTAATTTAGGTTAATTTTACTTAGATTAATATTTTTTAATTTAGATATTTTTAGTTTTGATTAATTTAGGTTAGTTGTAATTAATTTAGATTAATTTTGTTAGATTAATATTAGTTTTAATTAATTTAGATTAGATTAGTTTAGATTATTTTTTGGTAATTAATATTAGTTTAGATTAATTTTGTTAGATTAATATTAGTTTAGATTAATTTTGTTAGATTAATATTAGTTTTGATTAATTTAGATTAAATTAATTTAGAGTTAGATTAATTTAGAGTTAGATTAATTTAGGATTAAGTTGATTAGATCAATTTCCCTTGTTAATTTTTAGATTAATGTTTTTTTCTTTCTTAGTTCAATTTTGATTTTGTGGCTAATCTTTGGCTTTTTTGCAAGTTCGTTTGTTCGAGACTTGAAAATAAAAACTTAAAATTTCACACGTCAAAGACTTAAATTGAAATCTTACACTCATTTTTTCGAAGATCGGAGGCATAAACCTACTAATTAGTGTGTTACAAGTTCGATTGTTAGAGAATCTATCTTGAAACACTATGTCTTCTTTTTTGTAGAGTAGATCACATTTAGATTAGTTGGTCTAAAAAGAACTCAAGTGTTTGCTTTGACATCATAAGTGGGTTAAAAATTAACTAGTTCTTTCATTGTCTTGTGGTTTACATCATGTCTTTGGATGTGTATGATGTTCTCTCATGCCACTTAGCAATCTTGAGAATCAAAAGAATTCCTTTGACATTTTGTGCAACCATCCACACGTTTTGATTTGGATTTAAAATGAACCTCATGCAAGTGTGAGGAAAAGGCATTGTGTATGCTCTCTCTTTGCAGTTCGTGTGATCTGGGACATCAAAACAATGTACGTCCTTGCTATTGTTTACCCTTTAAAGGGCCTATCTCGAAAGGGGGAACGACCCAAGCAACACTGTTTCGGTTTGCTATATAAATTGTCGTGCTCATTGGGAAAGTCTTCAATCACCTGGTGAAGATGTCCTATGCAGAAAAGTGTCACCCATAGTATCTGTGTGACACATCTGTAGACATCCAAATTTGATCACTTCCATATGATCAAAATCGTCTACTCTATTCATCTATTTCATTAATAGTGATTAAATAATTTATTTAAACATTATTTCATTTTCTGCCTAAGGTTCCTAAAGTATGTAATTAAATAAATTAGTTACTTTACCTTATCCCTTTTCTTCTCTAAATTAAATAAATATGACAAATTATTTAATTTAATCTTTTAACCCATTTGGATTAAAATCAATTTTTAATTCCCCTTTTTTTCTCCCTCCTTGTCACATCCTCCATAACCCTCTTTTAATCCAGATTAAATTAATTAATCTGTGATTAGGATGTGCATCACTTAATCTTGATTAAGTGTCACATCCTCCAAATCTCCCACTTGCCTCTAATCTCTCATTAATTATCCTAATCTTGTGTTTGCATAACCTTAATCAGAATCATTAACCACATTTAGCTTACCTTTTCTGGTCAACCTTCCCGCTTACCATTTTTATCCTGGACTCTCTTTGCCATGTGAATTTTTAATTCACATTTATTTTCCCAAGGCTCCTCTCTTCCCCATGTGAATTTTTAATTCACTTTTGTCTTTCCAATGTCTTCCCCATCCCTATGCAAGATTCTAGAAGGCTTGACTTGTCACTTTACATGTGCCAAGGACTTCTAGAACCTTGGACTTGTCACATCACCCACATGTGACAAATCTCTAGCTTTTTGGAGACCTTCTTTTACCCAATAAACTCTCCAATGAATGCAAATTTTTAATTTTCATTTATTCTTCCAACCACTTCCCCTTTTCCCATGGAGATTTTTGAGGAATTCTAAAATTCCTTAAATGTCTCTTTCATCCTCATTTGGGGACAAAAAGTTCTTTTTTGATTAAATATTCTCATCCCCCAAGGTACCTCAAAGGTACTTGTCCTTCATCCACCTCATGTACTTCCTTTCCACCTCATTTCCACATCATTCCACCCAAAGACATCTCACATTCCACATGTCAAGATGTGAAGGCTTGTGAGTCCTCAACTCACCATAGCCCTTCATCTTGATCTTGTTGGATCAATCTCAACCGTTGAATTCTCTAGAGAATTCCAATTATCTTATAAATACCTCCTCATTTCTCCCATTTTGGAGATCAAGTCTTTTGCTACGAAACTCTTGCCAAATTATCATTTGTAGCATTCTAGCTTTTTCATAGTATTTCTCATCAATCCATCTTGCATCTTGCATCCACTTCACTCCATTGCCATCCAAGGAGCACACAAGACATCCAAAAAATCAAGGGCCAACCAAGGAATGAGCAGCATGAAGGTATAACAATCAATAATCAATTTGTTTATCTTGCTTTCATGTTATCTATTTCTTAGGCTAATCATTGAGGTGCCCTTTTCTTATGTTAGTTCTTCTTATTGTATTACTCATTATTTGTTTAGCATCTCACACTAGGACTTGAAATTTTTAGAGGATCACATTTCTGGCACGCCCGATGGGACCCACAAAAGGGTCTCTTTCTTTTACGTTTGTTGTTGTTTAACTTGTTTGTAGGTTCAGGTCACAGAGGGGCGGATTTTCCCTCCTGAATGCTGTAGAAGTGCGGATACGCCCTCGCGTTCCGATGTTTTTCATAACTATTTTTTGTAGAAGTGCGGATACGCCCTCACATTCTGACATTTTTGTTAACTATTTTTTTGCAGAAATGCAGATATGCCCCCGCGTTCTAACGTTTTTGTTAATTGTTTTTCTGCAGAAGTGCAGGTACACCCCCGCGTTTCGACGTTTTTGCCTAACTATTTTCTGGAGAAGTGCAGATACACCCCCATGTTTCGACGTTTTTGCTAACTGTTTTCTGCAAAGGGGCAAATTTGCCCACCCAGTTCAACATTTTTTACTGCAGAGGGACGGATTTGCCCCTAAACAACACGTTTAGGAAGGTAAAAAAGTTGCATTTTAGCTTCATTTTTGTCTCTTTTTTGTTGTTGTTTTGTTCTCTAATCCTCTAACCTTGTTTGTTGGTGGGTGAAGTCAGATTTCTTGCTAATATCTTGAGTATTTTTCTAAAAATCACAAAGGGAAAAAGATAAAACAACTAACATTTGCTTGCAGGGCCTTTGTTTTATTCTGATTTTTGAAGTCTTTCCTTACTGCTTTATCTATTTACTTAGTATAAGTAGGGGAAAGTAATATTTGCTGCTTGCTGTGTCTATTTTATTTGTGTTACCCTAAGGGGGCATTAGTTTTTTTCACCTTCTCCCTTTGCACTTTGTGCGGATTTGAGGGGGGTAGTTGGAAATGATTAGTGCCTTCTTCTTAGCGAGACCTGCTTGGGGATTTCATCACCCCAAGGGATGATCCCAACCATGTGTACCGACGGGGTATATAAAGGGGGGAGAGCCAAAGCTATACCCCAATCCAGTTGTGTCATAATTGGCAGAACGTCAAAACTAGGGTGATACCTAAATAGACGTAAAGAGTTGGTCTGAGCCTTTCAGTATCTCGTTGGGGTTTCTGACTCACACTTGTAATGGACTGGTGTTCATGGTTGTGCCTCACATACCGAACGTATATCGAGGAATCCCTAGAAACCTTGTTCATCCTAGAGTAAGAACTTTGCCGGCCAAATTTTGATAAGTCAAACCTTCATTGAGTCATTTTAAGTCCTTTCCATAATCCCTCATTTCCAAACCAAGTCACTGTTCCTGCAGAGGGGCAAATTCGCCCCCCTATTTCAACACTTTTCACTGCAGAAGTGCGGATATGCCCCCCTGTTCTGACGTTTCTACCAATCTTTTTACTACAGAAGTGCGGATACGCCCCCTGTTCTAATGTTTCTGCCAGTCTTTTTACTACAAAAGTACGGATACGCCCCCCTGTTCCGACGTTTCTAATAGTTTTACTGCAAAAGTATGGATATGCCCCCCTGTTCCGACGTTTCTAACAGTTTTACTGTAGAAGTGCGGATACGCCCTCCTGAACTGACAGTTTCATCCATTTGACCATTCTAAACCTCCGTTTGAACCCCCAAAGTCTCCATTTGACCATTTGATCATCCTAAACACTCATCTAACCAATTCAAACATCCATTTGACCATTCCAAACCTCCATTTAACCTTTCTAAAACATTCATTTACCACATTCACATTGATCATTCCACCACTAGGGATACCCAACTTACCGTGTGACCTAGACATTTCCATCAAGACATCTTCCATTTGCATTCATCATCATCCCTCAACACAAAATCCCTTAAACCTTGTTTTAGGAGTTATCTCTCGAATTGACCAAGGTGTTAAGTTTGATCAGTATCCTACATATCAATCCTTGTCTTCAACCTAATCAATCTACTTCTATTTTGAGGTGGATTTGTGTTGTAAGTCAACATCATTGGCCCAAATCAATCCCCTTCCATCTCAAGGCGGATTCGGTGTCGTGATCATTGATTTAATCCAATCAACCAACGTTATAAGTCACTTAGGGTGATTTCCAAATCAGGTTTTAGGATCCCATCATCCAATCAAATCGATCCTTATCCAAATCATCAACTTGATACATCATCAATTGATCCATCACCCAATCCAATCCAATCTATCAAAATCCAATCAAAATCCCATCATCCAATCAAATCAATCATTATCCAAATCATCCAAATGATACATCATCAGTTGATCCAAATAATCCAATCATCAAATTGATACATCACCATTTGATCCAATCAAATCAATCCTCATCCAAATCATCAATTTGATACATCATCAATTGATCCATCATCCAATCCAATCCAATCTATCCAAATCTAATCAAAATCCCATCATCCAATCAAATCAATCCTCATCCAAATCATCAAATTGATACATCATCATTTGATCCAAACAAATCCAATCATCATCCAAATCATCCAATTGATACATCATCAATTGATCCAAATAACCCAATCATCAAATTGATACATCATCATTTAATCCAATCAAATCAATCATCATCCAAATCATCCAATTGATACATCATCAATTGATCCAAACAATCCAATCATCCAATTGATACATCATCAATCAATCCTCATCCAAATCATCAAATTGATACATCATCATTTGATCCAAACAATCAACCCTCATCTAAATCATCAAATTGATACATCATCATTTGATCCAAACAATCCAATCCTTATCCAAATCATCCAATTGATACATCATCAATTGATCCAAACAATCCAATCCCAATCCAAATCGTCCAATTGATACATCATCCAATCTAAATCAATCAATCCAAATCATCACCTAGATCATCCTTTAGAGATTGCATCTTGAAATCACTTAGTTGTTTTGCATGTTCATGCCCGTTCAAACCCGTTCACAAACAAAGAAGCAAATGGCAGACCAACAAACTCAAGGTTCCCAACCGAATGTCCCTCAAGGTCCTAATAACATTCCACATGATCTCCATAATGGTGTCTCATCTCAATCAAACACCGACATCCAGAATATCACACCACCTAGTGACGAAAACATGGTCAATCAACTTGAAGTCACTGTTAACGAATATCTCAGTAATCCCGCCAATGTCCAAATGACCGATCATCTCCTAAACGAACGTGGGGATAAGATCCTTGCCACCTTACTCATGAAGGGATTCAAACCACCATCCGGTTTCAATACATCACAATATGCCCTTCCCCCATTTGTTGACCCACAAACCTCACAAAATGTTCCAAAAAATTCCTACATTCCTGAAGGTGCACCCACTGAAAATTGGTACCACCCCAAATAATCCACACTACCAACACCACCACAACATGTTGCTACTGTTCTAGCTTCATCTCAACCCTTGCATCCACAACATCCGCAACACACTAACATTCTAACACAACCATCACATCAAGTCATCCAGCCTACCTCATAACAACAACAACACATCTCATCTCACCCATCTCAACAACAACATATCTTATCTCACCCATCTCATCAACAAAAACAACGACCCCCACAACAACATGCACATATCCCTACACAAACACACCATAATCCACTTACTAAGTGCCTCTATTATCCCTCTAGCACATGCATAGTTCTATCCCATCTCAACATGAATCCTCAAAACCAAACACATACCCAACCGCCACCTTACACCAATCTTTCACAACCTCAACATCACCCCCACCAACAAACATCGAATCCATACCCATATGTCACACAACAACCCACCATTGCACAACAATACCAATCCTATCCACCCTACTTTCAACAACAACAAACTCACCAACAGGGGGCACCTTACACTTCCTATTACCAATAACCATCATCACATCAACAAAGAGGCCCTACCTCTACGCATTACCAAAATGCTATGCAGCAACAAGACCCCTCTCTTGTTTCCTACTATCAATAACAAGTGGCTCCCACTCAACACAATCAATCACCCAACTATCAATCCACTTACAATCAACCAACACATTCATATCCGACTAAACCCGTTTATGATCCAACAACGGTTAGGCCATCCTCATTATATCCACAATATTATCCATATAATCAATCCACTTTGACTCCCACGACTCCCATCAATAAGGACTTGGAAGAAGTAAAAGCAATGTTAAAGGACCTACAAGCTGGAGCAGGTAAACAATCATTCAAGTTTGAGGACATATGCCCTTATCCTTTTGATCCCTCCATATCCTTGATTCCTTTTCCCAAACATTTTGAGATACCAAAATTCAATAAATACAAAGGAACCAAGGACCCTAGAGCCCAGCTTCAAGAATTTTACGCCCATTTCCAAGAGGTCATGCATAATGATAATTATCTTATCTGAATTTTCCCAAAGAGTCTACAAGGGGTTGCCCTTAACTGGTTTATGGATCTTGAAAAAGGATCTATCAAAACCTTTGCACAATTATCCAAACAGTTTGTCTCTCACTTCTCTTTTAATCTAGAGAAAGATATTGACACACTTGATCTCCTCAAAGAAAAACAACGTGATGGAGAGACCTTTGCAAGCTACTTGCAAAGATGGTGTGCCTTGGCTAGCAGGATGAAATCCCCACCAACAGAAAAAGACATGGTCACGTTATTTATCGAAAACTCACACCCAGATATGGCTCACAATTTCCAACTCCATTGTATCACCACCTTTGCGGGACTTGTGGAGAAATGCCCCATCTTAGAATGAGCCCTTGTTGCAAAAGGGCAAGTCAAACATTTTAATTCTGATAGAGAGAAATCCTTTGGGGATAAACCTCGTTATTGGAATAGAAATAAATTTTTTGTCAATGATGGTGTCACTCTCACCAAACATGTTCAAGTGGCCACCAACATGCAAAGATACCCTCCTCCACAACAACCGTTAGTCCAAAATGCCATATCCGTCCCCCAAGGGGCACCATGACAACAATCCAACCAAAATAACCAAGGGGGAAACAAACGACAGTTCACTCAGTTGCGAGAACCCCTTAGCGTGGTGTTTAACAAGCTTCTTCAAGCTAATTATCCCATCACATATCCTATCACCAAACCTCTTAATACGTCCAAACCCAAGCCTGCTTGGTTTAAAGACAACGAATATTGTGAATTTCACAAGATTAAGAGGCATACCTTAGATAAATGTCAAGGCCTAAAACCTACATTCAAGGCCTCATTGATCGAGGTGAAATCCATGTAGATGCTAACGTTGTATCTTCGTCCAATGCTCAACTCTAGATATATCAAAACACTTTTCCTAACCACAATCAGGGTCCTAGTACTTCCAACTCTAATCCTGGATCTAGCAACAATAACCAGCAAGGTAACAACACCAATAACATCAGCTATAAAAATGTGCCATACAATTATCAAGGTGTGGTCTCATATGTAGAACAAGTGGAGCCACATGTATCCATGATACATGTCAAAGGAAAATATTCACAATGTGTTGTTACCACTCGGCGAACTTGCATCACAATCCCCGTAGCTCCTCCATCCACCCAATGACAAACCACCAATTCACAATATGACATCCTAGACCATCTAGGCAAGACTCCATCCCAAATGTCCATCTTAGATCTACTTAAGTCATCTCCCGTGCATCAGGATATCTTAACTAAGGCTTTGCAAAGCACACAAGTGCCTAATAATATTGACCCTACCCAATTTCAAGCATTGTTAGGCAATCTCTCATCAACCTATCAGTTAGCCTTTAGCCAAAAAGACATGTCGCATCTTGATTCAAGCCACAATCACCCCCTCCATCTAGAGGTTGGTGTAAATTGTCAAAAAGTAAAAACGGTATTGGTAGATAATGGTTCAGCCCTAAATCTATGCACATTAAAATTCATACAATAGGTTGGATACACCCAGGCTGATCTAAGAAGTCAAGTTATCACCATCAAGGCGTATGATAATGCAGAGCGAGATTCTGAGGGTATTATTTGCCTCCCTATTCAAGTGGTCCCCATTGTACAATACACTATGTGTCATGTTCTGGACCTTGAACTTCCATACAACATCCTTCTTAGCCGTCCATGGATTCATTCTATGCAAGCCGTCCCATCCACCTATCACCAATGCTTAAAGTTCCCATTTCAAGGAATGGAAGTCACCATACAAGTTGATCCCCAACCTTTTGAATATTATCGTGCCTTGGAAGCTTCCTTTCCGCATTTGCATTACTGTCCAGGAGTCAAAATGGGGGCATCCCCAACATCTGATCTTGACCCATCCACCAATACACTAAACACTTCATCCCCACCATCATCCACACCTGCTTCCACCGTCACCAAGATCCAGATCATAGATAAGGGATGTGGCGAATATGAAATGCATACCACACTCAATGTGGCAACCATGCCACCTTCACCCCGCACATATGGACAACCAATTCTGCCAGTACCAAAAGTTGAAGAAAAGACACTTACACTCACCTCCAAGAACATGGGGTCAACAACATTCAATGATTTGGGATCCCTCCAGGATCAAATGGATGAAGATAACAGTCAATGGGTTTATCGAGAGGAACCTGAGCCACCACGTCCACTTATAGAATACTTTCAAGAAGTTTATCCACGTGCATCCAAGTTCATTGAAAAGTTTCATTACCAAGGCAGAGGCCTTGGTGCAGAAGAACAAGGAAAATGCTAGCCCATTGAAGCAACTACCATCCGACCAAGAAATTTGAGCTTGGATTATGATACTAAACAGAAGGGTCCTGTGACATCCTCTAGCACTTCTAACAATGTTAGTGTTGACAACGGTTCCCTCGAAGACATACCGGAGGAAGAGTCCATCATACACGTGTACGATGATTTGAATCACATTGACCTCCCCACCATGTTTGAATGCTTGTCTGTTTGCACCATAACCTTATCCCTCAAACATCCTGAACTTATCGATTATGACCTACAAGGTAGCGCACTTGTCAACACATTCCCTTCAGAGGATACCTATGTACATCTCATGGGATTGGGGGAAGATGAATGCCCTAATCGCAAAAACAAAAAGAAACAAAGACAAAATGGGTCATCAAGTGAAAACCTCACCGAGGCACTTTTTGACTACGAAAAAGTAAAAACAAAGGATGTATCTGATAGTGAAAACCTTAATACAGCATTGGAAGATGGGGACGTTCATCTTCCCCTCGTAGGAACACAACTATTTGAGCAATCTTCGATTCTCATTGAAGAAACACAAGAGGTGAATTTGGGGATAGAAGAAACTCCAAGGATCACCTATGTGGCCAGATCTTTATCTGAAGAAGAATATCTCACCATTGTCCGAATTCTCTGAGAGGGGGTTATCAATTTCGAATGGGCTTATTCTGATATGCCTGGCCTAGATCCTAATCTTGTTGTACATCATTTGGATGTCCGTACAGATGCCAAACCTGTCAAGGAGAAGCTCTGAAAGATGCACCCGTAGGTGGCACTATTACTTAAGAAAGAATTGGAAAAATTACTGGATGCTGGTTTTATCAGACCCATTGATTATTCTGATTGGATTTCCAATATAGTACCTGTTGCTAAACCTAACAGAGACATCAGAATTTGTATAGATTTCTGGGATCTTAACAAGGCCTGTCCAAAAGATGACTTTCCATTGCCTAACATCGACATGTTGGTCGACATTACTGTAGGACACGAGATGTTATCCCTCATGGATGGCTTCTCTGGCTACAATCAGATCTGGATTGCCCCTGAAGATCAACACAAAATTGCTTTTACAACACCTTGAGGTACTTTCTGTTATAATGTCATGCCCTTTGGTCTCAAAAATGCAGGGGCAACATATCAATGGGAAATGACAGTTATATTCCATGACCTCATCCAAATCATCATGGAAGATTATGTTGATGACCTACTGGCAAAATCTGGAACCAAAAAAGAGCACCCTACCATTTTGAAAAGGATCTTCAAGAGCTTAGAACAATACAAGCTTCGACTGAATCCAACAAAGTGTGTTTGGTGTCACATCAAGGAAATTGTTGGGCTTCATAGTTTCCTAAAGAGGCATCGAGGTTGACCCGGCTAAGGTGAAAGCTATCATGGATATGCCTCCACCAAGAAACCTGAAACAATTAAGGAGCCTCCAAGGGAAGCTACAATCCATTTGTCGGTTTATAGCCCAGCTTGTGGATAAATGCCAGTCATTCACCCACCTTCTCAAGAAAGACACCACCTTCAAGTGGAATCAACAGTGTCAGTTGGGTTTTAACATGATCAAAGGATACTTGGCCCACCCGCTGATCTTGATGCCACCTATCCCTAGAAAACCCCTCTTGTTGTACATATTTGCCACGTCAGTTGCATTGGGGGCATTATTGGCACAACATGATGAATCCTCAAAGGAACGAGCAATCTATTACATTAGCTGAACACTGGTCGGTTATGAACTCAATTATTCACCAATGGAAAAATCATGTCTCGTTGTGGTCTTCAGCACACAAAATCTACGCTACTATATGCTTAGCCATCCTATAAAATTGATATCCCAAGTTGACCCCCTCAAGTACCTATTATCCAAGACAACCCTGATTGGTCGAATGGCTAAATAGATCATGCTCCTCAGTGAGTTTGATATAGAATATGTGGATAGAAAGGCCATTAAAGGACAAGTAATAGTGGATCAGTTGGCAGATGCCCCGCTAGTAGATGCCTATCCCATAGAAACTGAATTTCCAGATGAAGGAGTATCTGCAGTCTTAGAAGCCACCACTTGGACACTGTACTTTGATGGATCACACACTCATAATGGATCGGGGGCAAGAGTCTTGATTATTACCCCCCAAGGCGATTACATACCGAAATCATTCAGACTAGCTTTTCCCTGCACCAACAACATCTTTGAATATGAAGCCCTTCTCACAGGCCTCAAAATTGTAGTCCAATGGCACATCACTCATCTGCAAGTTTTTGGTGACTCCCAGTTGGTCATAAAATAGGTCAACGATGAGTTTCTAACAAAAGATGAAAAGTTGTTTCCTTACAAACGAATGGTGGATGACTTCAAAAAATATTTCACCTCCATCCAATTTGAGCAGATCCCAAGACTCCAGAATAAGGCAGCAGATGATATGGCTACCATTGGTTCTCTCCTCGACATGCCAAAAGATTGCACAAATTGTCAATTCCTAGTCGAGCAACTCCTAATCCCAACGTATGATATCCCTGAAAGTGACATGGTGTGTGCTATTGTAGGTCCTGAATCCCCTTGGTGCCATGACATTTACACCTATATTCATGGCAACACCCTCCCGCCTGATCTCACGAGAAACCAACGTAAATAATTTATCCAACGCATTGCCTGATACACCATTATCGGTGATACACTTTATCGACGTGGGTATGATGGAACTCTCCTCCGTTGTTTAGACGAAACTGAAGCCCGCCCGACATTAACAAAAGTGCATAGCGGTATTTGTGGGGCCCATTCTAACAGTATGGCCCTAGCCAAACGGATTCTCAGAGCAGGATATTACTAGCCTATAATGGAATAGGATGCTTGTGAGTATGTCAAAAGGTGTCTTCCGTGTCAACAACATGCAGATCTGATTCACGCTCTGGCACAAGAGCTACAACCTATCACGACACCTTGGCCATTTTCACAATGGGGTTTCGACTTGATTGGAAAGATCTACCCTCCATCCTCTGATGGTCATACCTTTATCATCACAGCCACTGAATACTTCACCAAGTGGGTAGAAGCCATACCACTCATTCAAATCACTGGTGTTCAGATCTCTAAGTTCATCCTCTACCATATCCTTTGCAGGTATGGTATCCCCTCTGCCATCATTATCGACAACAGAAAGCCATTCAAAAATAAGTGTATGAAACTCCTTTGTGACACATATCATATCCAACATCGTTGATCCACTCCCTATTAATCCCAAGGTAATGGACAGGCAGAAGCAACAAACAAAACATTGATCAAAATCATTAAGAAGATGGTCAATACCACTGGCCATGATTGGCACCTCCATATCCATCCCACTCTTTGGGCCTACCATACATCCATCCGCACCCCTATCGTCGCTACTCCATACTCTCTTGTCTATGGTGTTGAAGCCATCTTAACAATCGAAGTTGAAATCCCTTCACTCTGAATCTCCCTCAAGAATCTCATCACTGACGAAGACACCCGAGCGGCACGCTTGGCACAATTGGAATTGTTGGATGAAAAACGGTTCAAGGCTTATAACCATCCGCAA